>JAMPIV010001797.1:725000-773829 GCA_024509875.1 Oreohelix idahoensis | reverse complement strand
TACTTTGCTGATTGCTTGACATGGCAGGGCGTTATTATGGATAGCCCCGAGGGTAGATATGGCAGTGGGATAGATTGTTGTTAGTTGCCTTGGGGGTGTATATACGACATTCTAATCTGTTTTCACATTTGGGTTGGGTTTCTACTATGCGCTCCCAATGATTGCATGTTGTTGCTTTATGGCACCGTAGTATGTAATGACATTAATGCAAGTTATCAAGCGTGACTTTATGCGTTCTTGTACCAAGGTCCGTGTGCTGGGAGTCCTTCCATATGGTATTCAGACGTGTCAAAGCACTCTCATGTTTCTCGTGGACAGAGTGCCTTATTGTGATCAGTGGTTCCCCCCAAAGTGGGGCGATACTGCCCCCCTCCCGTGGCGTCATTCAAGGGGGTAGTAAGGGAAAATTTGGGCTGCAGGGTGTCGCCATTCCGTAGTTAGTGGTTAGCGGAGGATTTGACAGGCTATAATCTCTATATACTTGAGTATCGCAATCGAATCTAATTACATGCTGAAATGTGGTTTTGATTACATCAGTGCTCTGCTTGTGATGGGTTTAATAGGAGGGGAACCATCATAGCCTTAACAAATTCCTAATACCCACCGATCCCTAACGCCTCTCATCCCAGTTTTCTGACACCCTTATTCGCAGTGGTTCCCATACCTTGGGTTGGCGTACCAGGGGGTTTGGGGGGAATATCTGGTTTGGATAGTGCCTTTAATTTCTTTTCATATATTGTTGTTGCAGCCCCATTGAGTTGGAAAATAAATAGGTTGTGGATTTGCCGGGTGTCGGACAACATCAGTGAGATGAGGAGGAGATTGTTACATTAAGGTATTGCAGGGGTGGTATGTTCTTGGATCTTTAAGCCAAGGCACAGTTGGCTAATCAATGTTTGCTATCCTCGAGATCCTATGTAACCATTCACTGATCATATAATTCTAATGTAACTTTCTGCCTATGTAATGCAGCACGTGATGGATATTGAAGCCTGAGTGTCTATAACCCGCAAGAAAGACGGATAAGAGAACAAAAGGGTGGGGTCATCATGACTAAGGTTTGATTCAGCAAACGTTTGGAAGGTAAAACCAGTGCTAAATTTGTGTGTACAGTGTAATTATGGCCGTGAATGTCCCACTGGCAAGGTGTGTCTGCCGGTATTCCGCTGGCAGGCTGATGAAATTTTGGCGTTAAATAAATCGGCAGGTGTTTTTAAAAAGGACCAACTGCGCTTCGTTGACAGATCTCGATTAGCTCAGTGAAGTGAAAATGTGATATTAGTGATATGTTATTAAACAAGGGACATTTTCAATAGGAGCCATATTGATAAACCAACAGTTATCTAAACTAATATAAATTAATCTAAATTCCTTAAACAAAAACACGCTTTTAACCATTTCCTAATCAATTCCTTACCACTTTTTTATAAACAAACTACCCCAAACCAAACCCCCCACACCCCCACACCACCCCCCCCCCCCCCCACAAAAAACAACAACATCCACCCCACAAACACCACCCCCAACACCACACACCCACACAACCCCCACCCACCCCCCACACCCCAAACCAAAAACCACACAACCCCCCACCCAACCACCCCCAACCAAACCCACCCCAAACAACCAACACTAACCAAAAAAAACAACAAAAAAACACCCACAACACCCACCTAAACAATTTAAACCTAAACTTACCATCTCCCAATCTATTACACACCCCCACCCCCCAACAAACCCCCCCCCAATCCCCACCCCAAATTACCCCAATACTAAAAAACTCCCCATCACAAACAAAAAACAACCCACCCTAACTTCCACCCAGCACCCCAACTCCCTCCTTACCCCCACAGACCAACAAACCCCCCCCACATGGGAAGGAATGCAGGACAAGCACATTACAAACTTCTTCTTTTTTTAAAGACATGGAGAAATCTTGAAAGGATGGCACGGGACATGGATGGGGACTGCCATGTATCTGTTGATAACCTATGCTTCTTAGGAGCTGATGGACTATGGTGTTGATGATGTTTAATATAAAACAACTTTTGTTGCTGATTCTGATGTTGTACTGATACAGAGCACTTGACCTTTCACTCTTCAGCAAATATAAATATTTTTAAAAATTGTGCAAGCCGCAGATGATGAAGTTCTTCAATTTTGTTATCAGGTACAGTCAGCCAAAGGAATAATAAGTATAACCTTTTGCCACCTGCAGTCATCATTACTACATGTGTTCAGATCTGGCTTTTTCAAGTTAAACAGAATTAAAATCTTTCCTGGAAATTATTATAAAATTTAATTAATTATTAGTTTGTCAGCATAAAATTTATAAGGTTTCTTCTATGTTACTGAATATATTATTATTCTTAATATGATTAAAAAGTAACATATATTAACTTGTCAACAAACCCCATTTATAAAGTTTATTTAAGTACAGAATTACAAATTTCCTATAAATATGAAAAAGTAACATATATAGTTTAGCCACATAAATGAATAAGGTTTCTTCAAGTCCAAAATATAATCTTTTCGGAAATTATTAAAAATTAACATAATGTTAGTTTTTCAAACATAGATGTGTTTGGTTCTTCAAGTACGCAGAATTAAATCTTTCTGAATAAATAAAAAAAAACAAAGAATATTAGGCTGTCAACATAAACTTAAAAAAAATAAACTTTGTATAGTAGCATACTAAGCAGTCTCATAAGCAACAAACTGTCACTAGTTGATTAAGAACAAGTGCTTGATGATTTCTAATCAGTCTAGTTAGATGCCTGGGGTCTAGTTTACGATGCCTGGTTAGTTAGATGGGCTGTGTCTAGGTTTGGATGCTTTTGTCGAGGTTGAAATTTGGGGCCTGTGGTCTAGTTAGCTTGCCTGTGTCTAGTTTGATGCCTGTGTCTTGGATGCCTGTGTTAGGTAGATGACTGTGACTAGTAGATGCCTGTGTCTAGTTTGATGCTGGGTTAGTTAGATGCCTGTGTCTAGTTAGATGACTGTGAGTTAGATGCCTGTGTTCTAGTTAGTTGCCGTGTCTAGTTTGATGACGGTGACTAGTTAGATGCCTGGGTCAAGTTAGAGTGCTGTGTCTAGTTAGATGAACTGTGTCTAGTTAGATGACTGTGTTCTGTTAGATGACTGTTTCTAGTTAGATGTCTGTTCTAGTTAGATGCCTGTGTCTAGTTAGATGACTGTGACTATGTTAGATGCCTGTGTCTTGTTTGATGCCTGTGTTTGTTAGTAATGACATGTTACCATTAGATGAACATGAATAACATGGTACCAACCAGGGTCAATACGTCAGGCCTTAAATCCCACCCCCTGCAGACCCAAGTTAGAACTAGTCCTACCTAAGAGGCTTTCGGCCATGTCTGCAGAATGGGAGAAGAGGCTACCACGACAAGCTATGGGAAACAATGTGCCATGGATTCCAGGACCCCCAGGACGGACCCAGAGTTCGTCTTGGAGGAAACAAACAATAGGACAATCGTGTTGATCAGGATGAGCCGAGTATGTAGAATGGCAACCAGGCCCAGGAGGACGACTGCGATTGGATAGTCTGGCCGCTCTCTCTTCCAAACCACTACACCTCACGGTAGATAGGGGAAGATCACTCCAGTATCGTTAGTCTCAGTTTGATGTCTGTGTCTAGTTATAGCTGACTGGGTCTAGTTAGTTGCACTGTGTCTTTGGTTACGAGTCCTGTGTTAGTTAGTTGCCTGTGTCTAGTTAGATATGTGTCTTGTTGATGACGGGCCTAGAGGCTTGGATGTCAAGTCCGTGACTGATCTCATTTTTTATAAAATGTTCTCCACCAATTCTGCTGGTGATCTCTTTCCCACACCAGTATTACACCAAACTATCTTTTCCCTCTGTTTTACTCTATTTTTCTTTTCCTCTTATTTTTTACATGGTCATAATGTTTTCTGCATTTTCTCCTCATTTATCCAAATCAATGGATATGCCTTCTCCTTATTTCTGTGTTTATCTTTCATTTGTTCATGAGTTCTTCTCACACATTCTTGGTTATTATCTTAGCTGTAGAGGACATTTTAACATTCTTGTGAGCAAATCACAAATATCTGTTGCTCCCTCTTATTTTTGCTTTTGGAGTCTGAATGACCTTATTTGAAAGACCATATAAGTGTCCCTTAGTCAAATCAGGATGTGTTTCTGTATGTGTAGTAGTTTGATTTCCTGACGTGCATATGTACATACTGTTTGTAAACAGTTTTGTATTCTGTCAGTTGTGTTCAAATTATTAAATTAAAATATATATAAATAATATATAATTCTAGGAGTATGATCCTACATACTTCCCTTTTTATTTTAGCACCTGGGCAATAAATAAATATATGAAAAGAATTGAGGCAGAAAGAGCTGTCTTAGAAGGTTGCAGTGAAATTTCTTTAATGGGATCATAATGGAGGATTTCCTCAGAGAAAAAGAGGCAAGCTGTCACTTTCAAGATAAAGCACAAACTGTCAAAATTCTGGAGCCTCGTCCATTAGAAGAGGAATAAATTATGCACAAAGGGAAATCACTAGTAATTCACTCAGAGAGAAGAAGGTAAGCAGACATAAGAGAGAATATTTTTCAATAACTGACTGCACACATGAAGAGAGATTGAATATTATAGCGGATTATAGGTCACCATGAAACCACAGGAAATTTACAGAGACCTTCTGTCATAGTCCATCGTATGACTCTTGCCGTCTCTAAATGTTTAAAATATTTTACTAATATTGCTCTGTCACATTTGTTAAACCAAGCAATATAAAGTGGCATTATTGCTATTGCCACATTAAATTGTACATGATTTACTTTATCGGGAGAAAATATCTAAAGAGGTTTTCTCTCTCATCACAGTATGTTACGGTAACACTGTTTTCAAAGTTTGTCACGTAAGACTGATCCTGTTCTCTCCCAGTGTGTCATTAGCACATTAGCCACAACTCCATGGTAACATATAAATATTGCTATCATAAACAGATCAATAATGTCATTTGAATACAGGTGTATTATAAACAAGATTCTAAGTTATCTGTGTACTTGGCATTCGGGGTTCCACTTCTTTCATGTGTGATTACAGGTGTGTTCTATCTCTGATGCAAACGTGGGTTGATCTATTTCTCTTAGTGTTCGTATGGGTGTTTTCTTACCTATCTGGCTGCTCATTATACTGATATTTATAGTTGTCTAGAACATAATATATGAGTGTATTTTCTGTTAAACATGATTTTTATTTTACTGTGAACTATACCTTCCTTCATAATGAGACAACTTCTTAATTTGTTAAACCAATAAATGTAGGTGTTGAGAACAGTATACAGTGATTATCAATTTATTTTCTGAATAGAATAAATCATTTTACAGTATCTGTTATCAAATAGTCAGAAAAGATCTCTTCCAAACATTACTTACATTATCTGGTTTCAATATTCCTGATAGATCTATCCAAACATTATCTTACCATTATCTGTTTCAAAATTCAGAAAGATCTGTCCAGATTACTTAAATTCTTTTCTATCAAAAAATTCAGTAAGATCTTATCCAACACTTATCTATGTTATCTGTATTCAAATTTCAGAAGAATAATCTATCGACATCACTTACATTATCTGTATCAAAAATTCTGAATAGACTATCTAATATTAATTCATGTTAATATCTGTATCAAAAAAATCCAGAAAATACCCAATCCAACATTATACTTACATTATCCTGTTTATCAAAATTCAGAAAGGCTCTTTCCAAACATTATTTATGTTAGCTGTATCATAAATTCAGTATTAATCGTGTCCTAACAGTTTATGTCTATCAAAATTCTCAGGAAAGATATATTTCATACATTACTTACATTATTTATTTAAATTATCCCAAAATTATTCTATTACATCATAATTTTTACAAATATTTATTGTTACAGGTTTTATCTAATTCAGAAAGATCGCTTCTCACGATTACATTATAGACTACAGGACATAAAGATGAAGCCATCATGACTTTATTTTATCTTAAATCTATACATACAAATCCACTCTATCATAATCATGATCATTTTCCTTTGTGCTCCTCATTAGAGCACAGGTCATACCATCTGTTGGGAAGTCTGCACAAAAGTCTTATATGGTGCTCATGTGTAGGTAGTGGTTTTACTCAAACACCTTACATTATTATATCCAGATCCACATTTGATACATTTTTCTTCCATCGCATGATTTATATCCACCTCAACAATGATTACGTTGTTATCATCCAATTCACATTATTATAGTCCACGATCCACTATGTTTCATATTTTTCATTCCTAGTCACATTATTATATCTAGAATCATACAGTGAGACATTTTATTCTCCCATTGTCATGATTGTTAGTATCTAGATCCACAATGATAACATTTGATCATCCAGAATCAAATTAGTTATATCAAGTTCCACAAATGTATACAATTATCATGCTATTACACAGTAATTATATCCAGATCAACAATTCCCGATTCAGGGAGCTTCTATCAACTAGTATTCATAGCCAGATCCACAAGGATACATTTATCAGTCCAACCACATTATTATATTCCTGTTCCCACTTTCGATAAATCATTTATAAACCTAACACAGTATTATATCACCTGATCAACAATGCAGTACATTTCTAATCCTTCACACAGTATTATAATCCTTAGATCCACAATGATATATTTATCATCCATCAAATTAATTATATCCAGGATTCCACAATGATACATTTATGCATCCATCACATTTTTTGTATTCCAGTATCCTACATATGAGAAATTTATCATCCAGCACACGTATTATATCCAAGCTCACCACCAATGATAAAATTTATCATACTATCACATGTGTTTATATCCAGATCCACTCGGTGATAACATATTTATCATGCCTGCACAGTATTCATTATCCAGATCCACATATTGATAACGTTTATCAGCCAATCACAATGTAGTAGTTCCAGATCCACAATGATACGTTTATTCATTCCCTCACAAGTGTTATATCACAGATCCTACAATGATACATTTAATTAATCCCATCACATTGCTATATCCTGATCCACAATGATTATGATTACATTTATCATCCATTTACAGTATTGATATCCCAGATCCACAAGGATACTTTTTTCATCCATTCACAGTATATTATATCCAGATTCCACAATGATACCATTTATCATCCATCACTGTATTATTGTTATTGTTGAACCGAATAAACATCATTTGCACTCCAGGCAAAACCCATAGGTGGATCAGTCTCCCTCAGTAAATGTCGAAGAGTTGTGAAAGCTAAACTGTTACTGTAGCTCTCTGGTTTGTAATACACGGTGGATGCATTTCCTCTCCATTACGTCCAAACTCATGCTAGCATTACGTTTGATTGCCAAATTCCAAAACAGTCGTAATTCTTTATGATTCCATCTATTGCAGTGTCATTCTCTCACCAGGTTTGCATTGCGTCAGGTGGTGGAATTGTCCTGCCCTAGTTTGTGCTAGGGTGGGTCGGGGTTGTTCTTGTCATTCTGACCGGTCTACCTTCTGTCCATCAAAAGTTCTCCACCCACTTGTTCTGTAAAATACGTTGGTCTCCTACACCAGTGATTATATCTGTCATCTTGTCTGTCAATCAGCACATGTTAGACCTTCTCAGGCATATCTCTCTGGCACGAGCGCATGGCATTATGTGTATCTAAACAATCCTTTTTTTTAATCAGGTACCCAAGGAAACTAAATACTTCCCGGGTCTCCTTTAATTCGTGGAGAGACTCATTGGGTTAATTTTCCGTTCACTTTTCAACGGGAGAGAGCTGTTGGACTCGTGGCCAATAGTCACCACACTCGTTCGTCAGCGCCTTCCATCCCTTCCATTGTCTTAAGAAACGCACAGCTTACGTGGATTTCTGTTTAATCAGGAGCGAGATCAGAAGATTCTTTGCTTTATTATTACGTTGCTAGTACGCTGTTTCATCTCGAACGGTCTGTTGGATAAGCAAGCCAAAACATCTGGCATCATTATTTGTAGTTTTTAAACACCATTAAATACCCGCAAGACGCTATCAGCGGCTCACAATATAATCACATTGGGACCGGCAAGCCGCTCAGAGCGCCAATCTAATTTTAGTAATAAAAACGAATTGAAAAAAATGTACTGACAACACTCTTTGATCTGGTTCGAGATTTTAAAGTTGCCACCCGGAAGGAAACACAATTTCCACAAAGCATTGTTGTTGTAGAACACTGGAAAATTGGGATATTATGTTCATATTTTTCTAGCAATTTGGGTTTAGTTACCAAATAGTGTTTGTAAAACGTTTACTCTTTCCGTGGGCAAACTAGTGATAGGACTACAAAAAAAGCGTTGTGTAACTTCTTGTCTAACGGCTGACTGACTCTAGGATAGATTAATCGTGTTTCAACAATTGACTGATAGATCTAGTGACGAGGACAAAGAGTGGAAAACGGGTGTGCACATTGATTGAAATTTGTGATTTTGATAGAGATGGGGTGCAAGCAGTTTTAATTGTGAAAATATTGCAAGTCCTCGGCCATCGGAGGGCCGTTAAATAGCAACAACATCTATTAGAGTTACAAACCGGTGTTTATTGTAATAGTGCATTATTTATCTTTAAAATGACGTGTAATTCATAAAAATCTGTAAACAATTACAAAAACTACAGCTTACTTTGTGCAAACACCTACAGGATGAAAATGGTTAAAAAATTTTAATTCGGCCACAGTGTGTTGGTCAATTCGGTAGTTAATGTGTTAGCGACTGTCTCTATAACTCTCTATCAGTCATGCTCTTGGATTCTCTAGCATGCGTGAATATTATCCTTCCTGTTGAAAGGCAGTTGTGAATTAAAGTCCGTATGGAGATTATTCCGTGGAGCTGGGTAAACGCGAAATAATTGTTTTAGAGTTATCTAGAGTGGTATTAGCGTAAAAGAGTTTTTGGCAGATATAACTCGACCCAGGTTTACCTATTTCTATTGCTTAAAATTATTAATTCATAAACGAATAGTAACTCTTTCATAAAAAAACACAAGTTTAACGTAAGGCGCGCCACCAGTTTTTAACTCAGCTTAAAATCTAACAGATGGGATAGCTACGATAATCAGTTATAACTTAAGAAGGTACAGAATAGATTTTGAGATATTGTGTAACTGACAAGAAAAACGGGAGAGATAAAATGTAACTGACAGAAGAAGATGTACATAATTGCTTTTTTGCTTATGTGTTTCTTCAATGTTTTATCAATTAACCCTGAGTTAAGTTTATTTAAATATCCCTAGTATTATTTAATTTTATTTCCCATCTACATGTCCAATTACGTCTGTCAATTCTGTAGCATGGACCGTGTTATGAAGGTGAATGTCTGACTCCCTTTAGTGAGGCTGTCCATGTGTGTGTTACGCCGACCCCTCAGCCTGCCTTGCTAGCCAAGGCGTGAGAAAGGGAATTTGCCACAGGTGGGGTGGAGGGGACACGGAGTGTGTGTTTTATTGAAGTGCATTTGTTTGCATTTTCTTGGAAGGAAAGAGAAGGGTGGATGTTTGTACATCTCGTTTAGCGAGATCATTCTCTGGAATGAACTAAAACATGTAAATGTTTTTGAATGTCTTTATTTTTTCAGACCCTGATTAAAAAAAACAGAGAGCGGTTCTGGTTTTGCTATCTAGCAGGCTCAAAAACTAGATGTCTATGGAGATTTATGATGCACGTTTCCACACATTGGTGCATGGCCTCTAGCATTTACTAGGCCTGATTTTTCTTTACTGATGGATTAACTGCCAAATTTGCTACCGCTGGCGGCCTATTTCATGGATTACAGTTCTGCCATGCAGAGCATCGTACAGTCTCGTCACATGAAGATGATATAACTTTGCTCATTTCATACTTTCAGTCAATATTGATGTAACCCATTACACCCGGTTGGTGGAGATAATACAACCCACATAACCCAGAAAGAACCAAGCTAGTGCCAGCCTTCTGAAAGTTCTCACGTGAACTTACCACTAGATCAGCGCATTCGGATAATATTTCGTGTGCTTGAAATTAAGCTTTTTTCCAGTTTCACCAACTTTTGTTCTCTCAGGAGTTACTGCAGTAGTCGCACAAGTTGGAGTTTCTTGTTCCGATTCCCCCTGGAGGCTTACCTCCTGGCCAAAAGTGAGATTTACGATAAAGTATAGCCAGAACAGTGTTGCTCCTCCACATTACGTTTCTTCAGTTTTGGTTTTTATCAACCTACTAAGGCAAACATGGTCGTCTAATGTCTTTGAGGGGGACCCCTTGTCCAGGTGACAGCAAGGACTGTATTAGGAACTTTTTGGATTTAGTCACCTACCTAGTGACAAACACGATGTCTCTAGATGTATTATACTATTATACTTTCACATTACATTGGTCCCGTCATTCAGTTACATTATCCATATTCCCAAATCCTTAAAGACCATACTTCAGAATTTTTACTATCTTTATCAGTTTCTTATAAACGGTTCACTACAGTACATTTATACTTTTCTTTATCATGTTCTATAAAGTATCACTCAATCACATTGACCACCCAGTGGTCTTATCTAAATGGGCAGTACCATCCCCTGGGTGACATTGGAATTGGATACAAAGGGGCGATGTAAAATTGGGGTTTGAGGATTTGACAGGCTAAATTCAAACCAATATCTACTAAAATTTTAGGCTACCTACATGTAAAACCTGTTTCTGATTATAACACACTTTCGCATGACGTGAGCGCTGAAAAATGTGATTGTGCTCTGAAACAATACCAGTACCCACCCACTCCTCTCTATCTTCAGAGCATTCCGTGTTTCTTGTATAAATGCATTATAACAGATACAATCCATCACTGACAGGCTGACTATACGCCACTGTCAAAGGGTATGCTCCAGGACATGTAACTTGTGACAAGTGATTTTACTCGGAGTGATAGTTGGTAAGTTAATTGCATTAATCCTATTAAATTATTACCGTTGCAGAGACATTAGGTGGAATGAATTAATCATTTTTTTAAAACATATTTTAATACGTTTTCTAAAAAAAAAATTAAAGAATATTATGTAAGCTTATCTGGTATCTTTATATTAGAAATAAAAAAGGTAAATAGAGCATTCAGGCGTCACTGCATTTGAATTAAGCTGTTGCTTTTGTCTTTCACTTACTTTATCAGTAATTTTATCATAATGCAGAGGAAATGGAGCGGGGGCAACATGAGCCATTGGGCAATGTTGGGGAGCCAAGGGCGAGTGGCGTGACCCAAATAAGTACTTGAGAAAACCACTAACTTACACTACATATATCTAAATCTACTAATAAAGAAACTCTCATGTCAACTTGTCACTTTTGTTCTACATCAGATCTAATAAAGGTACCCACTATCACTACATCATTGCTACCTATATATCAGATAAAAATGTACTCCAATAAACATCAGTTACCCATTATCTTTATAAGTATCTAAATAGAAGCAACTATGGGTAACCTACAATACCTATATCTGAAACTATTAAAGATGCATTCACTCATCATGTCCGCACACTATCTACAGACGTATTTCAGGATAAATAATCTCAATATCCGAGATCTTTACACTTACACTTACCTGTATCAGATCTTTAAAATTAATCAAAAATATGATTAAACTATCACTTACTACTATCATATATCCCCTGATCTATAACATGATCCTCTATCTCATCAATTACTTTATCTTGTATCCAAGATCTTTAAAGATCCACTCTGTGGCAGCTTATAAACCTATTCATTATTAAATAATATAGAATCCTGAATCATTTACTTAACAATATAATATATCAGTATCATTATAAGAATTCACTCATCACTTACACATATCTAGATATCAGATCTATTAAAGATCCAATCCGCTAAGACCACTTAATATCTTTAATACAGATCTATAATCGAAGACTCATTCATCATACTCTGAGTCTAGGATTATTTATGACCTATATAAGAAATCCAAAGTCATCACTTATACTATCATGTATCAGAGACTATATTAAAGATCCACTCCATCTACTGTACAATTATTATATGCACTAAAAAATTGAAAAAGACACTCGAGTCATGATAAAGCTATCTTTAACTGGCATGGGGGAATATCTGTAGTCATCCTTTATATGAACACAAGCTTATGCACTCTGGCTACACAGAGTTTCCACATGGATGTGGAAATAAGGATGTGTATCTATGTCTGCGTAGACTAATTTACATCAAGATTGACTCTTCCTTAAACCATCGACAAACACCTACCAGAGCAATTAAAGTACCCATGTCTTAGTGGTGAAAAAAATATTGTTGAGAACCATAGCATTTGCACACACTAAGCTTGGAGAAAGTATAGATCAGTCTATGAACCACTTAAAAATTGCATAATTCTATTTGCATTTGACTTGGTTGGACTGCATGCAGGAAGGGATTCAACTGTGGAATACCCAGTGATTAGGGCAGGGCGGAAACTGAGAAGTGGCATATGTGCAGGATGTGGACAATTCACTTGGGAGAGCCCAGACAGGAATCAATCAGTAAAACTAATTTAGCTCTTGCATAGTTGGATACTAGCCCCCTTGAATGGTTTGAGAATGCAACAAGTTGCCCAACTGACAATTCATTGCTCCTTGGGTATTAGATGTGACCCTTATCCTTTAAATGCATAGACCAAGTTGGATCCGACATACTGGAGCTTCATGTTCTCGTCAACCTTAGCACATTATAAGTGGATCTAATGTGCATGAGGATAAGCCGTACAGAAATAAGCTATGATAATTACTGTGTAGTTATACCAATAAGGAGTCATTCAACTTAGTATTGGCTGCTACCTGAAACGGTCAGACAAGTAGTTTTGCAGCCCTATCGTTAAATCAATACAACTGAAAACACTATTCTGTATCAGGATCTATAAAGATGCCAATCTTATATTGTCACTAACTTATCTTCTACGTTCTATACAATATAAATCCGCTTCATCTAATTGCACTATTGTATATCAGATTCTATATGTTGAATAATATCTTAATTATCATAATTAATTACACTATCATATACCAGATCTATATGAGATTAAATCATCACTTAAATACATATATTCAGATATCTAGTCAAAATTTTGATCCAATCATCATTTACTAAAACTTCATTCGATCTAGATCTATAAAGGTTAACATTTGATACAAATTTGATCAAATTTCCTTTATCCAGATCCTATAAAGGGACATCATTTCATCCACTTTAACTACACTAATTTAAGATCTATAAAGATCACTATTGGGCTATTCACACTATCTGTATCACATTGTTATCTATTAAAGATCCACTCTATTACTTACCAATGACGTATCTATTTCAGTTCTATAAAGATTGCAAACTTATTACTATACACTTATCTATAGCCTCAGTTCTATAAAGAACCATCCTATCAATATTTCCACTTTTATATACCTTATATAAAATTATTATCTCAACACCACTGGTATATTTTATCCCAAGAAGAGCGATAATAAATACTATATATATATATGTCATATCTCGGTATATAATTTAGTCCCACAAAACCAATTAGCACTTATAAATATATTATAAGTATTGGTTACCTTTTAATACGAGGAAGCATTTTATATAATATATTAAAGGGGATAAGAACTACAGAAAGTTGATATAGTCCTTCAAGTCACTTAGGCAGTATAAAATGACTCAGATCGGTGACCTACACACAAGATATTTCCATTCTAGAATTTTGCTTAGGGACAGGTAGCCCTTAGACTTTTTAGAGACGTTGGTCTAACATTTGGACTTATTTTCCCCCCACGGCATCATGACGGGGATTACCATAGGTTCATATCTTTAATCCACAAAGATCCAGTCATCATCTCCAGGTTTAGGCGGTGGAGGGCCAGTAGGAGACTTAGGTTCAGTTTCGGCTCATGCTCCTGGACCTTGGCAGTTTGTTTCTTACCATGCAGACGACCAGCTCACCTTGACTGTACAATAAATGATTACTGAAGTTTAGTTTTTAACTTTTCTCTTACAGACTGATGCTGATAAATATAGAACTCAGGTTTTGAGCGATAACATTTATGATAAACAGTTCTAAATAAAGACAACGAATACATGCTCAGAAAATAAATAACAAATTGTTTTTATTTTCCAGACAAAAAAATGGAACCAAATATTTTAAAAGTACTGCTGTCATTAAAGACTACATCACAGCTTCTGAGGTTTAATAAAGCTTAGTAATTTCTAGATACAAAACAATGGTACACAAAAATTACCTGAAAGTTACAATAATGTAACACCGAAGGGAAAAGAAGTGTGTGATTTACTAGATATTTTCTTTTAGTTTTTTTTTATTAGCATTTCATTGTCACTTAAAAAGTAATGAAAATAAAATAAATTAAAAAAAGCTGGTGAGTAAGCATTGTGTAAATTGCTCGTTAATCATATGCATGTGATTAAAGTCATATAGGTCACAACATTTTTTTATGACAGGATGGTCAAATACTAACTCCATTAATTTACAAAACAACATATATTTTCGAGCTTCTCAAAAATCACCAGCAATCTTGTTCAGCATTTTATTGAATCAATAAGATTTCACAAGAAAGATCTTTCAAACATCATTGTAATGAAATAAAAAGATGTTTATAAAGGACAAGTGTGGTAGGTGTCAAAGCCATTTTTGTAGACAGTGTATTCTGGGGACAATCCTGGGAGGACACACACAAGTGGACTTTGACAGAAGAATGTTTAGATACCCTAGAACAGCTAACAAAGAGTATTGATGTACCTGAAAGAAGTCAAAGTGGAAATGAAGCTATTCCTCATTTTGAAGGGAGCAATCTACTGTTTTTGGACATGTTATGAGGAGGAGAAAAGTTGGAATATATTGTGAATAGGACAGAAAAGTTGGAAGTATATTGTGACATAGGACAGAAATAGTAATATATTGTGACAGACAGAAAAGTTGGAATATATTGTGACATTTGGACAGAAAAGTTGGCGAAATATATTTGTGACATAGGACTAGACAATGTTGGTAATATATTGTGACATGGACAGAAAAGTTGGAATATATTGTGACAATCCAGGTGACAGAAAGAAAGTTGGAATATGGATTGTGACATAGACAACCAGTTGGAATATATTGTGATATAGGGACAGGAAAAGTTGAAATATATTGTGACATAGACAGAAAAGTTGGAAAGCATAGATGTGACATAGGACAGAAATTCATAGTTGAGAAGATAATTGTTGACATAGGACAGAAAAGTTGGAACATATGCAGTGGACATTAGGACAGAAATATGTGAACATATTGTGACACTAGGACAGAAACGTTGGAAATATTGTGACATGAGGACAGAAAAAGTTGGAATATATTGTTGACATAGACAAAAAGTTGGAAGATATAGTGACATTTGTAGGACAGAAACAGTTGGAAGATATTGTGACATAGGGTGGGGTACAGAAAAGTTGGAACATATTGTGACATAGGAACAGAATAAGTTGGAATACATAGGTGACATAGGACAGAAAAGTTGGAATATATTGTGACATAGGACTGAAAAAGTTGGAATTATTGTGATATAAGACAGAAAAAGTGTTTTGGAAGATACATGTGACATGAGGACAGAAAAGTTGGAAAGATATTGTGACATAGGACAGAAAAGTTGGAATATATTGTGACATAGGACAGAAAAGTTGGAATTATATTGTAACATAGGACAGAAAAGTTGGAATATATTGTGACATAGGACAGAAAAGTTGGAATATATTGTGACATAGGACAGAAAAGTTGGAACATATTGTGACATAGGACAGAAAAGTTGGAATCATATTGTGACATAGGACAGAAAAGTTGGAATATATTGTGACAATAGGACAGAAAAGTTGGAACATATTGTGACATAGGACAGAAAAAGTTGGAATATATTGTGACATAGGACAGAAAAGTTGGATATTATTGTGACATAGGACAGAAAGTTGGAAGATATTGTGTCATAGGACAGAAAAGTTGGAAACATATTGTGACATAGGACAGAAAAGTTGGAATATATTGTGACATAGGACAGAAAAGTTGGAATATATTGTGACATAGGCCAGAAAAGTTGGAATATATTGTGACATAGACAGAAAAGTTGGAACATATTGTGACATAGGACAAGAAGTTGGAAGATATTGTGAACATAGGACAGAAAAGTTGGAAGATATTGTGACATAGGACAGAAAAGTTGGAATATATTGTGACATAGGACAGAATTTGGAACATATTGTGACATAGGACAGAAAAGTTGGAACATATTGTTACATAGGTACAGAAAAGTTGGAATATATTGTGACATAGGACAGAAAAGTTGGAACATATTGTGACATAGACAGGAAAAGTTGGAATATATATTGTGACATAGGACCAGAAAAGGAGAAAGAGATAAAGGACACTAAAGGGAGAAGATATTGGACAGTTTAGCATCATGGCATTGAAGGATGTCAACAACAGAATTGATGGAGACAGGAAGTTTGTGAAGTGACATGATCACCTACATCAGCTGGCATGGTACTTGAAGAAGACAGTATGTATGAAAAATCTCAAATTCTGTAAACATCAAGTTTAACATTTAGAGTCATACTGGGTTTCCTCAAAAAGGTCAGTGATTTAAAACGCGTATTAAATGTACATCAGATCATTTGGACACGTTACCTTATACTTTTTGATAGCAGAGCATTAGTAGTTTTATTTAATAATAAAATGGGAACCTAAGATGCAGCAAAAGAGATGAATGCAGTTAGCGACCCATAGCTAGACTGCTTGCGTCAGGGTCAGCAAACCAGAGCTGACCAAGACCCTACTCCACCTCCAAGTGGTGGTCCTGGAAACAGGCTGCATCACTGCAGTCTGGCTGAGTGAGTAGGGATCGAAGAGGGAAGCCTAACCCGGTCCTAAAAATGCCGTGCTGAAGTCGGATGTGTTGGCCGAAAGGCGCAAATATCGCAGCTTCGCTGTAAACGGACCCAACGCAACCAACATCCTTTTCAGGATGAACGAAGAAGAAGAAGAAGATTTAAACATCTACTAGCACAACTAAGGGGAGACAACTAGGACATTTACCCCACAAAGCACAAGCTCAGGGGGCTACAAAATAGCCATTACAAAGGAAATAACATTTTAAAAGCATTCATCTACAGTTTTTATTCTGTTCACTTTGAAGCTAAAATCCATAAAGACAGAAATATTGTGAACTGATTCTGCTGTGTTTTGTAATTTCTTATTGGTGATTATGACTTCAATAAAAGAATCATAAAAGGACTGAGATTTTTCTCTGATATTTTTATTCCTTTCATATTAACAAAAATCAAGGTGTGTTTTAGAGTGGTGGAATCATAAACTGCTTGCCCCAAGGTAGCATATTGCTTTGCTACGCCACTGAAAACACTTCACCATTAACATTTTAAATCAAATTAAAGGTTTATTTTTTACCCTTGTCTCTAAATCAGACAAGCCAACAAGTTACTGACTGTGCCAGGATGGCTGATATATAAGAAATCTGGAAGGTACACATAAAAAAAGAATTTGTATGGTCTGGTACCTTTACATAAATATATATATATAAAGTATCTTTCATAGCTTATAATGGAGACATCAATGTCAACTTGCACTTTTTCATTGCCTGCATAATCCACATACAAAACGAATCTAACTAAGTTTTTTTTTAAAAAGAAAAACAAAATATTCAACAAAAAGATCTCAAATTAAACCAGCCAATATTTAACGGGTAAAGAGCCAAAATAAAACAAAAAAACTTGGGCACTGTCTTTACAAAACACTGGCAGCACTTACCTAAGCTGGCAGTGTCACATGACTTCAACAAACACTGGCAGCACTTACCTAAGCTGACAGTGTCACATGACTTCAACAAACCCTGAGATATTGACTCTATTCATCATCTTTAGTTAACCATTAAATTTTGCTCTTATAAATAAGAAAATATGACATAATGTAACTCTAAGACTAGAGAAGTTGCAGGAACTGGAGTGCTTTATCTTTAGTATTAAAATACATGACATCAACAAATTAATGTGTTAGTGTTTCCCAGAATGCCTCACCTCTGCTTCCTTTTCTCTTTGGACTACCAGCATCAGACTTTTTGCTTTTTGGGGACCTGGATTTTTTGTCTTTTGATGAGCTTCCTGACTTGGCTGAACCTTTATCAAGGTTACACACGTCTTCAAGATTAAATCTGACATTATTCTAGCATAATAAGTTAACATGACTTTGATCATCTCTCAGATATTCTTCTGATGAGCGACTGCCCATGGCTCCTCAAATATTAAAATTCATTTTTCAATCACTTCGTTTTGAATAATATTTGATGAAAAAAGTGCATCATTACAAAATATAGAGGTACAGAAGAACTTGTCTGCATAAGGACAACAAAAAAGAGTGGTTACCATTCCAATAAACAGTTTCTGAAACATTTCATGAATAAATCTTAAAGCAGACAAAAAGTCATAGGCTCTAATGTCGAAACGCTAGTTCTGCGTGCAGTAGAATCATTACAAGACTAAGTGAGGAGCAAGGAGGTAAAGAAAAGGCAAAGAAAGATAGAACATAGACAATAGATGAACAAGGTACATTCTGAGAAAGATTTTATCACCAGACAACCCTGAACATGAAATCCACAAAGAGCAACACATGTGCAAGGTTGTAGCGCTGATACAGTATATCATGTAGACATGAGGAATCCCTCGCAAGGGATGGTAGTTGACAACTGCTGTTGATGACCTTTACTTGAGGTCAGTTACAAGGTGGAAAGAAAAAACAAACCTGTCTGTGTGCATGTCTTTCTAAACATAATAAAAAATCCTGTTTCAAACCAATTTAAAATTATAAAAACACTAAATGACATTAGATTAATTTCACTTCCTTTCTTAGATTCTGTCCACATAACAACTAATTGTGCTCTCAATTAATGCTAGTTTATTGAGGTGTGGGGATTTTCTTTAATTTTTAAAGTGTATGGAGTCCTTGAATCACCATGGCAGTGTGGAGTTTTTTTTTTCAATGTATTCGATAAAAATTAAATCTGTTTTTACATTTATAACAGCTACTAGAAATAGTATTTCATGCAGAAAAAAAAACAAAACAGTTAATATTCTACAACATTTAAATAAATTTTCATTTGCAAACACAAAACTGAGTCAGGAAATATCTGCAAAAAAATTAAAAATCTTTTGGTACTGAAAGCTAAGCCATAATCTCCAAAAACTTTCCAACTGTAAAATACAAAAAGTGATAAGTATTCTCATTCCATTACCTAAACCAACAGATATGACAACATTGAATTCAACATCTGCTTCTTGTTTTGTAGGTTCAGGTTTTACATCTGGTTCTGATTTTCCATTTGCCAAAGCTTTTTCAGCACTAATTTTACTTGAAGGCCTTCCTTCTTCTGCTGCAGATTTTCCCGATTGTTTACTTTCTCCACTTACTTTTGAGCCTTTAGTTTTAGCAACTTCTTCAGTTCCTATTTTCAAGATTGATGTTCCAACAGAGAAAATCATTTATTTTACACTGGGAAAGAACATTAAATTAAACCACTGTTATGTGGTTCCCAAAAGTTTTGAGTGCGACATCCCTTAACAAATTTTGGGAAACTTCACACCACCCTTTTTGATATTTCTATAGTCTTACACTTCTCCCCCCCAACCCCTCCCACCCACCCCCCCCCCCCCCCCCCCCCCCCCCCCTTCAAAGTAAAATGGTTTTCCTTTTTATGTTGCATATCAAGCGTTCAATAAAGTTGATTAATGTTATGTATGTGAAGATGTAACTGCACGTTTCATTGGTTGTGATCCATCTGTGTATGCATGGGTCTAGGGTTGCGCATGGGTCCTAATGTTTCTCTTTGTATTTTGTCATCGCTTTGCTGTCTGAAGCAGTCTGACTCTTTTTTCTCTCAATACCAGGAATGTTTTCTATCATTTCAGGAAAACAATGTTGTTTCCAAACTGGGAGCTTGTGTGCAGCATAGATGGGTTTAATTGTTGATACTGCATTTATAGGAACTGCTCTGATCTTTGTTGTGGTCGATTCTACAAAGTTGCTTCGCTTGAGTCTTTCCCTTTCAAGGAGCGCATTTTATCCTATGGTACCATTGGTATGGTCTGTTAGTCTCTTGAATTTTTCAAAAAACCTTATTGTTGGTCCCCTGCTCTCTCTTCTATCCTCCACGGGCAGGAGGTATGTAATCTTTTTGAGTTCTTTTATAGGTGTTGTCTTCATGCCTCCTGTTATGACTCTGATTGCTTGATTTTGGAGTCTATTAATTTTATCGAAAGTTTGACTTAGCTTCTGTTGCTCATGCTGCGCAATGCTTTATTCAAGGGTCATGTCTCACTCGCCCTGGTATAGTGTCTTTAAGCACACTCTCATTTGCTCGCAAGCTGTTATCAGCAAGTTTCTTCATGACTGTCAAATTCTTTGCCTTGTCCTCATTTCCATTTCATTTTCAAACCTGTTTTTTTCAAAGTCAAAAGGTGATCAAAGTAATGCCTAGGCAGTGTGGATTTTCATTCACACCTAGATTTTCCATGATTATTAGCACTAGTTTGGTGTGCTCTGTGGTTTATTTGAAAAGGAGAAATCACTGTGTAAGTTGTTTTCCCTTCATTCAGTGGATAAAATTTTACATCTTGTGGAGGTCATCCCTTTTTCACACGTAGTGTCGAAGACAAACAGTGTACAGTTGCAGATTCGTTTGAAATATTAGTAATGTCCCCACATGTTCACACATTGAAAAAAAAAGGGAAAAAAAAAATAAAAAAAAGGGGAAAACAAAATAAAATGCACTTATGAAACATTTTTTCTTCAAACTGTTTTACAAGTAAATTTGACAGGAATTATGTTCATCTACTGATTTCTCAACTTTTTGTTTTTTGTTAAATATTCAGGATAAAATATGAATTGTTGGACTTGATTTCTTGTAATTTCCATACAATTGCCAGCCCATCTTGCCTTCTGTATTCTTATTTTAATATCACTTTGTGTTCATCTTTGTTTATAAGGTTGCCAAGATATGTGTATGACTCTATATCTTGTAGTGGCTACTCTACTAGCCATGTATGTCTTGTAGTGGCTACTCTACTAGCCATCTATGTCTTGTAGTGGCTACTCTACTAGCCATGTCGTAAAAACCCTTAAGGAGAGATAAGCACATGCTTGTTTATCCTATCCTGTAAAAAAAACATGACAAATGAAACAAAAAAACTGGATATAGATGACTAAAGAGTTTCATAGTGACCTTTGAACTCCCTGTGGAGCATTATTATTCATTCATTAACCTATAGTTCCCCAAGGAGCATAGGCCTTGAACAAACACCTGCAAAGTGCTCATGTCATGTGCCCATGTCATATGCTCATTGTTCATGTGGACTCCAGTTCAACACCTTTCCATGTCTGTCTATCTGCTCTCTTCTCTGTGTGTTTTCTTTTTTTGGTCTTCCTGTGCTTCTCTTGCCCTAGGGATTCCAGAACAGGGTCTGCCTTGTTAATTGCTATCAGTGTTTGTCTTCTCTATCACCAGCATTTTCTTCCTTCTCTTATTCTACTGACTCATTGTCTGGTTTCTAGTATCAGTTCCTACACTGGTCATCTTATATTATTCATGCGAAGCATGCTGCACTAAAAAACTAGAGTGACTTAAGAATCAATCACTCCAGCTCGGCTGCTAGCTTTGGAAGTAGGCCTTGTTGCTCTGACATCAGGACCTCCTGGGGCAGGTATTTCTTATGGGCGTTTTCAGTGAGGAAGTATTTCTGGAGGACCACCTGGTGCCTGCTGCATATAATATTTTAACAATGGATATAGTATATGATATGGACACTGTCAAATCAATGGATATTACTGGCTGTCAAGTCAATGGAATATAACTAGCTGTCAAGTCAATGGATATATTGGCTGTCTTTTTATACTTATGGGCAAATGTTTTTATATCAGGTTTTCTTTTTATATTACAGAGTATTTGATGTTCCAGTTATATTATTACATTCTTTTAAACAGTTCTTGAGAGATATAGCATTAAACTGCTCTTTTACCTTTGATCGGTCAGTTAACTGCTGTAGAGTTTTATTTTGCACTATTTCAGTTGCATTACAGTGAAAATCTTTCACTGTTCCAGTTGATATTACAGCGTTCTCATTACACATTTCAGTTGCCATTACAGAAACTCTTTCATGTTGACGCAGTTATTTTACAGTCTCTCTACACATTTCAGTTGTTTTACACGAACTCTTCATGTTCCAGTTTTTATGATAGAGTCTCTACACATAATGCAGTGTTAGACTGTATGTTTCTGTATTTATTAAACACATTAAACATATACAGAGCTTTTTCCCGAGGTTCCACGTTATAAAATTACAGAGTCTCTATACTTTTCAGTTGGTTTTCAGAACTCCTTTCATGTTCCAGTTATAGAATTATAGAGTCTTCTATACATTTTCTGTTGTATTACAGAAACTATTTCAGTTCAGTTATTTTTTACAGAGTCTCTATTTCATTTCAGTTGTATTACAGAACTCTTTCATGTTTCCAGTTATATTACAGAGTCTAGTACTGCACATGTTCAGTTTGCGTTTACTTATCTCTCTCAGGTTCCAGTTATATTACATAGTCTCTACACAGTGTCGCGCTTAGACTCTGTAGTGACAGCATTTATTTTTTCCATGTAATTGGCGGAGCTGGGCAGAGTGGATAGAGTGGCGATTCGCTACCGTGGCTAGGCGGTTGGGTGCGTTCGGAAGGTCCTGGTTCGATCTGGTAAGCTCTATCATGTTCTGTTGTTTTTTGTTGTCTGGTCTTACTACTTCTTTATTTCTCTCTGCGTGCCTGTATAACTACCTTTGTGTGTTGTCGCGAATGTAAACTGAAATGTGTAGAGACTGTAATATAACTGGAACTTGAAAGAGTTCTGTAATGTAACTGAAATGTGTAGAGACTCTGTAATATAACTGGAACATGAAAGAGTTCTGTAATGTAACTGGAACATGAAAGAGTTCTGTAATGTAACTGAAATGTGTAGAGACTCTGTAATATAACTGGAACATGAAAGAGTTTTATAATACAACTGAAATGTGTAGAGACTGTATAATATAACTGGAACATGAAAGAGTTCTGTAATACAACTGAAATGTGTAGAGACTCTGTAATATAACTGGAGCATGAAAGAGTTCTGTAATGTAACTGAAATGTGTAGAGACTATGTAATATAACTGGAACATGAAAGAGTTATGTAATGTAACTGAAATGTGTAGAGACTCTGTAATATAACTGGAACATGAAAGAGTTCTGTAATACAACTGAAATGTATAGAGACTCTGTAATATAACTGGAACATGAAATAGTTCTGTAATACAACTGAAATGTGTAGAGACTCTGTAATATAACTGGAACATGAAAGAGTTCTGTAATACAACTGAAATGTATAGAGACTCTGTAATATAACTGGAACATGAAAGAGCTCTGTAATACAACTGAAATGTGTAGAGACTCTATAATATAACTGGAACATGAAAGAGTTCTGTAATACAACTGAAATGTGTAGAGAGACTGTAATATAACTGGAACATGAAAGAGTTCTGTAATGCAACTGAAATGTGTAGAGACTCTGTAATATAACTGGAACATGAAAGAGCTCTGTAATGCAACTGAAATATGCAAAATAAAACTCTACAGCATAACTAGATCAATAAAGAGCAGTTAATATATCTCTAAGAACATAAAAGAATGTAATAATATAACTGGAACATCAAAGAGCTCTGTAATATAAAAAGAAAACTGATATAAAAACACTGCCCATAAGATAAAAAGACAGCCAGTATATCCATTGACTTGACAGCTAGTATATCCATTGACTTGACAGCCAGTATATCCATTGATTTGACAGTGTCCATATCATATATATCCAGTGTTAAAATTTTATGCAGCAGGCACCAGGTGGTCCTCCAGAAATACTTCCTCCTGAAACGCCCATAGAAATACCTGCCCCAGGAGGTCCTGATGTCAGAGCATCAAGGCCTACTTCCAAAGCTAGCAGCCGAGCTGGTGAGTTGATTCTTAAGTCACTCTAGTTTTAGTAGTGCAAACACTGATAGCATTACAAGGCAGACCCTGTTCTGGAATCCCTAGGGCAAGAGAAGCACAGGAAGACCAAAAAAGAAAACACACAGAGAAGAGAGCTAGAGACAGACATGGAAAGGTGTTGAACTGGAGTCACATGACATGAGCATATGACATGGGCACATGACATGAGCAATTTGCAGGTGTTTGTTCAAGGCCTATGCTCCTTGGGGAACTATAGGTTAATGAATTAATAATAATGCTCCACAGGGAGTTCAAAGGTCACTATGAAACTCTTTAGTCATCTATATCCAGTTTTTTTGTTTCATTTGTCATGTTTTTTTACAGGATAGGATAAACAAGCATGTGCTTATTTCTCCTTAAGGGTTTTTACGACATGGCTAGTAGAGTAGCCACTACAAGACATAGATGGCTAGTAGAGTAGCCACTACAAGACATAGAGTCATACACACATCTTGGCAACCTTATAAACAAAGATGAACACAAAGTGATATTAAAATAAGAATACAGAAGGCAAGATGGGCTGGCAATTGTATGGAAATTAAAAGAAATCAAGTCCAACAACTCATATTTTATCCTGAATATTTAACAAAAAACAAAAAGTTGAGAAATCAGTAGATGAACATAATTCCTGTCAAATTTACTTGTAAAACAGTTTGAAGAAAAAATGTTTCATAAGTGCATTTTATTTTTTCTATGTGTGAACATGTGGGGACATTACTAGATTTCAAACTGATCTGCTCTGTACACTGTTGTCTTCGACACTACGTGTGAAAAAGGGATGACCTCACAAGATGTAAAATTTATCCACTGAATGAAGGGAAAACAACTTACACAGTGTTCTCCTTTTCAAATAAACCACAGAGCTCACCAAACTAGTGCTAATCGGGAAAAATCTAGGTGTGAATGAAAATCCACACTGCCTAGGCATTACTTTGATCACCTTTTGACTTGAAAAAACAGGTTGAAAGAAATGGAATGAGGACAAGGCAAAGAATGACAGTCATGAAGAAACTTGCTGGAACAGCTTGCGGAGCAGATGAGAGTGTGCTAAAGACACTATACACAGGGCGAGTGAGACATGTCCTTGAATATAGCATTGCAGCATGAGCAACAGAAGCTAAGTCAAACTTCGATAAAATTAATAGACTCCAAAATCAAGCAATCAGAGTCATAACAGGAGGCATGAAGACAACACCTATAAAAGAACTCAAAAAGATTACATACCTCCTGCCCGTGGAGGATAGAAGAGAGAGCAGGGACCAACAATAAGTTGAAAAATTCAAGAGACTAACAGACCATCCAATGTACCATAGGATAAATGCTCTTGAAAGGGAAAGACTCAAGCGAAGCAACTTTGTAGAATCGACCACAACAAAGATCAGAGCAGTTCCTATAAATGCAGTATCAACAATTAAACCCATCTATGCTGCACACAAGCTCCCAGTTTGGAAACAACATTGTTTTCCTGAAATGATAGAAAACATTCCTGGTATTGAGAGAAAAAAGAGTCAGACTGCTTCAGACAGCAAAGTCATGACAAAATACAAAGAGAAACATTACCCATGCAACCCTAGACCCATGCATACACAGATGGATCAGCAACCAATGAAACTGAAGATGGAGGTGAAATGATCACTTCTCCCAGTACTAAGTGATAAAGGGAGACGGAAAGAGGTTTTTGATTTTACACTCTTGTTAATAGAATTTACTTTTTTTTCAGTCTAAGTGGCAGTTACATCTTCACATACATTAACATTAATCAACTTTATTGAACGCTTGATATGCAACATAAAAAGGAAAACCATTTTATTTGAAGCTGGTTTTAATTTTTTGTTTATTTTTGTGTGTGGAGAAGTTGGGGTGGAGAAGCGTAAGACTTAGAATATCAAAAAGGGGGTGTGAAGTTTCCCAAAATTTGTTAAGGGATGTCGCACTCAAAACTTTTGGGAACCACATAACAGTGGTTTAATTTAATGTTTTTCCCAGTGTAATAATGATTTTCTCTGTTGGAACATCAATCTTGAAAATAGGAACTGAAGAAGTTGCTAAAACTAAAGGCTCAAAAGTAAGTGGAGAAAGTAAACAATCGGGAAAATCTGCAGCAGAAGAAGGAAGGCCTTCAAGTAAAATTAGTGCTGAAAAAGCTTTGGCAAATGGAAAATCAGAACCAGATGTAAAACCTGAACCTACAAAACAAGAAGCAGATGTTGAATTCAATGTTGTCATATCTGTTGGTTTAGGTAATGGTATGAGAATACTTATCACTTTTTGTATTTTACAGTTGGAAAGTTTTTGGAGTTTATGGCTTAGCTTTCAGTACCAAAAGATTTTTAATTTTTTTGCAGATATTTCCTGACTCAGTTTTGTGTTGCAAATTGAAAATTTATTTAAATGTTGTAGAATATTAACTGTTTTGTTTTTTTTCTTGCATGAAATACTATTTCTAGTAGCTGTTATAAATGTAACAGATTTAATTTTTATCGAATACATTGAAAAACTCCACACTGCCATGGTGATTCAAGGACTCCATACACTTTAAAAATTAAAGAAAATCCCCACACCTCAATAAACTAGCATTAATTGAGAGCACAATTAGTTGTTATGTGGACAGAATCTAAGAAAGGAAGTGAAATTTTCTAATGTCATTAGTGTTTTTATAATTTTAATTGGTTTGAAACAGGATTTTTTATTATGTTTAGAAAGACATGCACACAGACAGTTTTTCTTTCCACCTTGTAATGACCTCAAGTAAAGGTCATCAACAGCAGTTGTCAACTACCATCCCTTGTGAGGGATTCCTCATTTCTTCATGTTATACTGTATCAGTGATACAACCTTGCACTTGTGTTGCTCTTTGTGGATTTCATGTTCAGGGTTGTCTGGTGATAAAATCTTTCTCAGAATGTACCTTGTTCATCTATTGTCTATGTTCTATCTTTCTTTGCCTTTTCTTTACCTCCTTGCTCCTCACTTAGTCTTGTAATGATTCTACTGCACGCAGAACTAGCGTTTTGACATTAGAGCCTATGACTTTTTGTCTGCTTTAAGATTTATTCATGAAATGTTTCAGAAACTGTTTATTGGAATGGTAACCACTCTTTTTTGTTGTCCTTATGCAGACAAGTTCTTCTGTACCTCTATATTTTGTAATGATGCACTTTTTTCTTCAAATATTATTTAAAACGAAGTGATTGAAAAATGAATTTTAATATTTGAGGAGCCATGGGCAGTCGCTCATCATCAGAAGAATATCTGAGAGATGATCAAAGTCATGTTAACTTACATATGCTAGAATAATGTCAGATTTAATCTTGAAGACGTGTGTAACCTTGATAAAGGTTCAGCCAAGTCAGGAAGCTCATCAAAAGACAAAAAATCCAGGTCCCCAAAAAGCAAAAAGTCTGATGCTGGTAGTCCAAAGAGAAAAGGAAGCAGAGGTGAGGCATTCTGGGAAACACTAACACATTAATTTGTTGATGTCATGTATTTTAATACTAAAGATAAAGCACTCCAGTTCCTGCAACTTCTCTAGTCTTAGAGTTACATTATGTCATATTTTCTTATTTATAAGAGCAAAATTTAATGGTTAACTAAAGATGATGAATAGAGTCAATATCTCAGTGTTTGTTGAAGTCATGTGACACTGTCAGCTTAGGTAAGTGCTGCCAGTGTTTGTTGAAGTCATGTAACACTGCCAGCTTAGGTAAGTGCTGCCAGTGTTTTGTAAAGACAGTGCCCAAGTTTTTTTGTTTTATTTTGGCTCTTTACCCTTTAAATATTGGCTGGTTTAATTTGAGATCTTTTTGTTGAATATTTTGTTTTTCTTTTTAAAAAAAAACTTAGTTAGATTCGTTTTGTATGTGGATTATGCAGGCAATGAAATAGTGCAAGTTGACATTGATATCTCCATTATAAGCTATAAAAGATACTTTATATATATATATATATATTTATGTAAAGGTACCAGACCATACACATTTTTTTTTTTTATGTGTACCTTCCAGATTTCTTATGTATCAGCCATCCTGGCACAGTCAGTAACTTGTTGGCTTGTCTGATTTAGAGACAAGGGTAAAAAATAAACCTTTAATTTGATTTAAAATGTTAATGGTGAAGTGTTTTCAGTGGCGTAGCAAAGCAATATCCTACCTTGGGGCAAGCAGTTTATGATTCCACCACTCTAAAACACACCTTGATTTTTGTTAATATGAAAGGAACAAAAATATCAGAGAAAAATCTCAGTCCTTTTATGATTCTTTTATTGAAGTCATAATCACCAATAAGAAATTACAAAACACAGCAGAATCAGTTCACAATATTTCTGTCTTTATGGATTTTAGCTTCAAAGTGAACAGAATAAAAACTGTAGATGAATGCTTTTAAAATGTTATTTCCTTTGTAATGGCTATTTTGTAGCCCCCTGGACTTGTGCTTTGTGGGGTAAATGTCCTAGTTGTCTCCCCTTAGTTGTGCTAGTAGATGTTTAAATCTTCTTCTTCTTCTTCGTTCGTCCTGAAAAGGATGTTGGTTGCGTTGGGTCCGTTTACAGCGAAGCTGCGATATTTGCGCCTTTCGGCCAACACATCCGACTTCAGCACGGCATTTTTAGGACCGGGTTAGGCTTCCCTCTTCGATCCCTACTCACTCAGCCAGACTGCAGTGATGCAGCCTGTTTCCAGGACCACCACTTGGAGGTGGAGTAGGGTCTTGGTCAGCTCTGGTTTGCTGACCCTGACGCAAGCAGTCTAGCTATGGGTCGCTAACTGCATTTCTCACTTTTGACGCATCTTAGGTCCCATTTATATTAAATAAAACTACTAATGCTCTGCTATCAAAAAGTATAGGTAACGTGTCCAAATGATCTGATGTACATTTAATACGCGTTTTAAATCACTGACCTTTTGAGGAAACCCAGTATGACTCTAAATGTTAAACTTGATGTTTACAGAATTTGAGATTTCATACATACTGTCTTCTTCAAGTACCATGCCAGCTGATGTAGGTGATCATGTCACTTCACAACTTCCTGTCTCCAATCAATTCTGTTGTTGACGTCTGTCAAGGCCATGATGCTAAACTGTCCAATATCTTCTCCCTTTGGTGTCCTTTATCTCTTTCTCCTTTTCTGTCCTATGTCACAATATATTCCAACTTTTCTGTCCTATGTCACAATATGTTCCAACTTTTCTGTCCTATGTCACAATATATTCCAACTTTTCTGTCCTATGTCACAATATGTTCCAACTTTTCTGTCCTATGTCACAATATGTTCCAACTTTTCTGTCCTATGTCACAATATATTCCAACTTTTCTGTCCTATGTCACAATATGTTCCAACTTTTCTGTCCTATGTCACAATATCTTCCAACTTTTCTGTCCTATGTCACAATATCTTCCAACTTTTCTGTCCTATGTCACAATATATTCCAACTTTTCTGTCCTATGTCACAATATATTCCAACTTTTCTGTCCTATGTCACAATATATTCCAACTTTTCTGTCCTAATTCACAATATGTTCCAACTTTTCTGTCCTATGTCACAATATATTCCAACTTTTCTGTCCTATGTCACAATATATTCCAACTTTTCTGTCCTATGTCACAATATATTCCAACTTTTCTGTCCTATGTCACAATATATTCCAACTTTTCTGTCCTATGTCACAATATGTTCCAACTTTTCTGTCCTATGTCACAATATGTTCCAACTTTTCTGTCCTATGTCACAATATATTCCAACTTTTCTGTCCTATGTCACAATATATTCCAACTTTTCTGTCCTATGTCACAATATATTCCAACTTTTCTGTCCTATGTCACAATATATTCCAACTTTTCTGTCCTATGTCACAATATATTCCAACTTTTCTGTCCTATGTCACAATATCTTCCAACTTTTCTGTCCTATGTCACAAACATCTCCAAAAACAGTAGATTGTCCTATGAGGAATAATATCATTCCACTTTGACTGTCTTAGGACACAATATATTCTCTTGTTCTGTCCTATTCTACACATTCTTCTGTCAATTCCAACTTTTCTGTGTATCCTCACAATTGTTCCAGAATTTTCTGTCCTATGTCACAATATGTCTACCAACTTGCCTGTCCTATACAACATCTTTTTACTTTTCATTCAATATGTCACAATATCTTTCAACTTTTCTGTCCTATGTCACAATATATTCCAACTTTTCTGTCCTAGAAGTCACAAATATAACTTTTCTGTCCTATGTCACAATAGTTCCAGTTTTTCTGTCCTATGTCACAATATGTTCCAATTTTCTGTCCTGATGTCACAATATCTTCCAACTTTTCTGTCCTATGTCACAATATGTTTTGGGACCAACTTTTCTGTCCTATGTCACAATTATTCCAACTTTTTAAGTCCATATCACTATTATCCAACTTTTCTGTCCTAAAGTCACAATATATCCAACTTTTCTGTCCCTTCGGTGTTACAATATATTCCAACTTTTCTGTCCTATGTCACAATTGTTTTGTATCTAGAAATGTCACTAAGCATATTCCAACTTTTCTGTCCTATGTCACAATATATTCCAACTTTTCAGTCCTATGTCAAAATATTTGTTCCAACTTTTCTGTCCTATGTCACAATATATTCCAACTTTTTCTGTCCTATTCACAATATATCCAACTTTTTCTCCTCATATCATGTCCAAAAAACAGTAGATTGCTCCCTTCAAACATGAGGAATAAGCTTCATTTCCACTTTGACTTCTTTCAGGACACCATCAATACTCTTGTTAGCTGTCTAGGGTATTCTAAACATTCTTCTGTCAAACCACTTGTGTGTGTCCTCCCAGGATTGTCCCAGAATACACTGTCTACAAATATGTCTACCACACTTGCCTTTATAAACATCTTTTATTTCATTACAATGATGTTTGAAAGATCTTTCTTGTGAATCTTATGATTAAAAAATGCTGACAAGTTGCTGATTTTTGAGAAGCGAAAAATATATGTTGTTGTCATATTAATGGAGTTAGTATTTGACCTCCTGTCATAAAAAATGTTGTGACCTGATATGACTTTAATCACATGCATATGATTAACAGCAATTTACACAATGCTTACTCACCAGCTTTTTTAAATTTATTTTATTTTCATTACTTTTTAAGTGACAATGAAAGCTATTAAAAAAAACTAAAAGAAAGATATCTAGTAAATCACACACTTGTTTCCCTTCGGTGTTACATTATTGTAACTTTCAGGTAATTTTGTGTACCATTGTTTGTATCTAGAAATTACTAAGCATATTAAACTCAGCAGCTGTGATGTAGTCTAATGACAGCAGTACTTTTAAAATATTTGTTCCATTTACTTTGTCTGGAAAATAAAAACAATTTGTTATTTTTTTCTGATCATGAAGCGTTTCTTTATTTAGAACTGTTTATCAAATGTTATGCTGAGTTCTATATTTTATCAGCAGTCTGTAAGAGAAAAGTTAAACTAAACTTCAGTAATCATTTATTGTAATGTCAAGGTGCGTCGTCTGCTGGTAAGAAACAAACTGCCAAGGTCCAGGAGCATGAGCAGGAAACTGAACCTAAGTCTCCTACTGGCCCTCCACCTCCTAAACCTGGAGATGATGACTGGATCTTTGTGGATTTAGATATAAATAGTGTAAGTCATGAGTGATATTTATAGATCTCATATAAATATTGTAAGTAATGAGTGGATCTGTATAGATCTGATATAGATAGTGTAAGTGAGGGATGGATATCCTGAGTATATTTATATAAATATATTGAATATATTAACTATCTGTAGTATTTATATATCATATGATATATATAAAATATATATAGCTATAGTTATATAGGCATATATATATATATAATTTTATATATAGATATACAACATAATTATTTATATGCTTCTTGGGATATAATCTATATGTTATAACTTTATATATATATATAGTGTAAGTGATGAGTGGATCTTTATAGAACTGATATAGATAGTGTAAGTAATGAGTGGATCTTTATAGAACTGATATAGATAGTGTAAGTAATGAGTGGATCTTTATAGATCTGATACAGATAGTGTAAGTTATGAGTGGATCTTTATAGATCTTAAATAGGTAGTGTAAGTGATGAATGAGTCTTTATAGATCTGATAAAGATAGTTTAAGTGATGAGTGAACCTTTATAGATCTGATATATGTTGTGTAAGTGATGAGTGGATCTTTATAGATCTGATATATGTAGTGTAAGTGATGAGTGAATCTTTATAGATCTGGTATAGATAGTGTAAGTGATGAGCAGATCTTTATAGATCTGATATAGATAGTGCATGATGAGTGGATCTGTATAGAACTGATATAGATAGTGTAAGTAATGAGTGGATCTTTATAGATCTGATACAGATAGTGTTGTTGTTGTTTAACTAGGGCTGCTGAGCTTCTCGCTCTTTAGCAGCCAATACCAAGTTGAAGACTCCTTGGTATTATCTACACTGTATATCTAGGCTTTTTCTGTGGCTTTTCTGCCATTCCAAAATGTGCTAAGTTGAAGTCATGAGCTCCAGTTTCTCCAACTTGGCTTGCATTTAAAGGATCGTCACATCTAATCCCAAGGAGTAAGAAGTGCATGGCATACTGTGCATTCCTCACCATCCAAGGGGGCTCTCCAACTATGCAGAGCTAAAATACTGTACTCTGATTCTGGGCTCTCCCAAGGAATTGTCACATCCTGCACAGAGCCACTTCTCAGCTCCCCCTGCCTATCACTGGGTCCACAGTGAGATCCTTCTGCATGCAGTCAACCAAGTCAAAGGCAAAGAATTATGCCTAGGGCTCAAGTGACTTCTCCAAGCTTAGTGTGCAATGCTAGGTTCTCAACAAGTTTCACCACAGGGGGAATCTCTGGAAGTGTGTCGATGGTTTCAAGAGTCAATGAGGATGTAATTAGCCTCGCAGACATAGATTCACTTCCACATATGTATAGTGTAGCATTGTGCATAGCTGGTGGTCATATAAGGATGACTACAGATATTCCCCCATGCTGATAAAGATAGTGTACATGATGAGTGGATCTTTATATATCTTATATAGATAGTGTAAGTGATGAGTGGATCTTTATATATCTGATACAGATAGTATAAGTGATGAGTGGATCTTTATAGGTCTTAAATAGGTAGTCTAAGTGATGAATGAGTCTTTATAGATCTGATAAAGATAGTTTAAGTGATGAGTGGATCTTTATAGATCTGATATAGATAGTGTAAGTGATGAGTGAATCTTTATAGATCTGATATATATAGTGTAAGTAATGAGTGGATCTTTATATATATGATATAGGTATTATAAGTGATGAGTGGATCTTTATAGATCTGATACAGATAATGTAAGTGATGAGTGGATCTTTATAGATCTTATATAGATAGTGTAAGTGATGAGTTAATCTTTAAAGATCTGATACAGGTAGTGTAAGTGATGATTGGATTTGTATAGATCTGATATACGAGTAGATAGTGTACATGATGAGTGCATCTTTATAGATCAGATATAGGTAGTGTAGGTTATTAGTTGCTCTATGTAGATCTGATATAGATAATGTAACTGATGAGTGGGAGTTCATAGATCTGATATAGGTAGTGTAAGTGATGAGTGGGTCTTTATAGATCTGATGTAGATAGTGAAAGTAATGAGTGGATCTTTATAGATTTGATATAGGTAGTGTAAGTTAGTGTTTCTCAAACTTATTTGGGTCACCATCCCCTTGGCTCCCAGAGCCCATGCTCAGTGCCCCCCTCCATTTCTCTGCATTACATAAAATTACTATAAAGAGTGAAAGACAAAAGCAACAGCTAATTCAATGCAGTGACGCCTGATTGCTCTATTTATTTTTTAGTTCTAATATAAAGATACAGATAAGCTTACTTATTTCTTTAATTTTTTTTTAGAAAACGTATTAAAATACTTTTAAAAAATGTTAATTTCTTTCCACTAATGCTGCTACGTAATATTTGAATAGGATAATGCAATTAATTACCAACTATTCCCAGTAATCTCTTGACAAGTGTCGCATACCCTTTGACATGCGTATGCCAGGTTGGGAATATCTGTTATATGGCATACAAGAAACTGGAATGATTGAAGATAGAGAGGAGTGGTGGGTTAGGGTTTGTTCAGGCCACATTCTCATTTTCAGCGCTCACGTCATGGCCTGTATAATCAAAACACTTTTACATGTACGCATTATATTTAGTAATATTGTTGAATTTAGCCTGTCAAATCCTCAAACCCCAATTTACATCGCCCCTTGGATCCTACCAATGCACCCAGGGGATGGTACTGCCCATTTGATAAACCACTGGTGTCAATGATGAGTGATACTTTATAGAACTGATAAAGATAGTATAAATGATGAGTGATACTTTATAGAACTGATAAAGATAGTATAAATTATAAGTAGGTCTTTATGGATTTGAATATGGATAATGTAACTGATGACGGGACCAATGTAGATGTGGATGTATATATATATACATTAGATGACCGTGTTTGCCTTAGTAGGTGATAAATCCAAAAAGTTCTAATACAGTCTTGCTGTCACCTGGACAGGGGTCCCCACTCCAATGACATTAGACGACCATGTTTGCCTTAGTAGGTGATAAATCCAAAACTGAGAAGAAACGTATGTGGAGCAACACTGTCTGGCTATACTTAGTAATCCACTTTTGCCAGGAGGTAAGCTCCAGGGGGAAATAGGAACATGTAACTCCAACTGTGCGACTACTGCAGTAACTCCGAGTGAACAAAAGGTGGTGAACTGGAAAATAAGCTTAATTTCAGCACACGAATATTATCCGAATGCGCTGATCTAGTGGTAAGTTCACGTGAGAACTTTCAGAGGCTGGCACTAGCTGGTTCTTTCTGGGTTATGTGGTTGTATTATCTCCACCAACCGGGTGGTAATGGGTTACACCAATATTGCCTGTATGTATGAATGGCAAGTTATATCAGCTCATGGACGAGACTGTATGCGCTGCATGGCCAGAATGTAATCCATGAAATAGCCGCCAGCGGTAGCAATTTGGCAGTTAATCCATCAGTAAAGAAAAATCAGGCCTAGTAAATGCTAGAGGCCATGCACCAATGTGTGGAAACGTGCATCATAAATCTCCATAGACTCTAGTTGAGCCCGTAGATAGCAAACCAGACCGCTCTCTGTTTTTTTTATCAGGGTCTGAAAAAATAAAGACATTCAAAAACATTTACATGGTTTTGTTCATCCAGAATGATCTACGCTAACAGATGTACAAACATCCACCCTCTCTTTCCTTCCAAGAAAATGCATACAAATGCACTTCAATAAACACACGCCGTGTCCCCACCCACCTTGGGCAAATTCCTTTCTCACGCTTGGCTAGCAAGCAGGCGGAGGGGTCGGCGTAACACACACATGGACAGCCTCACTAAGGGAGGTCAGACATTCACCTCATAACACGGTCATGCTACAGAATTGACAGACGTAATTGACATGTACATGGGAAATAAAATTAAATAATACTAGGATAGTTAAAACTTAACTCAGGGTTAATTGATAAACATTGAAGAAAACAATAATCAAAAAAGCAATATGTACATCTTCCTTCTGTCAGTTACATTTTATCTCTCCCGTTTTCTTGTCAGTACACATTATCTCTCTATCTGTCTTCTAGTTATAACTGATTATCTAGCTATCCATCTGTTAGATTTTAAGCTGAGTTAAAAACTGGTGGCGCGCTACGTTAAAACTTGTGGTTTTATGAAAGAGTTACTATTCGTTATGAATTAATTATTTTAAGCAATAGAATAGGTAACCCTGGGTAGATTATATCTGCCAAAACTCTGTTACGCTACCACTCCAGATAACTCTAAAACAATTATTTCGCGTTTACCAGCTCCACGGAATAATCTCCATACGGACTTAATTCACAACTGCTTTCAACAGGAAGGATAATATTCACGCATGCTAGAGAATCCAAGAGCATGACTGATAGAGAGTTATAGAGACAGTCGCTTAACACATTAACTACCGAATTGAACAACACACTGTGGCCGAATTAAATTTTTTTCCCATTTTCATCCTGTAGGTGTTTGCACAAAGTAAGCTGTAGTTTTTGTAATTGTTTACAGATTTTTATGAATTACACGTCATTTTAAAGATAAATGAATGTACTATTACAATAAACACCGGTTGTAACTCTAATAGATGTTGTTGCTATTTAACGGCTCTCCGATGGCCGAGGACTTGCAATATTTTCACAATTATAACTGCTTGCACCCCATCTCTATCAAAATCACAATTTCAATCAATGTGCACACCGTTTTCACTCTTGTCCTCGTCACTAGATCTATCAGTCAATTGTTGAAACACGTTTCTATCCTATTCAGCCGTTAGACAAGATGTACACGCTTTTTTTGTAGTCCTATCACTAGTTGCCACGGTAAACAGTTTTACACGATTTGGTAACTAACCCAAAATGCTGAAAAATATGAACATAATATCAATTTTCCAGTGTTCTACAACAACAATGCTTTGGGAATTTGTTTTCCAGTGGCAACTTAAAATCTCGAACCAGATCAGAGAGTGTTTCAGTACATTTTTCATTCGTTTTATTACTAAAATTAGATTGGCGCTCTGAGCGGCTTGCGGTCCAAATGTGATTATTTTGTGAGCCGCTGATAGCGGCTTGCGGTAGTTAATGTGTTAAATACTACAATATGATGCCAGATGTTTTGGCTTGCTTTCACAGACCGTTCGAGATGAAACAGCGTACTAGCACGTAATAAAATGCAAGATCTTCTGATCTCCTCCTGATTAAACAGAAATCCACGTACGCTGCGTTCTTAAGACAATGAAGGGATGATGGCGCTGACGATCGTGTGTGGTGACTTTTGGCCACGGTCAAAGCTCTCTTCCGTTGAAAGGAACGGAGAAATTACCCTGAGTTTCTCGAATTAAAGGAGACCCAGGAAGTATTTAGTTTCCTGGGGGACCGATTAAAAAAGGATTGTTAGATCACATATTGCCATGCGCGTGCCAGGAGATATGCATGAAGAAGGTCTACAGTGCTGATTGACAGACAAGATGACAGATATATCACTGTTAGAGACAACGTTTACAGAAAAGTGGGTGGAGAATTTTGATGGACAGAAGGTAGACAGGTCAGAATGACAAGAAACCCGACCAACCTAGCAAAACTAAGGGCAGACAATTCCACCACCTGTCGCAATCACCTGTTAGAGAATGACATTGCAATAGATGAATCATAAAGATTAAGACTGTTGGAATTTGGCATCAAACGTAAGGCTAGCAGAGTTGGACGTATGAGAGGATGCATCCACCGTGTATACAACCATAGAGCTACAGGAACAGTTAGCTTTCACACTCTTCAACATTTACTGAGGGAGACTGAGCACCTATGGGTTTGCCTGGAGTGCAATGATGTTGATTCTGTTCAACAATAACAATAATACTGTGATGGATGATAAATGTATCATTGTGGATCTGGATATAATACTGTGATGGATGATAAATGTATCATTGTGGATCTGGATATAATACTGTGATGGATGATAAATGTATCATTGTGGATCTGGATATAACAATGTGATGGATTATAAATGTATCATTGTGGATCTGGATATAATACTGTGATGGATGATAAATGTATCATTGTGGATCTGGATATAATAATGTGATGGATGATAAATGTATCATTGTGGATCTGGATATAATACTGTGATGGATGATAAATGTATCACCGTGGATCTGGATATAACAATGTGATAGATGATAAATGTATCATTGTGGAGCTGGATATAATACTGTGATGGATGATAAATGTCTCATTGTGGATCTGGATACAATAATGTGATGGATGATAAATGTATCATTGTGGATCTGGATATAATAATGTGATGGATGATAAATATATCATTGTGGATCTGGATATAATACTGTGATGGATTATAAATGTATCATTGTGGATCTGGATATAATAATGTGTTGGGTTATAAATGTATCATTGTGGATCTGGATATAATAATGTGTTGGATGATAAATGTATCATTGTGGATCTGGATATAATAATGTGATGGATGATAAATGTATCATTGTGGATCTGGATATAATTATGTGACTGATGATAAGTGTATCATTGTGGATCTGGATATAATAATGTGTTGGATGATAAATGTATCATTGTGGATCTAGATATAACAATATGATGGGTGATAAATGTATCACTGTAGATCTAGATATAATAATGTGATGGATGATAAATGTATCATTGTGGATCGGGATATAATAATGTGATGGATGATAAACGTATCATTGTGGAGGTGGATATAATAATGCGATGGATGATAAATGTATCATTGTGGATCTGGATATAATAATGTAAGTGTTGAGTAAACCACTACTACATGAGCACCTAAAAGCTTTGGTGCAGACTTCCCACAGTGGTTGATCTGTGCTCTATGAGGAGCACAAAGGAAAATGATCATGATGATGATGATGTGGATTTGTATAGATTTAGATAATATAAGTCATGATGGATTCATCTTTATGTCTGTGGCTATAATGTAATAGTGTTGAAGAGATCTTTCTTGATTTAGAAAACCTGTACATAAATATTGTTAATTATGATGAATGAATAATTTTGGATATTTTATATATAATGTAAGTAATGTTGAATAGATCTTTCTGAATTTTGATAGACATAATGTTGGATAGATATTTCTGAATTTTGATACAGATAACATAAATAATGTTGGATAGATCTTTCTGAATTTTGATACAGATAATGTAAGTAATGTTGGATAGATATTTCTGAATTTTGATACAGATAACATAAATAATGTTGGATAGATCTTTCTGAATTTTGATAGAAATAATGTAAGTAATGTTGGAGAGATCTTTCTGAATTTTGATACAGATAATGTAAGTAATGTTGGATAGATCTTTCAGAATTTTGATACAGATAATGTAAGTAATGTTGGAGAGATCTTTCTGAATTTTGATACAGATAATGTAAATTGATTTTTCTTTCAGAAAAAAATTATAATCTCTGTTAATGTTCTCAACACATAATGTTATGGTTAACTAATTAAATGTTGTTCATTATGAAGGAAGGTTAGTTCAGTAATAAAATATGTTAACATTTTATCACTAAATATTTGTCTAGACAACTATAATATCAGTATTTGAGATGCAGATGGTAGAAAACACACATAGACACTAAGAGAAATAGAAAACATAGTTGCATCAGAGATAGAAACACCTGTAATAACACATAAAGAAGGGAAACCCGATGCCTGTAAACAGATATTTAGAATCTTGTTATATCACCTGTATTCAAATGACATTATTGATCTGTTATTGCAATATTTATATGTTACCAGGAGTTGGCTAATGTGCTAATGTCACACTGGGAGGAACTGGAGCAGTCTTACGTGAAAAACTTGAAAACAGTGTTCCGTAACATACGTGATGAGAGAGAAAACATCTTTAGATATTTCTTCCAGATAAAGTAAATCATGTACAATTTATGTGGCAATAGCATTAATGCCACTTTTATTGCTTTGGTTTAACAAATGTGACAATAGCAATTTGTAAAATATTTTATACATTTGAGACGGCAAGAGTCATACCAGATGACTTTGACAGAAGTCTCTGTATATTTCCTGTGGTTTCTGGTGTCTTAAATCAGCTTTATTTTCAATCTCTTTCCATGTGTGCAGTCAGTTTATTGACAAATTTCTCTCTTTGTCTGCTTCTTCTTCTCTCTGAGTTGAATTTACTAGTGTTTCCTTTGTGCTATAATTTATTCCTCTTCTAATGACGTGGCTCAGAACTTTGACAGTTTGAGCTTTATCTTGATAAAGTGACAGCTTGCCTCTTTTTCTCTGAGGAATTCCTCAATTGATGATCCCATTAAAGAAATTCACTGCAACCTTCTTAAGAACAGCATCTTTGCTGCCTCAATTTCTTTTCATATATTTATTTATTGCCCAGGTGCCTAAAATAATAAAGGATGTATGTAGGATCATACTCCTGAATTATATATTTATTTATATATTTTTTAATTTAATATTTTGAACACAACTGACAGAATACAAAACTGTGTACAAACAGTATGTACATATGCTCTGTCTGGAAATCTAACTACTACACAGTACAGAATCACATCCTGATTTGAACTAAGGGACACTTATAATGGTCTTTCAAATAAGGTCATTCAGACTCCAAATGCAAAAATCAGAGGGAGCAACAGATATGTGATTTCTCACAAGAATGCTAAGATAATTAACAAAGAATGTGTGAGAAGAACTAATGAACAAAGAAAGATAAACACAGAAATAAGGAGAAGGCAGTCATCCATTGTTGGATTATATGAGGAAAATGCAGAAAACATTATGACCATGGAAAAAATAGAGGGAAATGAAAATAGAGTAAAACAGAGGGAAAAGATAGTTTGATACTGGTGTGGGAAGAGATCAACAGCAGAATTGGTGGAGAACATTTAAAAAATGAAGATCTGTCAAGGACTTGACCATCCATGCCTCTAGGCACAGTCATCTAACTAGACACAGGTATCTAACTAGACACAGGCATCTAACTAAACACAGGTATCTAACTAGACACAGGCATCTAACTAGACACAGTCATCTAACTAGACACAGACATCTAACTAGACTTACTTACTTAGTCGTTCCCCTTCTACCGTGAGGTGTAGAGGTTTGGAAGAGAGAGCGCCAGACTATCCTATCGGCTGTCTTCCTCCTGGCCTGGTTCCATTCTAGTCCTCAGTCCTTCAAAGATTGTCTAATGTTGTCCTCCCAGCGGACTCTGGGTCGTCCTGGGGGTCTGGATCCTTGGCTCTTTGTTTCCCATGCTTGTCGTGGTAGCCGGTCTTCTCCCATTCTGCAGACATGGCCAAACCATCTTAGTTGGGACTGTTCTACTTGGGTCTGCAGGGGGTGGGATTTAAGGCCTTGACGTATTGTCTGGTTGCGTACCATGTCTCTTCTTGTTCATCTAACTAGACACAGGCATCTAACTAGACACAGGCATCTAACTAGACACAGGCATCTAACTAGTCACAGTCATCTAACTAAACACAGGCATCTAACTAGACAGTCATCTAACTAGACACAGTCATCTAACTAGACACAGTCATCTAACTAGACACAGGCATCTAACTAGACACAGGCATCTAACTTGACACAGGCATCTAACTAGTCACAGTCATCTAACTAGACACAGGCATCTAACTAGACACAGGCATCTAACTAGACACAGGCATCTAACTAGACAGTCATCTAACTAGACACAGGCATCTAACTAGACACAGGCATCTAACTAGACACAGGCATCTAACTAGTCACAGTCATCTAACTAGACACAGGCATCCTAGACACAGTCATCTAACTAGACACAGGCATCTAACTAGACACAGGCATCTAACTAGACACAGGCATCCAACTAGACACAGGCATCTAACTAGACACAGGCATCTAACTAGACACAGGCATCTAACTAGACTTGATTAGAATCATCAAGCTCTTGTTCTTACTACTAGTGACAGTTTGTTGCTTATGAGAATACTTGTTGCTCTATACAAAGTTTATTTTGTTTTATAAGTTTATGTTGTCAGACTAATATTTCTTTGTTTGTTTTTTATTTTCAGGAAAGATTTTATTCTGTACTTGAAAAACATTACAAATCTATGTTGAAAAACTAACATTTGTTAATTTTTAATAATTTCAGAAAAGATTTTATTTTGGACTTGAAGAAACCTTATTCATTTATGTTGCTAAACTAATACTTGTTACTTTTTAATAATTTATAGGAAGATTTGTATTCTGTACTTAAATAAACTTTATAAATGTTTGTTGACAAGTTAATATTTGTTACTTTTTAATCATTTTAAGAAAATATTTTATTCTGTACTTGAAGAAACCTTATAAATTTATGCTGACAAACTAATAATATTTAATTTTTTAATAATTTCCAGGAAAGATTTTATTCTGTACTTGAAAAAGCCAGACTGTAAACAGGAGTATGTTGACCAGTGGCAAAAGGTATAATTATTTTCTTTGCTGTTGTACCTGATAACAAAATTGAAACTTCATCATCTGCGGCTTGCACATTTTTTTAAAAGATATTTATTTGCTGAAGAGTGAAAGGTCAAGTGCTCCTGTATCAGTACAACATCAGTAGCAGCAACAAGAAGTTGTTTTATATTATCATCATCATCACCATAGTCCTTCAGCTCCCTAAGAAGCATAGGTTTTCAACAGATTCATGGCAGTCCTTCTTGTCCCGTGCCATCCTTTCAAGATTTCTCCATGTCTTTAAAAAAAAGAATTTGTAATGGCTTGTCTGCAATTCCTTCCCATGTGTGGTTTTTGGTCTGTGTCAAGAGTTTCTTGAATTCTTGTGTGTGTTTGTTGATTGCATAGACCAAATTTGTCATGGTGATTGGTAGTGAGAGACCACTCAACTCTCAGCCTCACAACACATTGATAATCATGCTCAAAAGACTGCTGAGACGGTCCGACATGTTAAATACATAATTTGAACAATGAATGAAGTTCAAACATTGATGCAGATGCACAAATGATCAATTCTGGTATCCACACTGATTCTTGATACTTGCATCCTCAAATCAACATCCTATGATGAACATATATATAATATTTCTTCATTTAACTCAATGTTTCCCAAACTTTTTCAGGTCACCCCCCCCCCTTGACTTCCAGAGCACATTCCCAGGATCCCCTCCAAGTTCCTGCATTACAGTAAAAAAACAAAACTATAAATCACACTGTTGGTTATCAATATGGCTCTATTGAAAATGTCCTCTTGTTTATTAACATATCACTTATATCACATTTTCACTTCACTGAGATAATCAAATCTGCAACGAAGCGAAGTTGGTCCTTTTTAAACACCTGCAGATTTATCATTTCATCAGCTGCCAGCGGAAGTACAGCCAGACACACCTTGCCAGTGGACATTCACCCATATTAAACTGGTAAACACAATTTAGCACTGGTTGTTACCTTCCAAAAGTTGCTGATTAAATCTTAGTCAGGTGACCACACCCTTCTTGTTCTCATTTTCTCTTTCTTCGGGGTTGACAACAGGGGCTTCATTATCCTTCACGTCTGCTTTCATAGCAGATGATTACATTAGAATTTATGATCAGTGAAGGTTACTTGAGCTCAGGATTGCAAAAATTGATGCAACTGTGCCTTGCTTAATGATCCTAGTAATACAACCACTGCATTAACTATTGTTACTATCTCATCCTCATCTCACTGATGTTGTCTCTCCAATCCACAACCTTTTTTTCCAACTAATGCTGCTACACAATATTTGAATAGATAATGCAATTAATGACCAGATATTCCCCATACCCCCTGGTACGCATACCCAAGGTTGGGAACCTCTGCTATAAGGTGTATGAGAAACTGAAATGAGAGGCGTTAGGAGCGGTGGGTTAGGATTTGTTAAGGCTATGTTCTCCTTTTAAACCCTCACAACAGAGCACTGTGTAATCAAAACACTTTTACATGTAAGTGTTAGATTGAGTAATATTGTTGAATTTAGCCTGTCAAATCCTCAGCTAACCACTTACTACGGAATGGCACCCTGCAGCCCAATTTTCCCTTATTACCCCCTTGAATGACTCCAAGGGGAGGGGGGCAGTATCGCCCACTTTGGAAACCACTGATCTCAATAAGGCACATTCCACAGAAAACATGAGTGCTTGACACGTCTGAATACCTTGAAGGACTCACACAAAAGACCCTTGTAATGAAGCATAAGTCACGCTTGATAACTTGCTTATGTCATTCTTACTAAGTGACATTATGCAACAACATGCATTCATTGGGAGCGCTCTGTAGAACCCAAACCAATTTGAAAAAGATTAATTGTAGTTTACACTCACCAGAGCAACTATCAACAATCTCCCTCTGCCTTTCTTACCCTAGGGATTCCAGAATAAGAACTGCCTTGTAAAGCTATCAGCATGTTTCCCCCCCCCCCTCCCTGTATGTCCCCCCTGTATGTCCTACCTGTATGTCCAACCTGCATGTTCCCCCCTGTATGTCCTACCTGTATGTCCTAGCAGCATGTTCCCCTGTATGTCCTATCAGCATGTTCCCCCTGTATGTCCTACCTGCATGTTCCCCCCTGTATGTCCTACCCAGTGCCAGCATATCCTTCTCACCTTTTTCAACTGACTTTTGTATTCACACCAGAAACAAACAATGTGATAGAATCAGTAATAGGAAACTCTCTTCCAGAGCTTTACACTAGTGTAGCAAGTGTAATTTGCTGGAGAGGTTATGATGTTTTAAGAAAGAAAGATTGTAGTGTATGTGTCAACCGTGTGAGGTCAAGCTATGTAAGACCCTGATTCTAATAGTTGATGAAAATGATGATGAGTTTCAGGGTACCTAACGCTACCTCTCTAGATCTCACACGGTGCTGTATTTTATTTCTAGTGTGTGGTGTTTGATGTGGCTAGTGTCTAGGGAATGCAATGAAATGATGATACATCAAAACAAGATACTACAACACACTAATAGTAAAGTAATAAGTCTGTGGTTTAAGTTTTTCTTTGAATATGAATTCTTTTTTTGTACAATTTTAATCTGTCTGTCCTGCCATCTCTTTTGGACAGGTCTTTGAAAATGAGGAAAATATATTTTACACCAAATGATTAACTAAAATGGGACTCTTTGTCCAATAAGAATAATAATAATATATTGTTCCTGTAGGTGTATTCACAGACTGTTAGTTAGTACATACTAGTTTTTTTTTTTTTTTTTTTTTTTTTTTTTTTTTCTCGTACGCCCGCTAATACTCGAGGCGAAATCTCAGGTTATTGGTAATGTCTAACCTGACATTGATTTTACGTGAGTATCCCTTTTTTCTTATACAGAGACAGGTGTCCCTCGCCATTCAGGCAGATACTCGCCAATTTCGGAGGTACCCATTAGAGCTGGGTCGGCTCAGGAGCCGCCAATCCCTGGTAGACGACACTCCTTCAAATGTACTCGCCAGGTCTCGAGTTAATCCAGTCCAATTCCCGGTCGACGAAAAATCCTCAAATGCCGTCGCCCGGGTTTGATCCTGAATCACCCGGTCGCCAGAGCAGTGTTGTAACCACTACGCTAGCGTGGCTCCGTACATACTAGTGAAAGTCATTATAGGAGGAGCTGTTGTTATCATCATGCCCCCTATCTGTAAAGTTAATTTTGGGGAAAAACACTTTATTCAGATGAACTGTCAGATGTCCCAGCTAATGGCACATCACCTTTTACTTGTTATGTAGATGAAAATGTCCAACACTGCTCTGCAGAGAATATGTCAACACACAGAAGCTCCTTCTGGTTAATTGACGACAATATAAACTTTCACTGGAGACTGTTGGTCTTCACAAATTTTCATCAGGTTTTCTGTCACCGGCTGGTAACAGGAAATAAAACCCTGCAATAAAAAGGACACCCTGGCCTTTTCATCTCTGATTTAGATTCCCATTAACTATTTATACATGATATGATGGGGGTCAGCCTCGTGTGCATACAAGTGCACCAGCCCCTAACTCATATGACTTCACCTTACTGTGACCACACCTCAGGTCCATATGGCGGATACGCCACTGTAATTTTACATAGTTTTCTTCAATACAATAACGTGGAGTAAACACATCTCCTTTGGTATGATTTTCTTTTCTTTTCCTAACTATCAACGCTCTAGGCATGTTGATGAGTGTTCATGGAACACAGAGGCTTGCTAACATATTATGGTATAATAATAATAATCAATAACAACATTCAAACACAGTTCAGTATGAGGACTCAATACTTTTTGCTCCCGGCATGTCCTTCACTTTTCCCAATAGCAGTATCTAGCTTTTTGCAGTTTTAATAAGGCTTAGAAATAAATAAATCATTCTTACCATAAATTCAATGAAATATAACACAAGTGACGATGACTAGCGGATATGGCCTCAGTTTCTCTGCTGTTGTTCAGACTGTTAATTTTATTTATTTATTTTACAATTAACACTTCTGTTCTCATCGTACTTGGATACAGAAAATTTTCTATACAAATGGCCACGAGCCTTCCAAGTTTTTGCTAATATCTATTTGGCTGGCCAATGAAATCAGGTGACTACCAAATTTTGAATTTATTTTTGAAAAGCAAAAACAAAACCCCAAACATACTATGAGTCTCGTAGTCCATTGGTCAGTCTGCCTTAGTTATGCCAATGCAAAAAGATGTTTAGTTTTTGGCTAACATTTTCCTGCCTCCCCCTTTACTCCTAACGTCAACCAATCAGATTGAAACACTCCTATGCCTCTTTTTTTCAAATTTGCATCCCCAATGTTACCGATAAAATAAGCAAGAACGATAGTCTGTTCGTCACACTGTCCAAGAATATATAGTATTTCTACAATATTTTAGGTATTACTGGAGCGATTTTTTATATTGAAACATATTATTGGTCAGCAAACTATAACCTATCAACTGATATAAGTTTTAGGTCAGTCTTTAGTGTCGTTAACAATTTCGTCTTTTTCCTTGCATTTTGGGTTTTCTTATATTTTATCACAATATCAATAAAATCTATCTTCTAATATATTATAAGGACTATGGAGGATTTTTATAGGTAATAATATTAATTCTATCCTTCCAAACTATCCTTTTTAGTTTATAAAGAAAGTCAGTTTCACTTATGGTATCGTTTTCCTTACTCCCCCCTTTCTCTCAATACTAATTTGAATCATCGCTAACTGCATGTCTAGCCTAACGAAGTGGCGGAGTAACACGGAGTGACTTTTCTCACGCCATAGTGCAAATTTTCAAACTCAAGGTTATTATGCGTCTAGATACAATACACTACCGTAGTTAATTTTTCTCTCACTCGATTACCCTCCCCCTTTGTCTATTTCATCTGTCGCTCCCATGAATGAAGGAAGTATTTGCATTGCACAAACTGTTTCATGTTAATTTATTCTTGCCAAGACAGAGTGACGAAAACGAGGGCGGGTGTGGGATAGGCTTTCATTTTCTCTAGCGCAAACACTTTTTTAACATACGGTTAGCCTCGCGGCATCGGTGATGATGTCGGGCAATAAACACGGGCTTTATTTAGTTTTACTTCTACTTTTTGACTCTTTAGTTAAATATTAACACATTAACTACCGAATTGAAAAACACGCTGTGGCCGAATTAAATTTTTTTCCCATTTTCATCCTGTAGGTGTTTGCACAAAGTAAGCTGTAGTTTTCGTAATTGTTTACAGATTTTTATGAATTACACATCATTTTAAAGATAAATGAATGTACTATTACAATAAACACCAGTTGTAACTCTAATAGAGGTTGTTCCTATTTAACGGCCCTCCGATGGCCGAGGACTTGCAATATTTTCACAATTATAACTGCTTGCACCCCATCTTTATCAAAATCACAATTTCAATCAATGTGCACACCGTTTTCACTCTTGTCCTCGTCGCTAGATTTATCAGTCAATTGTTGAAACACGTTTCTATCCTATTCAGCCGTTAGACGAGATGTACACGAATTTTTTGTAGTCCTATCACTAGTTGCCACGGTAAACAGTTTTACACGATTTGGTAACTAACCCAAAATGCTGAAAAATATGAACATAATATCAATTTTTCAGTGTTCTACAACAACCATGCTTTGGGAATTTGTTTTCCGGGGGCAACTTAAAATCTCGAACCAGATCAGAGAGTGTTTCAGTACATTTTTCATTCGTTTTATTACTAAAATTAGATTGGTGCTCTGAGCAGCTTGCGGTCCAAATGTGATTATTTTGTGAGCCGCTGACAGCGGCTTGCAGTAGTTAATGTGTTAATGAGATTTTGATTTATTTATATCACTGATCTCATCACAACTAGGAGGCAATATGATTATCAGAAATGACCTTCATGTCAGACCAGAGTTTTGGCCCTTTTAACTCCTATAAAACAGAAACAGCATGATGCTTCTTTTGCTGTTCTTTTTGCCTTCATTATGGAGCTAGGAGTCGCCACTGCAGATGGGCCCCTTGCTGGAAGCCTGCATCAAAATCATTCATATGTTTTTGCAGTGGGGGCTGCTGTAATTTGTTTTACATGGTGAAGTTGCCAGGCCCCATACACAAGCTCATATTAATTACCTCTTACAGCAGCAGCTGATAGACTTTTCCAGGCCATAAATCGAGGATTTCTCATCAAAAGAAATGGGCAAGAAGACGAAGATGGCTCTATACCATTCCAACGGTGTTTCAGTCTTGACTTATGGATACAAATCGTGGACAATGACTACAACCCACAAAAACCAGCTCCAAACCTCAGAAATGAGGTATCTGAGGAAGGTGGTTGAAGTACTAGGATGAGACACGGTCTGCAACCAGACAATAAATCATGGCCTCAAAACCCAGCCGCTGCAGACCCAAGTGAAACAGTCCCAACTAAGATGATTAGACCATGTCTGCAGAACGTGAGAAGATCGTCTACCACGACAAATATGGGAAACCAAGAGCCAGGGATCTAGATCTCCAGGATGACCCAGAGTTCACTGC
>JAMPIV010001797.1:360000-720000 GCA_024509875.1 Oreohelix idahoensis | reverse complement strand
TTAACCCTCACTATGAAAGACTTCCACTAATTGAGGTTTAAATTCTCTTAATTGAATATTTGCCAGTTATCTGTTCCTGGATATTTATGATAAATTGTCAACATTTATGTGACTGAACTTCTGCTTGTTTGTTTTAGTCATGAATTACTGATTCTGCAAAAAAGCTTTCATCTTAACCCTTACTCCTTTGTTTACCTTTTATTCACAAACATGGAATTCATTCATTCATTTATTTATTTATTCCCTCCATTCACGCCAACCATTCATTCATTCACTCCAACTATCCATTCATTCATTCACTTCAACCATCCATTCATTCATTCACTCCAACCATTAATTCATTCAACCATCCATTCATTCATTCACTCCAACCATTAATTCATTCAACCATCCATTCATTCATTCACTCCAACTATCCATTCATTCATTCACTCCAACCATCCATTCATTCATTCACTCCAACCATTCATTCACTCCAACCATCCATTCATTCATTCACTCCAACCATCCATTCATTCTTTCACTCCAACCATTCACTCACTCACTCCAACCAACTATCCATTCATTCATTCACTCCAACCATTCATTCATTTGTTCATTCTGTCCATTCATTCATTCACTCCAACCATTCACTCACTCACTCCAACCAACTATCCATTCATTCACTCCAACCATTCATTCATTCATTCATTCTGTCCATTCATTCATTCACTCCAACCATTCATTCATTCACTCCGTCCATTCATTCATTCACTCCAACCATCCATCCATTCATTCACTCCAACCATTCACTCTGTCCATTCATTCATTCACTCCAACCATCCATTCATTCATTCACTCCAACCATTCATTCTGTCCATTCATTCATTCACTCCGTCCATTCATTCATTCACTCCAACCATCCATCCATTCATTCACTCCAACCATTCACTCCGTCCTTTCATTCATTCACTCCAACCATCCATTCATTCATTCACTCCAACCATTCATTCATTCATTCACTCCAACCATTCATTCATTCACTCCAACCATTCATTCTGTCCATTCATTCATTCACTCCAACCATTCATTCATTCGTTCATTCTGTCCATTCATTTGTTCACTCCAACCATTCATTCATTCACTCTGTCCATTCATTCATTCACTCCAACCATCCATCCATTCATTCACTCCAACCATTCACTCCGTCCATTCATTCATTCACTCCAACCATCCATTCATTCATTCACTCCAACCATTCATTCTGTCCATTCATTCACTCCAACCATTCATTCTGTCCATTCATTCATTCACTCCAACCATTCATTCATTCACTCCGTCCATTCATTCACTCCAACCATTCACTCCGTCCATTCATTCATTCACTCCAACCATCCATTCATTCATTCACTCCAACCATTCATTCACTCCAACCATTCATTCTGTCCATTCATTCATTCACTCCATCCATTCATTCACTCCAACCATCTATTCATTCATTCATTCATTCACTCCATCCATTCATTCATCACTTTTCAACTCCCCAAGGAGCATAGGTCTTCAACAAACTTCAAAAAAAAAAAGAATTCTTCTTCATCCCTTCACATCTGCTTCCAGTTATTTGGTCTACCTCTGCCTCTCTTACCCTGGGGATTCCAGAACAAGGACTGTCTGGTCATGTCATTAACGGGTTTCCTCAATGTGTGTTCATCTCCAGCTTCTTCTTCTCATCTCTTGTTCCACAAGTACTTGTCTGGTTCTTGTCATCTCTTGTTCCACAAGTACTTGTTTGGTTCTTGTCATCTCTTGTTCCACAAGTACTTGTCTGGTTCTTGTCATCTCTTGTTCCACAAGTACTTGTCTGGTTCTTGTCATCTCTTGTTCCACAAGTACTTGTCTGGTTCTTGTCATCATTTCCACGTTAGTGATCTTTCTCCTGTCTTAATGGCTGAGTGTTATTTTCTTTAGTTGACCTGTTTGTTGAAGTTTCTGTGGTTTTAAACTTTCTACAGAATGGGGGTAACCATACCCAGCCTTTCTTGTTCACCTTTTATAACATGCATGGTAGGTCACAGTGTTACTATTCTTTGCTCCCCGTAACACACAGGTGGAAACATGGAAAATAGTTTATATGTTTCCAAGTTTCTTAATATCTATTTTCAGATGTTTCTACGAAGGAATTTAGATTTTTCTATGTCAGTAAACCAGATTTCTTTCTATTCAAAACATTCGTATCTGTATAAATTTTTTTTCTTGGATCTTTTTCTCTTTCTAGAATAAATCTATATTCACATTATCTTTCTTCTGTACTCACTATACTCAGGTTTTATCTGTATTTTTTTTACATCTGCAATAAAAAATATTAGTTTATGTGGTCAGTTATTAATTTATGTGCTCAGTTAATAGTTTATGTGGTCAGTAATTAGTTTGTGTGGTCAGTAATTAGTTTATGTGCTCAGTTAATAGTTTATGTAGTCAGTAATTAGTTTGTGTGGTCAGTAATTAGTTTATGTGTTCAATTATTAGTTTAAACTCCACCTAGGCCAGTCCCAAGCCCAGCTGAAAAAGTAGGAGGGTGGCCTGCATGGAGGCCATAAGGAGGTAGCCTCTCCACCATGCAAAGGCACAACAGGCCAATCATCTGTTTGCTTTAAATCATGATAATGCAAACTACAAGAGAGAAAACCGGACTGATTCTAAAGGCGACGAACTGGAATGGACTATGGACTGACTTATGGAACTTGGAACATAAGAAGTATAAATGGAAAAGAAGAGGAGCTGGTGGAAGAGATGAGGAAAGCCAAATTAGAAATCCTGGCTATAACAGAAACAAAGAAAAAGCGACAAGGAGTCATGGATCTCGATGGCAACACGCTGCTCTACAGTGGTGTACCCACATCTGAAAGAGCTAAAGGGGTCGTGGGTTGCATTATGGCCAAAAACCAAAAATATAGTATCAAAGGATGGAACTTTGTCTCAGAGCTCATTATGGTTGTAAAACTAAAAGAAGGAGAAACCATAGTCAACCTGGTCATAGTGTATGGGCCAAATGAGGATGAGAGAGCAGAGGTCAAGGAGGAATTCTTCGAGCTGCTTCAGTGGATGACTGCCTAGATGAAATTATCATGCTCGGAGATTTCAATGCCAGAGTTGGAAATGACCATGCTAGGTGGGGTGGAGTTATCGGAAAGCATGGAGAAGATACTCTCAATGATAATGGAAAGCGACTCCTTAGATTCTGCAGTGAGCAGAATCTGATCATTACAAACACAAAGTTCCCCCATAAGCACATACATGCAGTACTGTCACTAGATGTGAACCAACAAAGAATGAGAAGTCAGTGATCGATTATGCCATAGTTAGGAGGAGCTCATTCAAATATGTTCAGATTGCTAGAATCTGGAGGGGGCCAGAGACTGGAAAAGATCACTACCTGCTTACAATCGAAAGAACAACTGAAAGAGTAGCTCAGCCTAGGAACTGCCCAACATCACGCAAGAAACTAAGTAAACGAATGGGAGAAATGAGCATTAAGACCTACAAGCTGAGAGAGCCAGAAATTAATAACAGATATCAGGAGCTTATTGCTACAGTGGTGAGAAACACAGGAGAACAACCTGATGGCTTGGAAACCCTCTGGCTTAAATTCAAGGACATCATAAAGACAGCTGCTGCAGAAGCATGTGGTGAAGTCCGACTTGGGAACAAGAGAAAGAGGACACCTTGGTGGACAGAAGGTAAAGAGAAAATAAGAGAGAAGAAAATGGCATGGAAACAATACTTAGGAGCTAAAAACACAGCAGGACAAATGGAGAAATATAGAGAATATGTGACACTCAGAACAGAAGCAAAGAACAAGGTGCTAGCAGAAAAACAGAAATCCTGGGAAGAATTTGGAGAAAAGCTAGAAAAAGATGCGCAAGAAAACCAGAAATTGTTCTATAAGACCCTAAAGAACATGAGGAAGGAAAAATAATGCCCTCTCAAATTTATAAAGGACAAGCAAGACAAATTGCTTACTGCCCTGAAGGAAGTAATGGAAAGATGGAAAGAATATTTATCAGAACTCCTTGATGGTGAGCAAGGTCAAGCATCAGAAATGATAACCACTAGCACAGAAGAGAAAACCTATGGTGGTGAAGATGACATAAAGATGGAAGAACTGAAGGCAGCACTGGAGAAAATCAAGATGGGCAAAGCAGCAGGGCATGATGGTTCTTCTTCTTCTTCTTCCATCCTTAGCCACCGACCGACAAAGCAGTCCGTGGCCAGTGCGCCTAGTGGCGCCTTAGGGCAACAAGAAATCAACTGTTGTTCCGTTACGCCTAGTGGCGTTTATTGGTACAACAGAAAATTAATTGTTGTTTCCGTAATCAGAGTGACTGGCAAGCGGATGATCAGCCCGCTGTGCCCAAGGGCATGATGGTATAACCTCAGAAATGGTTAAGTACTTGGGAGCATCAGGTGACCTATTACTCTTAAGGGTCCTACAGGTGGCGTGGTGCAACAAGGCCATACCAAAGGATTGGGAGATTGCCATCATAACACTGATTTTCAAAAAGGGTGACAATCGATAATGTGGAAACCATAGAGGAATATCCCTTCTTAGTGTCCCTGGTAAAATCTACTCTAGAATCCTAGAGCAGAGACTCCGACACCTAGCGGAGCCACAATTGGATGAGCTCCAGTGTGGATTCCGAGCAAACCGAAGTACTCAAGGCCTAGTCTTCACACTCAGACAGCTGAATGAAAAGGCCCTTGAGTATAAGAGTGAGATCCATATTTGTTTCGTAGATCTGGAAAAGACATTTGACAGGGTCCCCTGGAGTAAACTTTGGGACTGTTTGGCAAGGAAGAACATTCCAGCACCTCTGATTCATGCTATACAGAGCTTCTATAAGTCTTGCAGAAATATGTGAGGACAGCAAACCATAAGTCAGAAGAGTTCAGGACCACCACTGGTGTAAGACAAGGTGATATCCTGTCACCTTATCTTTTCATACTCCTCATGATGTCATCAAGGCATGTAAGGAGAGAACAAGAAAGTATTCAGTAGGGTACTGGAAGATGAGACAGGTCTGTATTTCAGAGCTGGCATTTGCTGATCATGTTGCCCTGATTGCTAAATCAGAGGCACATCTCCAATCTAACCTGCAAGTCTGGGAGGAAGAGCTTGAGAAAAGAGGGATGGTCATAAGCAGCTCTAAAACAGAATCCATGGTGATATCACGAGAAGAAAAAAGACATCAGATTAAGCTGGGAGAACAGGTCCTGGAGCAGGTCGACCACTTTAAATATCTCGGAGCTATTATAGACCAAAAGGGAGGCATCAAAGAAGAGTTTGCCACTCAAAAAGCAGCAGCTGGGAGACTTTTTCAGGCCATAAATCAAGGATTCCTCAGCAAGAGAGAGGTTGGTACGAAAACGAAGATGGCTGTATACTGCTCCACCTATGTCCCAGTCTTGACATATGGATGCAAGTCATAGGCAATGACTACAACCCACGAAAGCCAGATCCAAACCTCAGAAATGAGGTATCTGAGGAAGGTGGTTGAAGTAACAAGAAGAGACATGGTCCGCAACCAGATGATACGTCAAGGCCTAAAATCCCACCCCCTGCAGACCCAAGTAGAACAGTCCCAACTAAGATGGTTTGGCCATGTCTGCAGAATGGAAGAAGATCGGCTACCACGACAAGCATGGGAAACAAAGAGCCAGGGATCCAGACCTCCAGGATGACCCAAAGTTCACTGGAAGGACAACATTAGACAATCTTTGAAGGACCGAGGACTAGAATGGAACCAGGCCAGGAGGAAGACAGCCGATAGGATAGTCTGGCGCTCTCTCTTCCAAACCTCTACACCTCACGGTAGAAGGGAAACGACTAAGTAAGTAAGTTATTAGTTTATGTGGTCAGTTATTTGTTTATGTGGTCAGTTATTAGTTTATGTGGTCAGTTATTAGTTTATGTGGTCAATTATTAGTTTATGTGGTCAGTTATTAGTTTATGTGATCAGTTATTAGTTTATGTAGTCAGTTATTAGTTTATGTGGTCTTTTATTAGTTTATGTCTCAGTTATTAGTTTATGTGGTCAGTTATTAGTTTATGTGGTCAGTTATTAGTTTATGTGGTCAGTTATTAGTTTATGTGATCAGTTATTAGTTTATGTGGTCAGTTATTAGTTTATGTGGTCAGTTATTAGTTTATGTGATCAGTTATTAGTTTATGTGGTCTTTTATTAGTTTATGTCTCAGTTATTATTTTATGTGGTCAGTTATTAGTTTATGTGGTCAATTATTAGTTTATGTAGTCAGTTATTAGTTTATGTGATCAGTTATTAGTTTATGTGATCAGTTATTAGTTTATGTGGTCAGTTATTAGTTTATGTCTCAGTTATTAGTTTATGTGGTCTTTTATTAATTTATGTGGTCAGTTATTAGTTTATGTGGTCAGTTATTAGTTTATGTGGTCAATTATTAGTTTATGTAGTCAGTTATTAGTTTATGTGATCAGTTATTAGTTTATGTGGTCAGTTATTAGTTTATGTAGTCAGTTATTAGTTTATGTAGTCAGTTATTAGTTTATGTGATCAGTTATTAGTTTATGTGATCAGTTATTAGTTTATGTGGTCTTTTATTAGTTTATGTGGTCAGTTATTAGTTTATGTGGTCAGTTATTAGTTTATGTCGTCAGTTATTAGTTTATGTGATCAGTTATTAGTTTATGTGGTCAGTTATTAGTTTATGTGATCAGTTATAAGTTTATGTGATCAGTTATAAGTTTATATGGTCAGTTATTAGTTTATGTGGTCAGTTATTAGTTTATATGGTCAGTTATTAGTTTATGTGGTCGGGAATTAGTTTATGTGGTCAGTTATTAGTTTATGTGGTCAGGAATTAGTTTATATTTCAGTTATTAGTTTGTGTGCACAGTAAATTGTCATAATTTTCATCTTTTGGAGATAGTAATATATCTCTGTATTGAAATTTCTTGCCCCCTCAGCTCCCATTTGAAATAGAGAAACTAGAAAAATCACAAAGTGAAGTGTCTGCTGCTGAGGAAGACAAAATATCTGAAAAAGGTGCATAATGTCACATGTTTGTTTCAGCTCAAATGTTTACAAATTACCATAGATACTCGAGTATAGGTCGATCCAAGTATAAGTCTACCGCTACACTTAAGGACTAAAAAGGCTTTGAAAATGAGTGACCCGATTATAAGTCCAATGAGTTTTTTATCGATTCCAAATTCCTGCATCGCATTAAAATTTCTGTAGCTTTCTGCAAATTCTATTTCTTTCAGCACCCCTTCCTGTCTAAAATGCCTAAAATCGCCCACCCGGAAAGTCTAAATACTTTCGTGGGTTGTTCCTAAGTAGCAACAATCTGATAAGTGACTTGTTATTTGATCAGGACATTAACAGTGCGGCCGAAACAGATGTGGATATTGAGTAAGGGCCTGATTTAGACTCTGACAGTGACACTGGTGAAAGTGAATCTAGTGAAAGAAGTAATGGTATTGATGATAGATCAAACAAAGAAGGCTAGTCAACAAAGCATTCTCCAGTTGAAATTTTTAACTTTATAATGAATTCAAACATGTATAACATAAGATATTATGATAAAAACATTTAATGAAGCAGCAAGTTTATATTAAAAGGATACCAGTGGGCAGTAGGAAGGAAAGGGGGGGGGGATGCAAGACTAAACCGGTTTCATGAATATTTTTTTTGACTCGACTATAAGTCTGGGGAGTGTATTTTTAAAGGTGCAAAATGGGAATAAATTTGTGGTCTTATACTGGAGTATAGACGGTAGTTAAAGGACTTATACTCAAGTATATGCGGTAGTTAAAGGACTTATACTGGAGTATATATGGTAGTTAAAATTGTTTATAAATATTTGAAGCTTGATGACTTATACTGGAGTATATACGGTAGTTAAAGGACTTATACTGAAGTATATATGGTAGTTAAAGGACTTATACTTGAGTATATACGGTAGTTAAAATTGTTTATAAATATTTGAAGCTTGATGACTTATACTGGAGTATATACGGTAGTTAAAGGACTTGTATTGGAGTATATATGGTAGTTAATGGACTTATACTGGAGTATATACGGTAGTTAAAATTGTTTATAAATATTTCAAGCTTGATGACAACTCGAGTATATTTGATATATAAATATTTGAAGTTTGATGACAGACACAAGAAGTAAAAATTTGTATTTCCCTTTTGACTCCCTATGGAGCATAGAACCACAACTGTAGCTGACCTCCATGCAGGAAGCCTACACCAAAGTGTTCATGTACTTTTGCAGCAGGGGCTTATGTAGCAATTTGTTTTACATGATGAGTTTCCCCGCTCTGTGCACAACCTCAGAAAGTAAAAATAGGTCGAATTTGGTAGCTGCTTACTTAAAAAGGGGATACAGAAAAGTTGGTAACAATCAGAGGATTCAGGGCAAAAGAAGTAGAGAAAGCATGAGAGTAAAGATCTGGGGTGATATAACAAGATGGATGAGAAAACAGCGGGTATATGAAGCTGTGAAATGTTCACAAGACATGCTATTGTAGAGGGAATTATTATTGTTGTTGTTACTGGAAGGACACCTGATGATATTGATTGTCTTCTTCTTCTTCCTTGTTCACTTTCAGACTTCCACATTAATGACTCTAATAAAGACAGTAAGCTCAAGGTTTCTGACATCTTGTTCACCTTCAGACTTCCACATTAATGACTCTAATAAAGACAAGTAAGCTCAAGGTTTCTGACATCTTGTTCACCTTCAGACTTCCACATTAATGACTCTAATAAAGACAGTAAGCTCAAGGTTTCTGACATCTCGTTCACCTTCAGACTTCCACATTAATGACTCTAATAAAGACAAGTAAGCTCAAGGTTTCTGACATCTTGTTCACCTTTAGACTTCCACATTAATGACTCTAATAAAGACAGTAAGCTCAAGGTTTCTGACATCTCGTTCACCTTCAGACTTCCACATTAATGACTCTAATAAAGACAGTAAGCTCAAGGTTTCTGACACCTCGTTCACCTTCAGACTTCCACATTAATGACTCTAATAAAGACAGTAAGCTCAAGGTTTCTGACATCTCGTTCACCTTCAGACTTCCACATTAATGACTCTAATAAAGACAGTAAGCTCAAGGTTTCTGACATCTCATTCACCTTCAGACTTCCACATTAATGACTCTAATAAAGACAGTAAGCTCAAGGTTTCTGACATCTCGTTCACCTTCAGACTTCCACATTAATGACTCTAATAAAGACAAGTAAGCTCAAGGTTTCTGACATCTCGTTCACCTTCAGACTTCCACATTAATGACTCTAATAAAGACAAGTAAGCTCAAGGTTTCTGACATCTTGTTCACCTTCAGACTTCCACATTAATGACTCTAATAAAGACAGTAAGCTCAAGGTTTCTGACATCTTGTTCACCTTCAGACTTCCACATTAATGACTCTAATAAAGAAAAGCAAGCTCAAGGTTTCTGACATCTCGTTCACCTTCAGACTTCCACATTAATGACTCTAATAAAGACAAGTAAGCTCAAGGTTTCTGACATCTTGTTCACCTTCAGACTTCCACATTAATGACTCTAATAAAGACAGTAAGCTCAAGGTTTCTGACATCTTGTTCACCTTCAGACTTCCACATTTCCATTCATTCATAACCCTCCACTCCCAAAGGAGCATAGGCCTTCAACAAACACATGCCAAGTCCTCCTGTCACGTGCCATCATCTCAAGTTCTTTCCATGTTCTCCTCATCATTTTCACCTCTGTTTCCAACTCTCTTCTCCATGTACTTCTTGGTCTTCCTCTGCCTCTCTTGCCCTGGGGGTTCCAGAACAAGGACTGCCTTGTAATGCTATCAACAGGTTTCCTCAGTGTGTGTCCTATCCATCGCCATCGTCTTCTTCTCATCTCTTGTTCCACTGGCACTTGTCCAGTTCTTGTCATCAGTTCCACATTGGTAACCTTGTCATACCATTTTAATCCCTCTATTCTACGCAAGCACCCATTTATGAAAGTCTGTAGCTTTTTGGTTGTTGTCTTTGTTGTTCTCCATGTCTCCGAGCCATACAATAGGACTGACTTCACATTTGAGTTGAAGATTCTTATTTTCGTGTTGGATCCTATTTCTCTTGATCTCCATATATTTCCCAATGCAATGAAAGCTCCTCTTGCTTTTTGTATTCTTATTTTGATATCGCTGTCTGTTCCTCCAACTTTGTCTATATTACTGCCAAGATATGTGTATGATTCTACATCTTGTATTGGCGTTTCTTCAAGTTCAACCCTGTTTTTCATTACCTGCATTTATTCGCATTATTTTTGCCTTTTCCCTGTGTATTTTCAGACCCAATTGCTGTGACCTCTCATCGAGTGTTTTCAATTTGTCCTGCATCTGATTACGGTTATGGGACAGGAGAGCCAAATCATCAGCAAAATCCAGATCATCCAACTGCTTAGTCAGAGTCCACTGGATTCCATTTCTGTTGTGTGTTGTCGATGATCTCATAACCCAATCTATTGCCAGCAAGAAAAGAAATGGAGACAAGAGGCATCCCTGTCGCACTCCTGTTCTTATCCCAAATGGTTCTGTAAGCTGTCCTTCATGAAGAACTCTGCACGTCATGTCTTCATAGGTTTTCTTTATTAAATTAATGATTTTCAGGGGAACTCCATAATGCCTCATCAATTTCCAAAGTGATTCTCTGTCCACACTGTCAAATGCTTTTTCGTAGTCCACAAATCCGATGTATAGTGGTGAATTCCATTCCAGACTTTGTTCAACTATTATTCTCAAAGTGGCTATCTGGTCTGTACATGATCTGTTTTGTCGAAAACCTGCTTGTTCATCTCTCAATTTCTTGTCTATGGACTCCTTTAATCTCTCAAGGATAATCCTGTTCAATACCTTTCCTGGCACTGATAGTAACATTATTCCTCTATAATTTGTGCACTCTTGTAGATTTCCCTTCTTAGGCAACTTAACCAGATATCCTCCTTCCATTCTGCTGGTATCTCTTCTTTTTCCCAGACTTTACCAAGTAATTTATATAACATCTCTGTAGCCGTGTCGATATCTGCTTTGATGGCCTCTGCTGGAATGCCATCAGGTCCAGACGCTTTTCCATCTCTTAGAAGCTTTATGGCTTTCTTTATTTCTTCCTTCGTTGGTCTTTCACCGTTAATTTGTAGCTCTTCTTCTGCTGGCTGGATGTCCGGCGGGTTTTGTGGAGCTGGTCTATTGAGAAGGTCCCCAAAATATTCTGTCCACCTCTTCATTTGCTCTTGTATATTGCTGAGCAGTTTCCCATTCTTATCTTTTATGAGGCAACTTGTTTGCTTGTATTTCCCTGTTAGCTTCTTTGTGCTGCTATACAGTTCTCTCATATTTCCTTTGGCTGCAGCATCTTCTGCCTCTCTTGCCAACTCCTCAATATACTTCCTCTTGTCTCTTTTGATACTTCTTTTTACTTCTTTGTTTGCTTCTGTGTACACTTCTTGAGCCTTGGCTTTGGAACTTCTGGTTTTGCTTGTGTTTAACTCTGCTTTCTTGTTTTTTCTATCTTTTATCTTATTGATGGTTTCTGTTGTTATCCATGCTTTTTGTTGTCTTTCCCTTTTCCCCAGTATTTCTTCACATGTCTCCTTCCATACCGTTTTGACCTGCTGCCAATAGTCTTCTGTATTCTCTACATCTTCCAACTGTTGGAGCACTTGGAATTTGTTGGATACTGTGACCGCAAATTTGTCTCTTGTTTCTTGATTTCTTAGCTGTCCTACATTAAACTGTTGTCTATAATTTTGCATTGTTGCATATCTCTTGAGTTTCATTTTTACTTTGGCTATCAGAAGATGGTGATCTGATGCCACATCTGCTCCTCTATATACCTTTACATCCTGCAATGATGATCTAAACTTCTTCTTTATGCATATATGATCGATCTGATTTTCTGTTCTATGGTCTGGTGATATCCATGTTGCCTTGTGTATTCTCTTATGTGGAAACATGCTTCCTCCTATAGCCAGTTGATTTGAAGCACAGAAGTTTGCGAATAGTTCTCCATTTTCATTCATTACTCCTAGCCCATGTTTTCCCATGACTTCTTCAAATCCAGTATTGACTGTACCTATCTTTGCATTCATGTCACCCATCAAAATTGTGATGTCTCTTCTTTTTACTTTATCCATAATTTCCTGTAGTTTAGTATAAAATGCTTCTTTCACAGACTCTTCTTTGTCATTAGTTGGTGCATAACATTGGATGACATTGACATGAATTTTCTTTTTAGCTGTTTTGAAAATAGCTGTTATTATTCTGGGTCCCACAGCTTCCCATTCAATGAGTGCTTTCTGTGCTTCTTTAGATAACATAAGAGCTACCCCTTCACTGTGGTGTGAACTTTCGTCTTCGTGTCCTGAGGACAGCACCAATTCACCTGTGATGAGTTTCTTCCTGTCTACCCCCTTCCACTTTGTTTCACACATTCCCAGAACCTCGATTTTGTATTCCCTCATTTCTGCTGCTACTTGTGCCACTTTCCCTTGTTCGTTCAATGTCCGAACATTCCAGGTGCCAAATCTGGAAGTTCTCCTAGAAGAAAGAAGGTTAGTCAGCAACACAGACTCCTTTCGGCTTTCTCTGTGTTGCATCATACGCCTCCCCGCGAGAGGACCTTCCCCTGTCTTGGATGGCTGTGTTTTATTTTCTTTATTTGACTTGTCCATATTTGTTGAAGTTTTTTGTGGTTTAAATTTTTTTTTTTACAGGATGGGGTAACCGGCCCCATGCCCAACCCTCCTTAGTCGCCTTCTACGACATGCTTGGCAGGGGACAGTGTTACTATTCTTTGCTCCCCTTTCGGGCCCCGGTAACACACGGGTGGACTTCCACATTAATGACTCTAATAAAGACAGTAAGCTCAAGGTTTCTGACACCTCGTTCACCTTCAGACTTCCACATTAATGACTCTAATAAAGACAGTAAGCTCAAGGTTTCTGACATCTCGTTCACCTTCAGACTTCCACATTAATGACTCTAATAAAGACAAGTAAGCTCAAGGTTTCTGACATCTTGTTCACCTTCAGACTTCCACATTAATGACTCTAATAAAGACAAGTAAGCACAAGGTTTCTGACATCTTGTTCACCTTCAGACTTCCACATTAATGACTCTAATAAAGACAGTAAGCTCAAGGTTTCTGACATCTCGTTCACCTTCAGACTTCCACATTAATGACTCTAATAAAGACAGTAAGCTCAAGGTTTCTGACATCTCGTTCACCTTCAGACTTCCACATTAATGACTCTAATAAAGACAGTAAGCTCAAGGTTTCTGACATCTTGTTCACCTTCAGACTTCCACATTAATGACTCTAATAAAGACAGTAAGCTCAAGGTTTCTGACATCTCGTTCACCTTCAGACTTCCACATTAATGACTCTAATAAAGACATGCTCAAGGTTTCTGACATCTTGTTCACCTTCAGACTTCCACATTAATGACTCTAATAAAGACAGTAAGCTCAAGGTTTCTGACATCTCCAAACAGTTTTTCGTTGTGTGAAGTAAGTTGTTGCCATATGCTACTCCATTCATTGCTGTAAATTGGGCAGGACTGCAGCAGGTGTTCATCTATCATTGGGCTGGTGCCGCAGGTGCAGAGGTCTGTTGTACCAATTCTATACTTGTGGTATAGATGGTATCTCAATCTGTTGTGTTCGGTGCATAGCTCAGAAATGGTGACCTGGTCTCACCTAGATAGCTGATGATATGCATCATTTTTTAAATGGCCTGGGTGCTCTCTTTCCCATTTGGACTTGAATGTGACTTTTATAGCAGTTTTTACCATTTCATAAGTTGTCCATATTTCAGATGTTTCAATCTTTATAAAATGACCTGGATGCTGAATTGCTTTGGCAGCTTAATAGATTATCAGTTATCATTGAATATACATACCAACTACGTCTGTTTTAATTCATATGTTATCTCAGTGTTAACATACGGACTGAGAGAGTTGTTATTGGAGAACACTGATACATAGAACAAATGTCTTAGAAAACAAAACTAATCTGTTGGAAAGGACTAATCGACAAATAAGAGAAGACTCTAGGCAGAAATATGTCTCCGACTATAAGGAAAAGACGATTATTATTTGTTTTTTAAGCGGGAAAAAAAAGACGAAAAAAGGAGATCCCAAAAGAAAAACTGAAGAACATGTGCTTAAGAGGAGTGCATGGGTGTGTAAGAGTTTGCCGCTGCCTGTTTGGCGCTTAAAGCTTTATTATTATTATAACTTCAGCTGTTATTAAACTGAGGGCATCTTCAGTATTGAAGCTGTTGCAGTATTTGCCAGTGTCAATTGCAACTGGATTCTATTCTTTAATTTTATTAGGATGCCAGCACCCCCATTTTCAATTGTGTTTTTTGCTGAAACATCAGTATATGCATGTGTCCAAAGCTTTGCTGGAAATGTTTTGTCAATATACTTGGTTTCTATACACTTTCTTTGTGTTTCTGTCTGTGTTCCTGTACTTTCAATGCCTGGAATATCATATTTTAGCTCAGGAAAGCATCTTATTTTTCACTGTGGGATAGTTGTGCTTGTTGGTATTTTCTTGGCCACTGAGCTTGCCAGCATGGTATTTTTGCTAATTTTTTCTATTGCTTGGGCCACAAAGTTAGTTTGTTTGAGCCTGCCTCTTCCTATTCATTCTCTGTGACATGGGGCGTCCTGCGAGTCTCTTAAAACTCTGCTGTTACGTCTGTCCTCCATTGACTGTAGCCCTCTAATGTTTTCCAAATGGTTGATTTTTGTGGATTTTAGGGCCCCTGTTATAATACATGCTGCTTGGTTTTGGAGTCTATTTACTCTGTGAAAATTTGACTTTGCTGCTGTGAACTAGGCTGTGAATCCATATTCCATAACAGGTCTGACTCTGTCTGTGTACAGCTTTATGAGGATATTCTCATCAGCATCCCATGTGGTACCAGCTAATTTTTTTGCTGTGGTTTGTTTGACAAGGGAAAAATAGTGTGCATTGTTTTTTGTTTATTGATTTTGAGCAACCACTTTCTGGACCAACTTTCAAGAGTTAGCAGTGAATCCTGCATGCGCACGCTTGCTGTGGTGATGTATTCTTCTGAAGTCCACATGGCCAGGCCATCAGCATAGAGGGAGTTGTGGACATTCATATATATTTATATATATACAATGAAGAATGTAGGGGAAAGGACCCCATCTTGTATGACCCCCTGCTCCATTGTAGTCTTTTTGCTAATCTGTCCATGCACCTGCACTCTAGCTGTTCTGTCTGTTAGATAGTGATTGATCCCGTTGTACATACTTCAAAAGACTCCATATTTAAGCATTTTTACTCTGAGCCCATCTTTCCAAACTTTATCAAATGCTTTCTCCATGTCTACCCAAACTGCTAAAGTGTGCTTTCCTTCTTGGAAAGCATCTTCGATTTCCTGTGCAATGTAGGTTACTTTGTCCTCTTTGGTCCTGTGTTGCCTGAAGCCTGCTTGTTGGTGCAGTAGAATTTGTTTTTCTTCAAGGTGCCAACTTAATCTGGTATTGATCATTCTGTCCATAAGCTTTCCCGTGCAGCTTAGAAGGCTGATGGGTCTATAGCTGTTGGGGTCCATTCGGTCTTCATCTTTTTTGAGAATTGGAACTAGGACTGCTTCTTTCCAGGTCTGTGGCACAATACCACGCTTCCAGCTATAGTTCATAATCTTGAGGAGGGTTTTCTTGGCAATAGGCCCCAGCCCTTTAAGCAGGTCATTTGTTACCCCGTCTTTTCCAGGTGATTTTCTTTACTTAAGGGATACAATGGCTGCCTCTAGCTCTCTCATGGTGAGGTTTGCTGTCATGTGCTGTTCTGGAACAGTTGATATATTTTGGTAAAGTTCTTGCTCTTTGATAATTTCCTGTTTTCTGTCAGGTGGAACATTTATCTGGCTCTCCTGTGAGAATTTTGGGCAAAGACATTTGCTGCTTCTTTCCTTGTGAGTATTTTCTCATTTTGCTGTAGGGCTATTTCCTATTTTTGCAATCCTCATTATTTAAGGCTTTGGCAAGCCTCCATAATGTTCTGCCATCTTTGTCAAGGTTAATGCTTTCTGTTGTTTTGATCCAGCTATTTTTGGCTGAACAGTTTAATGTTTTCCTGTACTTTGCAGAGATGGCTGTGTAGGTGATGTTTGCCTCGACTGTTTTGTCCTTTTCTGCTACATTTCTGGCTTCTGTTACCTGTTCTTCTATTGATGTTGATTGGATAATAATGAATGTATTTTACCTTGTTACTCTACTTCTGTTATTCTTTTAAGTGACAAATTTAGTCAAATATCCATCAGCTCCCGTGAATATTCTAGTTGCTGCTACAAAAGCTTCATGGAGAATGTGCTAAGCAGTGCTGACATAAAAGGAAATGATGGCAATGCAGCAGACCCAGTACTGTGCCCTGCACTCCAGGGAATGAGACAACTCCTCCTAGCACACAATCCATCCATAATCAATACACTTTATGGTAGCCCTAAACAGCTTATCCAAACTGCACAGTTTTGACAGTTTATGAGAATTAATTCAGATCAACCACCAATCCTGCACAGAGCCACTTCTTAGCTCCCCCTGCCCATCATGGGCCCAAAGTGAGGTTCTCCTGCATGCAGCCAATCAGGTAAAAAGTCAGAGTTACGTCTAGGTCTCAAGTGATACCTCCAAGCTTAGTATGCAGTGCTGGGTTCTCAACATGTTTCACCACAGGGGGAATCCCTGCAAGTGTGTGGATGATTTCAAGAGTCAATGAGGGTGTAATTAGCTTCACAAACAGAGGTTCTCTTCCACGTCTGTATACTATAACATTGTGCTTAGCTGGTGGTCATATAAGGATGACTCCATATATGCCTCCATGCATGGATTGAGGAGGTAGCAGGCATCTGAAAGAAATACCACATGACAGCACGCAACATCACAATGTGTGCACTAAATCAGAAACTAGCAGTTAACCCCAACCCCAACTCTTCACAGTGTAATAGGCAGACAAAATAGTAGAAAAAAAAGAATGTCAATTTTGATAGTTTTCAAGTTATTTATACATCCCTACTTTCTTCTACAACATGAGGTGAGGCTGCTAGTTACAACGATCCTACTGCATGAGGTGAGGTTGCTAGTCACAATGATCCTACTGCATGAGGTGAGGTTGCTAGTTATAACGATCCTACTGCATGAGGTGAGGTTGCTAGTTACAACGATCCTACTGCATGAGGTGAGGTTGCTAGTCACAACAATCCTACTGCATGAGGTGAGGTTGCTAGTTACAATGATCCTACTGCATGAGGTGAGGTTGCTAGTTACAATGATCCTACTGCATGAGGTGAGGTTGCTAGTCACAATGATCCTACTGCATGAGGTGAGGTTGCTAGTCACAACAATCCTACTGCATGAGGTGAGGTTTCTAGTTACAACGATCCTACTGCATGAGGTGAGGTTGCTAGTTACAATGATCCTATTGCATGAGGTGAGGTTGCTAGTCACAACAATCCTACTGCATGAGGTGTTTAGGGTCTTGTAAGAGGCATATCGGAGCACTGCTCCCTCAGCCATGTTGTAAGAGGTGACTAATGTCAGGTTGTGCATGGCAGCCTCACCTCAAGTTACAACATTGCTACAGAAAGTATGACTACAAGAACAAATAAAGTGTTTAATGCATACTTCCTCTAAGTAGATCTATGTCACTGATAGCCTCCATGAATGTGAAGGAGTGTAACAAGAGAATGATGATGATTTATGTCTGTCCTTGAACTTTGTCATTCATAAAGTGTCTGTGATGAGACAAAGACAGGATAAGACTGCTGTAAGCATCTCTTACAATTGGACTAATAGCAGGTTGTGTATGAGGTTGTGTATGAGGTTGTGCTTGAGGTTGTGCATGAGGTTGTGCATGTCATCATGTAAATACAAATTGCTGCAGCAAGAGCACATGAATAATTGATGCAGGTTTCCTAGACCAGCAACAATGGTGGTTCAGCCAGCTGTAGTGGTGGTTCAGCCAGCAGTAGTGGTGGTTCAGCCAGCTGTAGTGGTGGTTCAGCCAGCCGTAGTGGTGGTTCAGCCTGCTGTAGTGGTGGTTCAGCCAGCAACAGTTGTGGTTCAGCCAGCAACAGTTGTGGTTCAGCCAGCAACAGTGGTGGTTCAGCCAGCAGCAGTGGTGGTTCAGCCAGCTGTAGTGGTGGTTCAGCCAGCTGTAGTGGTGGTTCAGCCAGCTGTAGTGGTGGTTCAGCCAGCTGTAGTGGTGGTTCAGCCAGCTGTAGTGGTGGTTCAGCCAGCAACAGTGGTTCAGCCAGCTGTAGTGGTGGTTCAGCCAGCTGTAGTGGTGGTTCAGCTAGCAGCAGTGGTGGTTCAGCCAGCTGTAGTGGTGGTTCAGCCAGCTGTAGTGGTGGTTCAGCCAGCTGTAGGGGTGGTTCAGCCAGCTGTAGTGGTGGTTCAGCCAGCAACAGTGGTGGTTCAGCCAGCAACAGTGGTGGTTCAGCCAGCAACAGTAGTGGTTCAGCCAGCTGTAGTGGTGGTTCAGCCAGCTGTAGTGGTGGTTCAGCCAGCAACAGTAGTGGTTCAGCCAGCTGTAGTGGTGGTTCAGCCAGATTTAGTGGTGGTTCAGCCAGCTGTAGTGGTGGTTCAGCCAGCTGTAGTGGTGGTTCAGCCAGCTGTAGTGGTGGTTCAGCCAGCTGTAGTGGTGGTTCAGCCAGCTGTAGTGGTGGTTCAGCCAGCAACAGTGGTGGTTCAGCCAGCAACAGTGGTGGTTCAGCCAGCTGTAGTGGTGGTTCAGCCAGCTGTAGTGGTGGTTCAGCCAGCAACAGTGGTGGTTCAGCCAGCAACAGTGGTGGTTCAGCCAGCTGTAGTGGTGGTTCAGCCAGCTGTAGTGGTGGTTCAGCCAGCTGTAGTGGTGGTTCAGCCAGCTGTAGTGGTGGTTCAGTCAGCTGTAGTGGTGGTTCAGTCAGCAACAGTTGTGGTTCAGCCAGCAACAGTGGTGGTTCAGCCAGCAGCAGTGGTGGTTCAGCCAGCAGCAGTGGTGGTTCAGCCAGCAGCAGTGGTGGTTCAGTCAGCTGTAGTGGTGGTTCATCTAGCAGCAGTGGTGGTTCAGTCAGCTGTAGTGGTGGTTCAGCCAGCAACAGTGGTGGTTCAGCCAGCTGTAGTGGTGGTTCAGCCAGCAGTAGTGGTGGTTCAGCCAGCTGTAGTGGTGGTTCAGCCAGCAGCAGTGGTGGTTCAGCCAGCTGTAGTGGTGGTTCAGCCAGTTGTAGTGGTGGTTCAGCCAGCAACAGTGGTGGTTCAGCCAACTGTAGTGGTGGTTCAGCCAACTGTAGTGGTGGTTCAGCCAGCTGTAGTGGTGGTTCAGCCAGCAACAGTTGTGGTTCAGCCAGCAACAGTGGTGGTTCAGCCAGCAGCAGTGGTGGTTCAGCCAGCTGTAGTGGTGGTTCAGCCAGCAGCAGTGGTGGTTCAGCCAGCTGTAGTGGTGGTTCAGCCAGCTGTAGTGGTGGTTCAGCCAGCAACAGTGGTGGTTCAGCCAACTGTAGTGGTGGTTCAGCCAACTGTAGTGGTGGTTCAGCCAGCGGTAGTGGTAGTTCAGCCAGCTGTAGTGGTGGTTCAGCCAGCTGTAGTGGTGGTTCAGCCAACTGTAGTGGTGGTTCAGCCAGCTGTAGTGGTGGTTCAGCCAGCAACAGTTGTGGTTCAGCCAGCAACAGTGGTGGTTCAGCCAGCAGCAGTGGTGGTTCAGCCAGCTGTAGTGGTGGTTCAGCCAGCAGCAGTGGTGGTTCAGCCAGCTGTAGTGGTGGTTCAGCCAGCTGTAGTGGTGGTTCAGCCAGCAACAGTGGTGGTTCAGCCAACTGTAGTGGTGGTTCAGCCAACTGTAGTGGTGGTTCAGCCAGCGGTAGTGGTAGTTCAGCCAGCTGTAGTGGCGGTTCAGCCAGCTGTAGTGGTGGTTCAGCCAGCTGTAGTGGTGGTTCAGCCAGCAACAGTGGTGGTTCAGCCAGTTGTAGTGGTGGTTCAGCCAGCAACAGTGCTGGTTCAGCCAGCTGTAGTGGTGGTTCAGCCAGCTGTAGTGGTGGTTCAGCCAGTTGTAGTGGCGGTTCAGCCAGCTGTAGTGGTGGTTCAGCCAGCTGCAGTGGTGGTTCAGCCAGCTGTAGTGGTGGTTCAGCCAGCTGCAGTGGTGGTTCAGCCAGCTGCAGTGGTGGTTCAGCCAGCTGCAGTGGTGGTTCAGTCAGCTGTAGTGGTGGTTCAGCCAGCTGTAGTGGTGGTTCAGCCAGCTGTAGTGGTGATTCAGCCAGCTGTAGTGGTGGTTCAGCCAGCTGTAGTGGTGGTTCAGCCAGCTGTAGTGGTGGTTCAGCCAGTTGTAGTGGTGGTTCAGCCAGCTGTAGTGGTGGTTCAGCCAGCTGTAGGGGTGGTTCAGTCAGCAACAGTTGTGGTTCAGCCAGCAACAGTTGTGGTTCAGCCAGCAGCAGTGGTGGTTCAGCCAGCAGCAGTGGTGGTTCAGCCAGCAGCAGTGGTGGTTCAGTCAGCTGTAGTGGTGGTTCAGCTAGCAGCAGTGGTGGTTCAGTCAGCTGTAGTGGTGGTTCAGCCAGCTGTAGTGGTGGTTCAGCCAGCAACAGTGGTGGTTCAGCCAGCTGTAGTGGTGGTTCAGCCAGCTGTAGTGGTGGTTCAGCCAGCTGTAGTGGTGGTTCAGCCAGCTGTAGTGGTGGTTCAGCCAGCTGTAGTGGTGGTTCAGCCAGCTGTAGTGGTGGTTCAGCCAGCAACAGTGGTGGTTCAGCCAGCTGTAGTGGTGGTTCAGCCAGCTGTAGTGGTGGTTCAGCCAGCTGTAGTGGTGGTTCAGCCAGCTGTAGTTGTGGTTCAGCCAGCTGTAGTCATGGTTCAGCCAGCAGCAGTGGTGGTTCAGCTAGCAGCAGTGGTGGTTCAGCCAGCTGTAGTGGTGGTTCAGCCAGCAACAGTGGTGGTTCAGCCAACTGTAGTAGTGGTTCAGCCAACTGTAGTGGTGGTTCAGCCAGCTGTAGTGGTGGTTCAGCCAGCTGTAGTGGTGGTTCAGCCAGCTGTAGTGGTGGTTCAGCCAGCAACAGTGGTGGTTCAGCCAGCTGTAGTGGTGGTTCAGCCAGCTGTAGTGGTGGTTCAGCCAGCAACAGTGGCGGTTCAGCCAACTGTAGTGGTGGTTCAGCCAGCTGTAGTGGTGGTTCAGCCAGCTGTAGTGGTGGTTCAGCCAGCAACAGTGGTGGTTCAGCCAGCTATAGTGGTGGTTCAGCCAGCAACAGTGGTGGTTCAGCCAGCTGTATTGGTGGTTCAGCCAGCTGTAGTGGTGGTTCAGCCAGCTGTAGTGGTGGTTCAGCCAGCTGTAGTGGTGGTTCAGCTAGCAGCAGATGTGGTTCAGCCAGCTGTAGTGGTGGTTCAGCCAGCTGTAGTGGTGGTTCAGCTAGCTGTAGTGGTGGTTCAGCCAGCTGCAGTGGTGGTTTAGCCAGATGCAGTGGTGGTTCAGCCAGCTGCAGTGGTGGTTCAGCCAGCAGCAGTGGTGGTTCAGCCAGCTGTAGTGGTGGTTCAGCCAGCTGTAGTGGTGGTTCAGCCAGCTGTAGTGGTGGTTCAGCCAGCTGTAGTGGTGGTTCAGCCAGCTGTAGTGGTGGTTCAGCCAGCTGTAGTGGTGGTTCAGCCAGCTGTAGTGGTGGTTCAGCCAGCTGTAGTGGTGGTTCAGTAAAGAGTGACAATGAAAGTGATAATGTTGTCTACACTTGATTTTATTGTTTGTCAAATGCAGTATCTTGGCTTATTAAATGTTCCAATCCCATTTTTTCAACTTGTCTCTTTGTTGCATTCCTCTTCCCTTAATACTGTATAACAAGTATGATATTTAAAAAAAAAAATAGATACCAAATTAGAATTTTTAATTCACAGGCATACAATATAGAAAACTAAATTCTTCAGAAGAATTTTGTCAGTTAATGAATAGTAGTACACATCTGTATTGTTTTATCCAAAATACTCAGGGACATCTGTGTTTCAGAAACCAGTTTCTTTTTTGGTTCCAGATTTCGCCTAAATCGCGTTGGAAAAGTCACCAAAATTTGCCCACCTGTGATGGAAAACACAACGGGCTGATCACCCGTTTGCCAGTCACTTCGATTACGGAAACAACAGCAAATGGGTTGATTTGCCGTTGCCCTAAAGACGCCACTAGGCGTGATGGGAAACAATGGCAAAGAAAACCTATCTGCTGTTGCCCTAAGACGCCACTAGGCGTAATGGCCACTGACTGCTTTGACGGTCGGTGGCTAAGGACGGAAGAAGAAGAAGAAGTGATGGAAAAGTAGCTTAAAGTCGCCCAATGAAACTTTTGATTTATTCTTTTCAGAATATTTTGGTCTTTGGATGTTCAGATAAAATATGGACCCCTTATAGTTAAATCAGGGGCTGAACAGGATATTATCTATTAATTAATTTTTTTTTTAAACACCCTTCTCTTCTGTCCTGGTCCTTCCTTGTGGTAAGAGTAGGCGGACTGTATTGCCAGCTTGTCTTGTTTACATCAATGTTTTCCAAATTTTTGTGTCCACATATTGTCTTTACTGTGAAATTTTGTTTCTGTGAAAAATAAAGGAGAACGTCATGCAAAGTCTCCGAGGCAATCCCCTAAAGAGTCACGATCCTTAACTGGCAAGAAGAAGCTAGTAGAAAAGGAGGAAGAAAAAACAGAAGAACATACAGTTGAAGGAATTGGTCAAAGGATTAAGTGAGTTTTAGCAACTTTATTATTTTCAGAACATAAGTCTCTCAGAAACATTACAGCAAATGTTGTCATGTGTAATCTAAGAAAAGTTCTTTCACATAGTTCAGTCTGACTGCAAGATCTGCAAACGTTCTTAAACAAAGTTGAGAAATGTAGACTTTTAAATTATAGTCTAGTCCTTAATTTTATAGTGATTAGCAGCTCTCTTTTCATGTGAGGGACTGTGTCCCCAACCAAGAACCTGACTGCAACAGACCTTACAAGTTGAGCATGTACTTCTATTGCTAAGTAAACGTATTGCAGGAAGCCTGCACCGAGGCATTGAGTAAACGTATTGCAGGAAGCCTGCACCGAGGCATTGATGTGCTTGTGCAATAGTGGATGCTGTAGCAATTTGTTTGACATGATGAGGTTGCTAGCCTCATACACATCCTCATATTATTTACCTTATACAACATGCCTAAGGAGGCAATAGATCTATTATATTTCATATTTCCATATAAAGGCTCTTAATTATTAAAGAAACAATCAATAGTGATTTGGTATTTTCTACATTCTGCAAATATACTTCCTAGCATTCCTCTGGTTACCCGCTACTCTTTCCCTGCCGATGCAGACAGCAAATGTGCTAAAGTTGCAGGGAGAGACAGCAGGAGTAAAAGTATTATGAGGAGAGGAAAAGATGACCTTGAAAACTCAGCGTCACCATATGATCCTGATGACCGACAGATTTGTGAAGCTTATAACTTTGCTGTCAGTGCAATCACTCAAATAGTAAGTTCATAAAACTTGGTTATGTCTTTTGTGTTTGATGCAATAATTGAACTTAGATGACCTTTGTTTAGCTGCTGCCTGTCCGTGCAATTGTAGACTTCATCTATGACCCTACAGCTCCTTGTGGAGCACAGGTCTTCAACAAATTTATGCTAAGACTTCCTGTCATGTGACATCCTTTCAAGGACTTTCCATGTCTTCTTTCCCCCCTTGTAGGTCTGTCTTCAGTTCTCTTCTCTGTGTTTTCTTCAGTGTGTCTCCATGTGTCTGCATTATTTCCAGATGTAGGAGTGCCTGATGCTGCTAAATGTGGGTTTCTTCAGTGTGTCTCCATGTGTCTGCATTAGTTCCAGAAGTAGGAGTGCCTGATGCTGCTAAATGTGGGTTTCTTCAGTGTGTCTCTATGTTTCTACATTAGTTCCAGAAGTAGGAGTGCCTGATGCTGCTAAATGTGGGTTTCTTCAGTGTGTCTCTATGTTTCTACATTAGTTCCAGAAGTAGGAGTGTCTGATGCTGCTAAATGCGGGTTTCTTCAGTGTGTCTCTATGTTTCTACATTAGTTCCAGAAGTAGGAGTGCCTGATGCTGCTAAATGTGGGTTTCTTCAGTGTGTCTCTATGTTTCTACATTAGTTCCAGAAGTAGGAGTGTCTGATGCTGCTAAATGCGGGTTTCTTCAGTGTGTCTCTATGTTTCTACATTAGTTCCAGAAGTAGGAGTGTCTGATGCTGCTAAATGTGGGTTTCTTCAGTGTGTCTTATCCAACACCACCATCTTTATCCTCATCTCCTGTTTCACTAGTATTTGTCTGGTTCTTCACGTCAGTCCACATTAAAGATCTTGTCATCCATTTAAATTCTTCTTTCTGTGAATCACCCATTTAGGACAGGTTAAAACATTCCAAACTCTGCCCAGGCAGGTCCCAAGCCCTCGTTGAAAAAGTGAGGAAGGATTCTGATTGACCTGAGTGCTTCATGCATCTAAGGAAGTAGAGGGTAAAACCGTGAACCAGCCTGAAGGCATGCATGGGGGCTGTAAGGAGGCAGCCTTTCCACCTTGCAAAGGTACAACAGGCCAATCATCTGTTTACCTTAAAATCTGATTACAAGAAATGACAGAGAAAACTGAACTGATTTTAAGAGCATGAACTAACATGGATTACAAACTACGACTATGGATCATGGAACATTAGAAGTTTTATTTGAAAAGAAGAGGAGATGAGGAATGCAAAATGAGAAATCCTGGCTCTCATGGAAACCAAGATAAAGGGACATTAAGTTATGGATCTTGATGGCAACATGCTGCTGCTCCACAGTGGAGTCCCCACAACCACAAGAGCTAAAGGAGGTGTGGGATGTATCGTGGCTAAAAACCAAGCAGACAACATCAAGGGATGGAACTTTATCTTGGAGTGCATTATGGTGCTAAAGCTAAAAGAAGGAGAAACCAAAGTCAACCTTGTCATCGTTAATGGGCCAAATGAAGACGAGCGAGCAGAGGTCAAAGAAGAATTCTTTGAGCTGCTTCAAAAGACATTGGACGTCTGTCTAGATGAGGTTATCCTCCTTGAAGATTTCAATACCAGAGTTGGAAATTACCATGCTAGATGGAATCGAGTTACTGGAAGATATGGAGAAGATACACTAAATGATGATGGAAAACGACTCCTTAGATTCTGCACTGAGCAAAACCTTGTCATTACGGGGAATTATGACATTATACCGGTTTACGTTTGAAAACATTACAGTACCCAGACAGCACATCTTCGAAACAGGAGGTAGAAGAAATTGCATATTTTGAACGCAGCATATTAGCTCTATTAAATATATATATATTTGGGTTCCTTAGGGTTTGCTGACAAAGAATATGTAAAACGTTACGCAAATAGTCTAGGAATTACCAAGTTATGGCCAAAATAAAATAGTGGGGGTGCCTGACAGCATGAAATCATTTCTGTTCATAAAATTTTTTTATAACGTGTTTGAAAAAACATTACGTACGGAAATAGCCTACCATGTTAACTCCTATGTGATTGGAGCGCAACAAATGAAAGACTAAACATGATTGGTCGGACTATAAATACTATCTTGTGTTGTCAGGGGAAACGTGAGAAAGGGGTACTTTTTTGAAAAGATGTGTAGACGTGGTGTGATTGGTTAGAGCTGCGAATATACACAATTCAGAGCGTTAGTTCGAGACCACTAGTTCAAATAAGCTTGATGAAGCAACAGTGCGTTGAAGCCAGCTCATATTTTTGCTAAATAAAAGCCTGGAACATAAGCAGATGGGAATTTGTGCCAGTATTTGTGCCAGAATTCATTGCTAGTCAACGTATCTGTGTTTATTTCCATGAATTGTGGTAGGTTTGAAATATTCAATATCTTTTAATGAAAATTGAATGTAAATTGATAATTTATGTCTGTATATATGTGTGGTTCAGTAGCGAACATGATGTAAAGCCTATAGGCTCCAGCCTGAACAGAGGGTGTTGGAGGAAAGTACAACTGCATGGAATGGCCAAACAGTACACTGACACCTAGATTATTAACTAGAGAGAAATAATGCTGGAATTGCAGAGGCGTAGTAACCATTAGGGAGGGAAATACTGGTATAAAGTATTTCAGATGAAGCTGACAGTTGGCCTAACGCTCTGAACTCAATGTTTGTGATGTATTGTGCTCAGTGTAGAACTAGAGTGTAAATTAGTTCTGACGTAGAAGGTACAACCTTCTTGTTTCAGGGACCGTGGTCTTAAAGTTTTTGAGCAGCACCTGGTCAGAGCTTTGCTGAAGCCAGAAGTGGACAGCATACTCCTTGGTCCATATAGCAACCAGTGGGGTGGCTCTAGAACTCATTACAGTTAACGAGCAGAGGAGTCTTTTACTGCAGTCATCACGCAAGATAAGAGAGTGTGGCCATGGAGCTCAACATTATGTACCCCCATCTTAAAATGACATTATAAACTAAAATTAAGAGGGGAATTAAATTGTTTTAATACCAGGAACTGAGAACATCTCCAATACTAGTTCCCATAGAAACAAACTATTGAAGTCATGATGACAAATACCAACAGAGCTTGAACAAAACAAAACCAGTATTACCTCATGTTACCACTACACAACTGACACACATAGGATACCATTAATAATATATGTCACTATAATAATCATATTAATAAATTCTGTACATATAACTTGTAATTAAAATTGATTGTGATTCCTGGTTCCATTTGTATTTGAATCAGGACACATATACATTCATGACAGCAATGAATACATATTGTTATTTGAAAAGTTATCAGTGACTCCTTTAAGATATCCTCTTAGAGTGTTTTATGTATGTGAGTGTCACAGTGTTGTCAAGTGTGGTGGAATAAATTAAATTGTTTATCTGTCTGTTGTTGTTATGACTTACAATTCATCATACACATACCCTAGACATATAACGTAGTCATCACACTATTCCAGAATAATTCTGACTGAGGTATACATATGTGGCAGTAAGTAAGGTTATCTATAATACACTACTCTTATTAGATATAGATACCTTCACAGCTGATCTCAGTCAGTACACTAAGTCCCCTATAAATATTTATAACATCCCATTTTACCACACCAACAAAGAATGAGAAATCAGTCATCGACTGCCATTGTTAGGAAAAGCTCATTCAAGTATGTGCGGGATGCTAGAGTCTGGAGAAGGCCAGAGATTGGAAGTGACCACTACCTGCTGACAATTAAAAGAACAACTGAAAGAGTTGCTTGGCCTAGGCATTGCCTAGCATCACACAAGAAACTAAACAATCAAAGAGATGAATATTAAGACCTACAAGCTAAGAGAGCTAGAAGATAAAACCAGATATTAGGGGCTAATTGCTACAAGAGTGAGAAACATAGAAGAACAACCTGATGACTTGAAAAACTTCTGGTTTAAATTCAAGGACATCATAAAAGCAGCTGCAGCAGAAGCATGTGTTGAAGTCTGACTTGGGCAGAAGAGAAAGAGGACACCTTGGTGGACAGAGGAAGTTAAAGAGAAAAGAAAAAGGTATGGAAACAATATTTAGAAGCTAAAAACACATCAGAAAACAACAGAGAAATATAATAATAATAATAATAATAAATTCTTTAAGCGCCAAACACGGCGCATAAGGCAGAAACCAGTGCTCTCCAGGTTGTTCGTTGTGACGCCACTCCTCTTAGCTCTTGCACATTATTTAGGCCCAACGTTCTTCCTTCTCTTATTATTGTTCTTCTGAGTGTTTCTTTTGGTCTTCCTTTTTTCCGCTTACCCTCAGGAACCCAAGTGAGCGCCTGTAGTGGTATTCTGTTGTTTTGCATTCGTAGGACATGACCGATATATGACCATCGTCTTTTCCTTATATAGTCGGAGACATATTTCTGCCTAGAGTCTTCTCTTATTTGTCGATTAGTCTTGAATTCTTTCCAACTGATGTTCATGAGTTTTCTAAGACATTTGTTCTCGAATGTATTCAGCTTGTTCTCCAATGATTTTGTTATTTTCCAACTCTCACAGCCGTATGTTAACACTGAGATAACATTTGAATTAAACAGACGAAGCTTGGTATGTATATTCAATGATCGTAATTTCCAAATGTTAGATAATCTATTGAAGGCGCTAGCTGCCAAAGCAATTCTAGTATGGATTTCTCTTGTTGTGTCACCATCCTGAGTCATTTTACTGCCTAAATAATTGAAACTTTCAACTTTCTGTAGTTTTTTCCCCGTTCAAGATGATATCAAAGGTCTCGTTAGAAAAGTTCATAGCTTTAGTTTTAGAGGCATTTATTTGGAGACCAATTTTAACCGAGAGATGACACAAATTATTTATTGCTTCTTGGGATTGTCTTGGTGTTGAACTTAAGAATGCTACATCATCTGCGAAATCCAGGTCCCCCAGGAATTTTCCATTTGTCCATTTTATACCCAATTGTTCATTGTGGGTATAGTTTCTCATAACCCAATCAATAGCTATTCCAAAAAGTAGTGGTGACATAATACAGCCTTGTTTCACCCCTGTTTCTACTGTAAACCATTCTGTATTCCCTTTATTTGTTCTAACACAACATCTTGCATTGTCATATAGCGCTTTGATTATATTCACATATTTTGTTGGAAAACCATAGATTGTAAGTATCTTCCACAATGATGGGCGGTGTAGACTATCAAAGGCTTTTTGAAAATCGACGAAGGTGATAATAAGTGGCGATTGCCTTTCCACTGATTCTTCTATAATTGTTCTTAGTGTGAATATTTGATCAATACATGATCGTTTCGGCCTGAAACCCGCTTGTTCTTCTCTGATCTTTTAGTCAGCATGCAATTTAAGTCTTTCTAACATCATGCAACATAATAATTTTCCAGGTACTGATAATAGAGATATACCACGCCAGTTATTACAGTCTGATAGATCACCTTTCTTCGGTAACTTTACAATAATACTGTCTTTCCATTGTTGTGGTGGTTGTTCTTCTCTCCATACTTCATTTATAATATCTAAAATTCTCAAGAGGTTGTTGTCATTAACTGCTTTAATCATTTCCCCTGAAATTTCGTCAACTCCAGCAGCTTTAAAATTTTTTAATCTTTTAACGGCTTGTTTGATCTCGTCCAGCGTGAATTCATCGCAAGTTATTGGCAAGGTGGTTGTGGATGTTTCATTATTAAAATCAGGTGTTACTGTTGGTGGTGGTCTGTTTAGCACCTCCATGAAGTGCTCAGCCCATCTCTTCATTTGTTCTTTTTCTGTTGGTATTGAATTCCCTAATTTACCTTTAACAGGTGTTTCCATAGCAGTAGGCTGGTGACATAGTTGTTTTGTAATTTGATAAAGGCACCTACTATTACCAGTTCTTGCAGCATTTTCAGCTTCTACGGCCAGTTCATTGATGAAATGTCTTTTATCTCTTCGAGTTTTTGTCTTCACTTCTTTATTTAACAAGTTATAAGTTAGTTTGCAAGATTCAACTGCATTATGTGTACTTGCTGCTAGTAGTTTAAGTTTTGCTGTTTTCCTTTCTTGTATTTTATCCCAAGTATCTTCTCTCTCCCATTTTTTCTTTTTATGTACTAGGTATCCGGTGGTCGCTACAGCTGCTTCTGTCATTGCTGTTCTCAGTTGTTCCCATTTAGTATCGATTGTCTTGGTGGTGATATCGTTGTCAATTTTGCCTAAAGCATCGAAATAGTTGTTCATTTTGACATTATATTCCTTCTTTATATCATTTGATTGCAGTCTGTGTACATCTATTCTTCTATTTTTATTCGGTTGGTATAACTTCTTCAGTTTAATTCTCATTTTAGCTATGCAGAGGTTATGATCGCTTCCGATCTCTGCACCTCTGTATGCTCTGACGTCTTGAACTGATGAGCGAAATTTAGCGCTTATGCAGAAGTGATCTATCTGGTTCTTAGTTCTGCCATCAGGTGAATTCCATGTTATCTTGTGGATATTCTTATGTGGAAAGATGGTGTCTGCCACAACGAGGTTTGATATTTCACAAAGTTCTAGAAGTCTTTCGCCATTTTGATTCAAACAGCCTATGCCATGAGTACCGAGATATCTTTGTACTCCATCGTTGTTGTCACCTACTTTGGCGTTAAAATCACCCATGACTGCTATTATGTCATGCTTGGGTATTGTGTTGATGGTACTTAGAAGTGCTTCATAGAAGTCATCTTTTGTGGTATCAAGAGCGTCGTTAGTTGGTGCATAACATTGTACAATTGAGAGCTTGAAAAATCGTGTCTGAAATCTAGCTAATATTAGCCTCTCATTGATAGGTACCCAGCTGATAAGCGATGCTGCTGCTTTCTGTGTCATTAGGATGGCTACTCCCTCTGTGTGACGATTATCATTACTACCAGAGTATATAATTTGCTTTTTTTCTTCTGAAATATATTTTATGCCCTTCCCCGTCCATCTACACTCGCTGACACCCAATAAGTCCAACTTATAATTATCCATTTCTTTAATTACTTCTTCCAATTTTCCGTCTTGATACATAGTTCTTACATTCCAGTATCCAATTTTAGAAATCTCCTTAGCCCCCAAGATATTAGAGTGAGTCATGTTTACTGTCGAGCCTGGTTCTGTTTCGGTAACAATAGCTTGTTTTACGATAGTGAATTGTTAACTCACTGATCAACCCTCCGATCCAACCGACCGATTCGAGGGTTTCGAGGTCAGTTATAGGAAAATATCTACACCACTAGATACTCTGGTGTATCTTTTATTCTATAATTTAACATAACATGGTGATATCCATCGAAATATACACATTCCTGATGTTTTTCTTTCGGCGTCTAAGGTGAGAAACGAATTTCACCTCCATCTTGGAAGGGTAGATAACTCATAAAGAGAAATATAGAGAATAAATTATATTTCATTTCAGAAGCAAAGAACAAAGTGCTAGCATCAAAATCGAAATCCTGGGAAGAATTTTGAGAAAAGCTAGAAAAAGATGCCCATGAAAACCAGAAATAGTTCTACAAGATGCTAAAGAAAATGAGGAAGAAAAGGCAGTGACCTCTAAATTTATAAAGGACAAACAAGACAAACTGATTACTGCCCCATAGGAAGTAATGGAGAGATGGAAAGAATATTTCTCAGAGCTCCTTGATGGTGAGAAACATCAAGCCTCAGAAACGATAAACACTATCACAGAAGAAGAAACCAATGGCGATGAAGATGGCATCAAGATGGAAGAACGGAAGGTGTCATTGAAGACAATCAAGGTGGGCAAAGCAGCAGGACATGATGATATAGCACCAGAAATAGTTAAGTACATGGGAATAGCAGGTGACCTATTACTCCTGAGGGTCCTACATGCAGCCTGGTGCCACAAGACCATACCAAAGGATTGAAAGATTGCCATCATAACACCCATATTAAAAAAGGGTGACAACCGACAATTGGAAATCATAGAGGCATATCAGTTGTCCCTGGTAAAATTTACTCTAGAATACTGGAGCAGAGACTCAGATGCTTGGCTGAGGTACAAATGGATGATGTCCAGCGTGGTTTCCAAGCAAACCGAAGAACTCAAGACCTTATCTTCACACACAGACAGCTGAGTGAAAAGGCCCTTGAGTATAAAGGTGAGATACTAGATGATGTCATCAAAGCATGCAAGGAGAGGACAAGAAAGTATTCAGTGGTGTACTGGAAGATGAGACAGGTATGTACTTCAGAGCTGGCATTTGCCAATGATGCTTCACTGATTGCTAAATCAGAGACATATCTTTGATCCAACCTACAAGTCTGGCAGGAAGAGCTGGAGAAGAGAGAGATAGTCATCAGCAGCTCCAAAACAAAAACCATGGTGATATTATGAGAGGAAAGAAGGCATCAGATTATGTTGGGAAAACAGGTCCTGGAGCAGGTCAACCAATCTAAATACCTAGGAGCTGTCATAGAATGGAAGAAAGGCATGAAAGAAGAGTTGGCTACTCAAAGAGCAGCAGCTGGCAGACTTTTTTTGGGCCATAATTCGAGGATTCCTTAGCAGAGAGAAATTGGCAAGAAGACAAAGATAGATGGTTGTATACCACTCCATCTAAGCTCCAATCTTGACTTATGGATGCAAGTCATGGGCAATGACTACAAACCACAAAAGCCAGCCCCAAACCTCAGAAATGAGGTATATGAGGAAGGTGGTTGAAGTAACAAGAAGAGACATGGTCTGCAACCAGATGGTACATCATGGCCTTAAAATTCAGCCCCTGCAAACCTAATAGAATAGCCCCAATTACGATGATTTGGCCATGCCTGCAGAATAGATCGGCTACCACGACAAATATGGGAAACCAAGAGTCAGGGATCCAGACCTTCAACACAACCCAGAGTCTGCTGGGAGGACAACATTAGACCCCAAAAAAATGCATTTTACCAATTAAAAAAAATTTGGCCAAGTAGTAATCTTCAGACTCTGCACAGTCCACAACAGATTAAGATACCATTTAACCAACAAGCTAAAGATAGGAACTACTGATGAGTTTAATTGTGGTAGTGATAAATTGACCGCTGAACAACTGCTGCAAAACTGCCCAACATATGAGGAAGAGAAAAAGCATGTATGGCCATCAACAGTACCATTCTTGGAAAAACTCTATGGAGATACCAACAGCCTGAGACTTACCACTCCTTTCTCTAAACATATTCAAGTTATGGATGCAAAATTTGTCACAAGGATTTGAATGATTATCTGAGGGATTAAATAATCATATCAGATTGTGATTTCTGGGAAAGTCATATGTATGTGTGTTGATGTTGTTGTTTATTAACTAGGGCTGTTGAGCTCGTTGCTCTTTAGTAGTCAATGCCAAGCTGAAGAATTGACATGTGTTCTGTAGTTGTTGAGTGGTGCTGTATAGAGTGTTTGTGATTGTTGGGGAGCCCAGCAATAGCTGTTGTCTCTCTGTGGAGAGTCCTGGGCAAGTGAGCAGCACATGCTGAACTGTCTCATACAGATGGGTACAGTTGTGGCAATTAGGCTCATGTGTGGGGTTTAATTTGTTTAAGTGCTTGTTGAGTCTGGTGTGTTCTGTTCTTAGTTGGAAGATTGTGCTCTGCTCCATACGTCGTAGGTTATTAATGTTATCATTTTTGTTGGGATGGGCCATTTCTTTATACAAGGCATGTCCAGTAGACCCTTTTGCCCATCGGTTCAGCCATTCCTCTTTGAAGCTGTTTTGGAGTATTTGTTTAGCTGTCTGCATGTTTGCTGGAGTGTTTGTTTGAACCATGCTTACTCCTAGTTTTGCTAGTCTGTCTGCTTTATCGTTGCCTGGTATGTCTCTGTGCCTTGGTATCCACTGGAGAGTGACTATGATGTCGTATTTTGTTAGCAGATTGTCAACTGTTTCGGCCAGCTGCATTATTTCTTTATTTTCAGTTTGGAGGTATTCTTCTGAAGCCTGAAGTACTGATTTTGAATCAGTGAAGATTATGATATCTGAGGGCATATGGACTTCTTGTTTGAATTGGCTGTCTGTTGCTGTGAGTGTGGTGTTTATTGCATTTATGTATGTATATATCTTCTTCTTCTTTGGTCCTTAGTCGCCGACTGTCAAAGTAGTCAATGGCCATCACGCCTGGTGGTGCCAAGTAGGGCAGAAACAAACTGCTTCCACTTTGCTCGGTCGGCAGCAAGCCTTCATGCAGTGCCCCAGCTCTGGTTCATTCTTTGGCATCTCTGCCTCCATAGTTTTCCACCAAGTTGTTTTTGGCCGGCCTCTATTTTACTTTCCTTCAGGGGTTGATAGCATAGCTGTTCTTTTGATGGCATCAGCGTATCTTCTGAGGACGTGGCCAACCCAACTCCAACATCTGCCAGCTATGATGGTGTGCATGTCCTCTTGGGTGCTCTGAATAAGCAGTTCTTGATTGGTGATGGTATTCGGCCAAAAGATTCAGAGATTTTCCTTAGGCTGATTGAATGGAAAGAGGACAATTTTGACATTTCCTTCTCTGTTACTCTCCAGCATTCTGCACCATAGAGAAGAACAGAAAGTACACAGCTCTAATATAATCTTAATTTGGTGTTTGTGCTATACTGAGAAGACTTCCAAATGTTGTTTAGACTAGCAATGGCTGTTCTCACTTTATTCATTCAGTTGTTAATGTCTTTGCTTGTTCCACCATCTGGTGTTACTATGCAAATATATACATATAAATATATGGTGGAGACATGAAGATGCTGAAACATGACTACAAGAAAACATGAAGATGCTGAAACATGACTACAAGAGAACATGAAGATGCTGAAACATGACTACAAGAGAACATGAATTCTTTGTTGCAAGGAGACCAGCTGCAGTTGTGGTTCCCTGCTCCATAAGGAGCAAAAAAGTAACAAGAAATTTCTGAGGAAAATGTCATTTTATAAATTTTTTAGAAGGATTTATCTGAGATTGCATGGAAATAAAGACACAGATATGACATATGAAGGGTCTGGTGCGGCATTAAAGTCCCATGTTCTTACTTAAAGACCCAAGTAGAAATGATAACCAAACAATAGAAAACTGTCTAATATCTAATGTTTTTGATTACAGATCCAAGTATAAATACAAACAATACAAAAAATTCTTTAACACTGTGAAACAGTCTTACATCTCATGTTCTTGACCACAGGTCCAAGCAGAAATGATGATCAAAGAAGCTGAGCAGGAAGCTGAAAGACAGAAAGAACTTGAGAAAGAGAAAGCTGCCAAAGGTGGAAAAGGTGCCAAAGGGGGAAAAAAGGGGGCACCTCAGATTCCTTCACCTAAAAAAGGCGGGAAAGGAAAATTATCAGAAGCTTCTGTAAACCAAATTCCAGGTAGGAGTGAACTTGGTTTTTATTATAGATTATATTTGTGGGCTACCTACTTTTCTTTGTTTTATGTTGTGACAAGTCATATATTCAGTTGTTACGTTTTTTTGGTGACATACTTCAACCTTCTCCTGTGCCATTTTGTCTCTTCCTTTTCACCCTCTCTTTATCATACCTTTTTGCTTTAATCAGCACAAGGTTATCTTGTCACATCTTGTCACCCAACCAAGTTGACCCAGGTACTGTACCAGCCCAAAGTCTGCCTGAGCTTATTTTCTTTTGTGATTGTCAGCATCTAGTGAGACAGGAGACAAAGCAACACTGACATCTGTTTGTTTGCTGCGAAGTTGTTTGCATACTAAGCAGATTATGTAATAAACTTCCGGCCAGATGGAAAATGTGTCTGATAGTTTAAAACAGCTGGCAAATGGTGACAAACACCTGTGGGATGAGTCTGATATCTGGACAACAGATGGCATTTTTAGATAATGTATTAGTTTTGCAAACATGACTTGCCAAAATACACGGCCTATCTTCACGTTATATCTAGACACGACCAGCTGGAAAGGTTGGACAAACAGGGATGTGGGAAGATAACAATCTTGAAATTGGACCACAAGGAATGATATAACACTTCTGTTGACTTTGTTGAAATAAACAACTATAAGAAAGTAATACTCTGGTAGAGATTTACCAGATTTAATCATTTGGATAGAAGTGTAATGTAGTGATTTTAGTAAACATGACAAGTAACATGGAAGTGACAAGACCTTATTTGGTCATGGAGTCTGTTCAGATGAGTTAGAAAATAACATGTAAGAGGCAATACCCTATGTTGTCATGTAGTGATGTTCACATGAGGGTGGGGGAAACCCCTACCAAAATCAGATGCCTCCTTGTGGTTGGTTTGGTATTGGAATGCTAAACTAAACTATTTCTAATTGGATCTTTTCCCATTGGAACATTATGGGAAGCTGTGTGTGGGAACAAAATGTCGCCTTTAATCTAGAGCATTTTAAACACACTTCTTTGTCAAGAAGAAATCATAGATAGCTAGGATAACCAGTAATATTAAGATCCCAGTATAGTACTGGCCATTGGACTGGATGTGAGTTCTAACATTAGAAAGGAGTAACTCCAGAGTTATCACTTTGCGCCCCAAGTTATATGATCCTATTTCAAGTGCACCCAGTTAGATAGCTAACCCACCTGAAGGTCTACGGTATCTTAAGCAGTTGCTCAACATATTATGGTTGTTTTCTGTGCATCAAGTCAAGATATAATTCTTAATCCAAACCTATTGGGGTAAGTTGTAACATGTATATTTTATCATTTTATATTTGCATTTGACATGTATAAATTGCTTGTGGATGTACAGTTGCACATGAGGCTGGCAACCTCATCACTTAAAATAACTTGCCACATAAACCACCACTGTCAGAGCTGGTGACAGCTTCGTGCAGGTTTCCTCACAAGGAACTAACAGCAGAGGTAGACCCAGGCTTCATAGGGAGCAGGAAGTGGATGGTGATATCATGTTGTTTTTATTCATTATGTCAACATTATAGTTTAGTAAGTTTTATATGTATATTTATATATGTATAGAATGTTTCTCTTGTTGTCTTCCCTTGTCCAAAAACACTTTCATCTGACTTGATGGGTTCAGATTTAATGCTCAGGGATAGGGTAAAAAATTATGAGGAAGATGAAATGGTGGATGGAAATTAAGGTAGCTTGATGTGTTTATATCAGGAGACACTGTAAAAAGAAGCTTTTGTTTCCTTCCAGTTTTTGGTACCAGTTGCCAAAAGTCAACGCTAGGCACCAGTAATAGACAGGTCTGGAGTACACATGATGAAGCAACCTAAGTAGTAACCTTCGCCATGATGCAATGGATGTGCTGCTGCCAACATACTCAACTCCCGAAGAGAAGGAACAGTCAAACACCTCTTGGGACTAGCAGTGATGGAACCAGACTCCAACTGACCCCACACTGCTGTTAAATACAATACTATCACAGCCAACTGGACAATTTTTACTCTTACCAACCTACAGCTAAGATCTTCCTGTGAAGAAACATTTAAACAGTTTTGATAAAACACTTTTACTTATTGTACCCTGTTAAATCAATAATTGATTATTAAACTTGTTTATATGTAAATATAAAACTAGAGTTGAATTAATCACTATTGAGTGAATTTTAAGTCTGCACCTGTATGACTCATTTTAAAAAAATATGTATTCATACAGAACTATTAACGTAATATTTTGCTGAATCACCTTCAGCTGGGGGCTCAGAAAATATGAGTCAAAACTTTCCTAACAGAAGCAGCAGAGAATAATAATGTGACCGCATGGCCTTCCACGCTAGCATTATCCCTACTACTTCCACGCTAAGCATTTATATGTGCTATAATATGCTACATATAAGAATGACAGACCTCAAAAGCAAATAAGACGTTTTTACACAAAACGCAGTATCATTCAAAGTTCAGTTGGCAGTTACTGCTCTGACAGGGCAAACGTAGGTCAGTCCCAGATAAAAATAATGAATGGGTTTTATGCACGGAAAGGAGCCGCGCTAGCGTAGTGGTTACCACACCGCTCTGGCGACCGGGTGATCCAGGATCAAAACCGGGCGACGGCATTTGAGGATTTTTCGTCGACCGGGATTTGGACTGGATTAACTCGAGACCTGGCGAGGACATTTGAAGGAGTGTCGTCGATCAGGGATTGGCGGCTGCTGAGCCGACCCAGCTCTAATGGGTACCTCCGAAATCGGCGAGTATCTGCCTGAATGGCGAGGGACACCTGTCTCTGTACAAGAAAAAAAGGGATACTCACGTAAAATCAATGTCAGGTTAAACATTAATAATAACCTGAGATTTCGCCTCGAATATTAGCGGGCGAACGAAAAAAAAATGCACGGAAAGTGGGAAATGAATGTTTGTGTGATCTGGTTTTTTTTAATCCAATGGTTAAGTTGGAAAAGATCACACATGTGCAAAAAGTCGAAAACAGAGAGTCGTGTGCAGAAATTGTAACGTGTGGAAAAAAGAACGGAATGTGTGGAAAAAGGCGGGAAAAAAGAAGAAATAGTATAAATAGAAGAGATGTGGGCAATAGGCAGAGATTTCAGGATTTATGATTCCAAGGATTCCATGATTTTAGACTAGAGGATTTTTTTAGATAGCGTTAGGTGAACTTCGTCTTTGAGGATATCAAGACAAGTTTTTTTTTTTGAGTAGACAAGTGTGTATATTATTCAGTTGGATTATATATTTTTCATTTTGGATGTATACACTATTTTGTTTATAAGTGAGTAACGAACATGTCATTTGTGAAAATACCAGTGTCTATTGAATGACGACCAATAAACATCTACTGAATTGCTGTTTGTGGAAATTTACAGTAATTTCTTTTGGATATACGTTGTTGTGCTGAAACTGTTTTGCTTATCACCAAACTTAAAGGGAAGAACCTACCTGGGAAGAAGAAGAAAAATGAGTAAAGGTCAAGTATTACCATCTCTGGCGGAAGGCCAGTTAGCACTTGAACCACAACAACATATGAAGGATTAATTCTAATTGAATATAACAATCAATATAACTAATTGATGCAGTAACTTCCCTGCCACATAACATACTAATTGGTGCCATGACCTGCGCACAAGTAACTGCCCTGCCACATAACATACTAATTGGCGCCGTGACCTGCGCACAAGTAACTGCCCTGCCACAATAAGTTTATAACAGCTTAGATGATCTCAGTTGTTATACTTGCTTTTCTATAAATTCCTGTGAGGCTCCCTGATATAGAAGCAGCATTCTTCTATTCATATCTCTACCAAGAGTAATCTTGAGTGAAGGTAGATACCTTCAACAAAACCCTCATCCTTTACTTAAGGTTGACCATTGGTGGACCACTATTGTAGAGCAGGGGAGACAGCACCAGCGACATATATCAAAACAGTGTATAGTCTATATAGTCTATCTGTCAGTAACAGTTGTGGGAATTGTGTCTTCAAAGCTAACAACTGTATAAATTGTATCTATAATCTAACAATTTTGTTGGTTATATCTATAATCTAACAGTTGTATATGTGATATTTATAACCTAGTATAAGTTGTATCTATATTCTGACAGTTTTGTAAATTATATCTATAATCTTAGTTATATCTATAATCTATCTGTTAAATGAGTTGTATCTATAATATAACAGTTGTGTAAGTTGTATCTGTAATTCAACAACTGTATAATTTATAATAATAATCAAACAGTTTTAAAAGTTATGTCTAAACACTAACAGTTTTAAAAGTTATGTCTAAAAACTAACAGTTTTAAAAGTTATGTCTAAAAACTAACAGTTTTAAAAGTTATGTCTAAGAACTAACAGTTTTAAAAGTTATGTCTAAAAACTAACAGTTTTAAAAGTTATGTCTAAAAACTAATCATTTTAAAAGTTATGTCTAAAAACTAATCATTTTAAAAGTTATGTCTAAAAACTAACAGTTTTAAAAGTTATGTCTAAAAACTAACAGTATTAAAAGTTATATCTAAAAACTAACAGTTTTAAAAGTTATGTCTAAAAACTAACAGTTTTAAAAGTTATGTCTAAAAACTAGCAGTTTTAAAAGTTATGTCTAAAAACTAACAATTTTAAAAACTAACAGTTTTAAAAGTTATGTCTAAAAACTAACAGTTTTAAAAGTTATGTCTAAAAACTAACAGTTTTAAAAGTTATGTCTAAAAACTAATCATTTTAAAAGTTATGTCTAAAAACTAACAGTTTTAAAAGTTATGTCTAAAAACTAACAGTTTTAAAAGTTATGTCTTTTAAAAGTTATGTCTAAAAACTAACAGTTTTAAAAGTTATGTCTAAAAACTAACAGTTTTAAAAGTTATGTCTAAAAACTAACAGTTTTAAAAGTTATGTCTAAAAACTAACAGTTTTAAAAGTTATGTCTAAAAACTAACAGTTTTAAAAGTTATGTCTAAAAACTAACAGTTTTAAAAGTTATGTCTAAAAACTAACAGTTTTAAAAGTTATGTCTAAAAACTAACAGTTTCATGTCATATCTATAAGCTTATCAACATTTTTATTTTTATAATCTAGACCTAGTAAAAAATATATTTTTAAAAAAAAAGAAAGAAAGAAGGTAAAAGATCCCGTTATATGCCCATTGAGGCATATTGGGAATATGGTGTTAGGCCCATATTTTTTTGACTATACAGCACACTAGGGGTGATGTGGTCAGCATTACGCGGGCCGCCTTTAACCTTCCCAGAGTTGCTCTGGTGCCCAATTCATGAGGTTGGGTCGACCCAGAAGCCGTTTGTGGTCTACAAAATCCCACCTCAACTGGGGATCGAACCATGGACCACCGAACTGGGAAGCCAGTACACTGACCTCTGCGCTACCACGGCTCTAGTAAGAATATATGATAGATGCTTACTTTCTGTACTTCTATACAGTGCAGGATACTGGGGAGTAGCACGCACACACGCAAAACATATAAAACATATAAGTTGTTATCTTTCCACACAGCCTGCCTAATAAAAATTATCTGAATTTTTTTGGCCAAGCATCATCACTAACCAAGAACTGCTTAACTGCAGAAATCAAGAAGATATTTGCACAATCATAACAGGTAGATGCAGGAATTGGTTTGATATATCCTCAGAAGAGATCCTGAGACCATCGTAAGAACTGCTGTGCTATGGACCCTAGAAGGAAGGCAAGAGACCAACAAAAAAAACAACTTGGCAGAGAACTGTGGAAGCCAAGGTGAAAAGCATGAACTGGAGTTGAAGCACTGCATGAAAGATGGTCACTGACTGAGTAAAAATGAAAGTGTTTGTTGCTGCACTGCAAGATGTCGCTAATCATGATGGTCACTGGCTGCTTTTTTTCAATCAGTCGCTAAGGATCCAAGAAGAAGCTAGACCTACCTTTTATAGTGATCTCAGTATGTTTAAATGTAGCTGTAGTAGATAAATCTTTGTTGTACCATCATCATTTAACTCAGTAATTTGTTATTGTTGTTAAACAATAGCAGACGTGACACACGTCCTGAGTGAGGAAGAACTTCACAAGACAACTATTAAAGCAAGAGCAAGAGAGGAGCTGTACTTCTCAGTTGAAGAAGAAGGTACATATGTTGATGTTACTGGCTAGCTAGTTTGATATTGTGTGAATTCACAAACTCTTAGACTCTCTGCCATCCCTCCTTCCATCCATCTCTCTGCATAATTTCTTACATCCTTTCATTGATGAATTAAATGAATGAATGCCCATTTCTCACTCTTTATGCTTATCTCCCTCCAGGAACCCTGCACCACATCATGTCCTCTTCCTGTGTTGGTCTCTGTAACAATTTGTTTTACATGACGTTGCTGAACACAAGCCAATCCTCACTTTTATCATTTCTTACAACATAGCAAGTGGGATCAGTTGTCCAGTTCTTTCTTATCTTTTCAATTATGTGCAGGAACAAAAAAATAAGTGCAGTCTCATTCATCAGACACCCAGACGTAACACTGGAGTAACAACTGCACTAGAATAAACACATAGATAAACTGACAGAACTTTGCAGAGGAATAAGTAACATGCTACAATGTTTGAAAGGAAATGGATGGGGTGCAAGCACTAAAACAATGCTAATGTTCTATAAATCTTTTATTAGAGGAAAAATAGATTATGCAAGCATTAGTATGCAACTTAGCATCACAGAGTAACATGATTAAGTTAGATAGGATGAAGCACAAGGCATTATGTACAATAGCTGCACTACTGAAATCAAAATTAATAGGAGCACTAGAAGTAGCTTTAGGAATAATACCTTTGGAATTATGTAGAAAAGAGCTATGATTAAATTACATGACCAAAGTAATACTAAACATGACTCATGCAGCATATTCAGCTTTTGTCAGGAATCAGCCATCTGCTTGGAACATTCTAGTAAATATCATTAGATATTCAGCAAGGTGGAAATGTATGGAGGAAATAATAAACCAGGAAGATAAAACTAATCAATTAATAACAGAAGTAAGTACATACCACTTGTCCCACCTTGGGAACTCATTAAGCCAGACACTGACTTCTACCTGGCAGAAAAACATAATAAAATACAGCTGAAAAAGAAACTAACAAAAACATAGCTAGGAAAGAGATCTGTAACAAAGGACAGCTTTATTGTATACAAGAATGGTTGTAAAGAAGAAGATGGAAAACTAGAAAGTGGGATATATAGAAAATGAAGGTTTATGGCAAATAATGAGAAAATTCAATTTTGATACCAACATCATAGATATCATTGAAGCACTATACAAGGACGCAAGCAGTGCTGTTTTTGCAAGCAATGACATTGGAGAATTTTTCAAAACAACTGTAGGAGTTCGCCAGGGATGTATCCTGTCACCAGTGCTCTTTAACATTTATCTAGAACATATTATGCAGGAGGCTCTCTGCGATTATAAATCAACCATATCAATTGGAGGCCGACCTCTGTGTAATCTACGTTTTGCTGATGATATTGATCTGATAGCTGGAACAGAATCAGAACTTCAAGACCTTACCTCTAGACTGGAGAAAGTAACAAGAACATATGGGATGGAAATTAATATAGAAAAAAGCAAGATATTGGTGAATAGCCATAAGAAACATGTTCCGACCAACATTACGTTAAATGGGCAAACGTTAGAAGAAGTTAACACCTTTAAATATCTTGGGTCCACTATATGTAGTGATGGAAGATCAAATAAAGAAATCAAGACAAGACTTGAGATGGCCTCAGCTGCCATGACAAGGTTGAATGTGATCTGGAAAAGTAACATCAGTTTTCCTGTGAAGATCAAATTATACAAATCACTTGTATTATCTGTTCTCTTGTATGGGTGTGAGGGCTGGACACTCACTGCAGATACGGAGCGAAGGATTCAGGCTTTCGAGCATAAATGTTATAGAAGAATTTTGCGCATTTGCTATAAAGAGCACAAAACAAATGTCTATGTTAGAGAGAAGATAAACACCTATGCAGGCCATCAAGAACCACTTTTGTCAATAGTGAAACGTCGAAAGCTTGCCTGGTTTGGGCATGTAACTCGTCATGACTCCCTTTCGAAAACGATCCTCCAGGGAACAGTCGAAGGTAAACGGAGAAGAGGAAGGCAAAGAAAATTCTGGGCTGATAACATCAAAGAATGGGCAGGACATGGTTTCTCCACACTTGTACGCATTGCTGAGAATAGAGAGCAGTGGAGGACCCTGTCTGTTGATGCTTCCACCATGGCACCCCTACGACCCATGACGGGTTATGGGTTGAGATGAGATGATGATAGAAAATGAGCGAAATGTGGAAAATGAGGCAAAACTACAGCATTGCAGAAAATAAATATGTTTTCACAACTGAGAGGGTGAAAATACTAAAGGCACTCGAAATTGTTTTGATAAATCCTCTCCAAAAATTGATAGATCTAACAACTCAGTTTCAGAAATTCAAACTAAGAAACATTGGAGAATATTGCAGAATTCCAGATATATCAGAGGAGATACTTCTGGCAAACACAAGGTAGATATTTATATTCCAGAGGATGCTCAGTAATGTGTGGATACCTTCACATGATGGCATAGAAGGAAACAAACTATAAAAAAAAGCAAATAAAAAAGCCCAAGAAAGGTAGACTCACTATAAACCAGATAAATCTAGATTTGGGTACAGCAGAAATAAAATTCATAATTTAAAAAAATTACAATAGACAGATGGACAGCAGTTTTGGATCACAGTTTAATGGTAAGACATGTATATAAACATTTTAAAACTCCAGCTAGAGCATGTCAAGCATACATGCCAACCCCTGGAGATGTAAAACCTGTACAAAAATCTGAAAAACCTGTACAAAAATTTAAAAAAAACCAATACAAAATCTGGAAAACCTGTAGCTTACAAAAAATATTTAAAAAGAACCATACAAAGAAAAAAAATTACTATACAATGACTGTTTTGTTCTTTTACAAAACAAAAGAGCATTTTTTTCACCCATGCTTTTCTATAAGTTATTGTTCACTGCATTTTCTTTGTACATTTGGTACAATTCTTCACATTGGATATAATAGGAAACGCAATCCGAAGCATTACAACAGGAAGCAGTCTGATCATCATAAGGGTTCCCCTTGTTGGTCTAGTGTTTAGGCCCTTTAATAATCTCCACTATGACTTTTCGGTACTTGTGCGTTAATTCACCGGGAAATTAATATTGTGGAAATTTATTACCCAAACCGAGCACCGTCCTTTTTCTTACATTCTTTTTCTTACAATAATTTTTCTTTTTTTTCGCCTGCGCGGGATTAGTTCATTTGGCAGGTAGGGGTTGCGGGCTAGTCTATTATGCATTTTCGCAGGTAGGGGTGGTAGCAGGGGTCATTGTTTATTTATTTTTTTTTTTAATGAAAAATGTTTGCCTCGTCTTGGCGAGGCGCGTCCCGAAGGAGCATTTGCTTTATACCAAGTCTTCCTGTCCTGTACCATCAGACCAAGGACTGCCTGGTAAAGCTATAAGCAAGTTTGCTCAGTGTGTATCCTATCCATCTTCAGCGCCTTCTCATGTCTCGTTCTTCTGGCACTTGCCTGGTTCGTGTCATCAGTTGCACATTAGTGATCTTGTCATACCACTACAATCGCAGTGTCTAGGCCGTGGAGTTGTAACATTTTTGCCACCCCCCTTACGCGACGTCACAAATCTCTTACCCACCCCGTCCCCTTTTTTGTCCTTATTTTTTGTAAACCTGAAAAAATACAACTTACTGGAATGTTGTTTTTTTTTTAAAGTTTTGTCTCGTTTTGGTGAGACGCGTCCCGTTCAACCTAGTCAGTTATATTAGGGCGCATGTCCAAATATAAAAGACCCTTAAGTCTAGGGAATTGCTAGTCATCATCATCATCATCATCAGCTTTCAAGTCCCTATCAGAGTTGGGTACCCTTTTACAGCTGGTTAGACTGATGCGTGACACTACCAAGCTTTGAACCCGAAACCCGGTAACTTATTGCGGTAGTGGAGTGTTAGAGACTTCACCATACTAGGTCCAGCATCGAGAGGTGGGGCCTACCTAGCTATAAATAGGTACTTAACTTTGAGTTAGGGAAGGAAAAGACAGCGAGGAAGGAAACTGGTCTCCCCACCTCTCGATGCTGGACCTAGTATGGTGAAGTCTCTAACACTCCACTACCGCAATAAGTTACCGGGTTTCGGATTCAAAGCTTGGTAGTGTCACGCATCAGTCTAACCAGCTGTAAAAGGGTACCTGACTCTGATCTTGAGTTAGAGAAGGCAACAGCAGCAAGGGAGGGAACAGGTGTCACGCTTCAGTCTAACCAGCTGTAAAAGGGTACCTGACTCTGATCTTGAGTTAGAGAAGGCAACGGCAGCGAGGAAGGGAACAGGTGTCACGCATCAGTCTAACCAGCTGGGGTAACTCTGATCTTGAGTTAGAGAAGGCAGTGGCAGCGAGGAAGGGAACAGGTGTCACGCATCAGTCTAACCAGCTGTAAAAGGGTATCTGACTCTGATCTTGAGTTAAAGAAGGCAATAGCAGCGAGGAAGGGAACAGGTGTCACGCATCAGTCTAACCAGCTGTAAAAGGGTACCTGACTCTGATCTTGGGTTAGAGAAGGCAACGGCAGCGAGGAAGGGAACAGGCCACCCCACCTCATAAAGCTGGGACCCAGTACATCGAAGTCTATAACACTTCACTCCCCTACGGCAGAATGTGCTACGTGACTACCCTTACGGTTTAAATTAACGGCAAGCGAACGGCAGGCGTGTTTTTAAAAAAAATTCTAAACAACGGGGGAGGGGGGAGAGCTCACAATGTGAAATGACACTTTTTCAGTCAAGAAAGAGTACGGTGCTCGGTTTGGGTAATAAATTTCTACAATATTAATTTCCCAGTGAATAAACGCACAAGAACCGACTTTTCTTGTGAATCCATTGTGTCTTAAGTCCATGACCAGATAAACTAGGTGTAGTGTGTGTTTAGGTAGCGGGTTTCTTACAAAGTCACACATTTTAACAAAAATATGCTGTGTTGTCTACCTCCTATGTTTGATCTGTCATCAATATTATTAGGCCTGTCTTTTCCTGTATTTACTTTCGTCAGTGCCAGTGTCATAGTCTAAATCAGGCTCGTATTCAAAACCCACATCTAATTCAGCCACATTATCTTCTTCCTGATCAATAACCAAGTCCCCTCTCAGCTCCCAAAGCTAAGATTCCACCGCCCAGAAAACAGTGACTTTAAAAAAATATCGCGAAAAATCAAAATATCAATTGATTCAGAAAACAATTTTAAAAAACGGATGTGTCACGCGAACCAAAAATATATTTATAACTCAGGTCTCGCGAAACAGTGTTCCCACACCCAATTTTGGATGGTAGACTTGGCGCACTGATGTTTTTAGCTGAATCAATTTGTAACGGGTTAATAATTGAGCGAAACCTTACAGAAAGTATGTACGGCCTTACAAATCTGAAAACAAGAAAAACCTGTACAGAATACGGGTAACCCCTTCTACTTGGCATGTATGATGTTAAGTAACAAGAGAATTAAAAATATGCAGCAGAAAAAAAACTGCTTAGGTTACAACTGAGAGTGTGATGTGATGATAGGAAACTCTATACAAGCGATACAACAGGAGGCAATCTGATCATCAGAAAAATTCCCCTGGTCGGATGAGTGTTTCAGCCCTTTATCTTCTTTACACTCTGATGGAAGCGGGCCCACGGGCTGCAGATTGAACCCACTCCACCTTGTTTGCAACTTTCCAACTTCAATCCTGGTTTTATCCATGCTGTCAGCTTGCTGCAATAATGAAAATAACCGTTATGTTGTATATAAATTACTGTCCTGAATTCCATAGCTCTTTATGGTTGCTCCACAGCCAACACAATGCCCTTTCCCCTGTTTCACCGAGCCTCTTAAGTGCCATCGTTCTTGACTGTCCTTTCACACGCATTAGTTTCAGAAGATCATACATTGAGGCAGCCACTAGACCTCTTGTACCTACCTCTACAGCTATGACTTTTTCTGTCATCATGTTTCAAGTCCATAAGCAGATCACTATACTCAGCCAGTTTGAATGAGTGTTGTTGTCTAATCTGGATTTAAATAGCACTGTCAGCTCAATCATGATAATCTGGTGTGATGCTGAGGATGATAGTTTATTGTAGAAGAACCTTACTGTGCACAGTGTCTACAAGATAATGTTATAAAATACTTCCTTCTAAATTGTAAAAAAATATTCACAACAAAGGATTCTACAAATAGAATATTTAAAATGTGTCACGTACTATAACTATAAAACTGTTAAAAATAGACCCAACTAAGGAAATACATGATGTAGTAAAACAATCTATAACAAGAACAGAAATTAATGTATGATAGGTTGTAAAAGTATAATAGGAATTTAAAAACATAATCGTGCAAATTGAAATCAGTGAATTGAAAGGAACAAATAATTTATATCATCTGAATACATAGAATAGAATTATAATCCATGATAAATTGCGACGTACGACCTGGCCAAAAGGTGATGAGCTCCAGCAGAAGCTATGGGGCTGCCGCGCCGACCTGGAAAAGACTGTGGACTTCGTCCTGGCGACAGGCCTGCAGATTTAGCATGACTACAAACCGAACGCAGAAGAAGAAGAAGAAGAAGAAGAAGAAGAAGAATTATAATACTGAACAGAACATCCACTCTTCCTGCATGCACCATGTACACATGCAATCTTTTTATTTTATTAATATCTATATTTTAAATTTTAAAGTAACACAAGTAAGTACACGTATTTAAGACTTTAAAAAAATTACAGTCATAATTTTTAATTAACTGGCAAATAATATGGAATAAATAATGAGGCAGTGTGTTAACACCTGAGGATGGTATCAACAGTTGTTGATACAATGTCTCCTTAATTACTACCCATTAGAGGTTGAACAGGGTGTTTGTCCAATAATTTTTTTGAAAATGCTTTCAGTGTTGCATGTGTTACATTTTTCCCTTCAGGGATGTATCTGTTTAATTTTTCCCTTTCAGGGATGTATCTGTTTAATTTTTCCCTTTCAGCGATGCATCTGTTACATTTTTCCCTTTCAGTGATGCATCTGTTACATTTTTCCCTTTCAGTGATGCATCTGTTATATTTTTCCCTTTTAGTGTTGCATCTGTTACATTTTTCTCTTTCAGTGATGTTTCTATTTAATTTTTCCCTTTCAAGGAAGTATCTGTTTAACACATTAACTACCAAATTGAAAAACACACTGTGGCCGAATTAAATTTTTTCCCATTTTCATTCCGTAGGTGTTTGCACAAAGTAAGCTGTAGTTTTCGTAATTGTTTACAGATTTTTATGAATTACACGTCATTTTAAAGATAAATAAATGCACTATTACAATAAACACCGGTTGTAACTCTAATAGTGGTTGTTGCTATTTAACGGCCCTCCGATGGCTGAGGACTTGCAATATTTTCACAATTATGACTGCTTGCGCCCCATCTCTATCAAAATCACAATTTCAATCAATGTGCACACCGTTTTCACTCTTGTCCTTGTCGCTAGATCTATCAGTCAATTGTTGAAACACATTTCTATCCTATTCAGCGGTTAGACGAGATGTACACGCATTTTTTGTAGTCCAATCACAAGTTGCCACGGTAAACAGTTTTACACGATTTGGTAACTAACCCAAAACGCTGAAAAATATGAACATAGTATCAATTTTCCAGTGTTCTACAACAACCATGCTTTGGGAATTTGTTTTCCGGTGGCAACTTAAAATCCCGAACCAGATCAGAAAGTTTTTCAGTACATTTTTCATTCGTTTTATTACTAAAATTAGATTGGCGCTCTGAGCGGCTTGCGGTCCAAATGTGATTATTTTGTGAGCTGCTGACAGCGGCTTGCGGTAGTTAATGTGTTAATTTCCCCTTTCAGTGATGCATCTGTTACATTTTTCCCTTTCATCGATGCATCTGTTTAATTTGTTAGTGACGTATCTGTTTAGTTTTTCCCTTTCAATGATGCATCTGTTTAATTTGTCCTTAATTCTTCATTGACTTGTTTATTGTGTTATTTAAATCCATTTCTTTAAGCACGAGCAGCAACAACTCGTCTGGAGCTAGTTCGTCTCCTAGCCTGCATTGTTTTACAGGATTTGAAGAGCAAGGGAGAGGAGGCCTTCAAGGCCATGTATGACTGGCTGGGAACTAAATTCCTTAAAGAGATGCAAAGGTAATATATTATTCAATGTAGATCTCAGATTTTATTAAAATGTTGTATGAGGCTGCCTGGCTTTGATTTAGTGACAGACCAATGTTAAGTCATATATGTTTATTAATTGTCTCAGAGCTACCTTTGAGCCAGCCATATGACTCCAGCTAGCTGATCTAGAAGTATTGGTGTCCTGGACATGCTGTTTAAACTTGATTTCTTCCCTTATCCTTTTGTTTTGTTTCTGTCTCTGATTTTCTCAATTCTGTGTGTGTATTTTGAGGTGGTAAACTCATGATCTTCTAGGGCTACTATTTATTTATTAACCTTTTCTGTGCCATGTAGTTTTTTAAGTTTTAATGTTTTTTCTCTCACCAAGATTTTTTGAGCTGATCGTGTTGCAATTAATTAATTGTTTATTACATAACACTGTTATAATAATAATAATAATAGCCCCTTCAGTCATAACACTGTTAGCATTAAACAAATAGTGTTGTAGTTTGATAATTATTAATTAATTATCACTTTGAGTGTTGAACAGCGGCATTGTATTTTAGTTAATATTTATTTACTAAATGTCATTTTCAGCATTGAACAGATGGCACTGGTGTTGCATAGCGCTGTCGAAAATAGTGAAAAGTTCAAGCATGAGATAATTCTTGAGATGGACAACTTTATACTTGACGAAGTGAGTATTTATAAACAAGTTCATATGCGGAGAAAGCTCAGACACACTTTCATAGCTCTCTGGGCAGTATAACATGAAGAACAAAGACAAAATAGCAACATCACAGTTTCACAGACGAATGGAAGTGACAAGGACATAAATACTATTTAGCCATTTGCCTTTATCCTAGTTTCAGATTTTATTGTTATCATCATCATAATTCTTTTTAATTTCTATGGGACATATGGCTGCAACTTTTATTCACTGCTAATTTGTATTTTGGGTCAGTTTCTTCAGTTCTGCCCATGAAATTCTTGTTGCTTCTTTTTCCACGGACACACATTCAGAAAACGTGATGGCATTACAAGAGAAACAAAGAGAGACTAAAAACACGTGAAGAAGAAAACGAGAAAGACATGAAGAAGAAAACGAGAAAGACATGAAGAAGAGAATGAGAAAGACATGAAGAAGAGAACGAGAAAGACATGAATAAGAGAACGAGAAAGACATGAATAAGAGAACAAGAAAGACATGAAGAAGAGAACGAGAAAGACATGAATAAGAGAACGAGAAAGACATGAATAAGAGAACAAGAAAGACATGAAGAAGAGAACGAGAAAGACATGAATAAGAGAACGAGAAAGACATGAAGAAGAGAACGAGAAAGACATGAATAAGAGAACGAGAAAGACATGAAGAAGAGAACGAGAAAGACATGAAGAAGAGAACGAGAAAGACATGAAGAAGAGAACGAGAAAGACATGAAGAAGAGAACGAGAAAGACATGAATAAGAGAACGAGAAAGACATGAAGAAGAGAACGAGAAAGACATGAATAAGAGAACGAGAAAGACATGAAGAAGAGAACGAGAAAGACATGAAGAAGAGAACGAGAAAGACATGAATAAGAGAACGAGAAAGACATGAAGAAGAGAACGAGAAAGACATGAAGAAGAGAACGAGAAAGACATGAATAAGAGAACGAGAAAGACATGAAGAAGAGAACGAGAAAGACATGAAGAAGAGAACGAGAAAGACATGAATAAGAGAACGAGAAAGACATGAAGAAGAGAATGAGAAAGACATGAATAAGAGAACGAGAAAGACATGAAGAAGAGAACGAGAAAGACATGAATAAGAGAACGAGAAAGACATGAAGAAGAGAACGAGAAAGACATGAAGAAGAAAACGAGAAAGACATGCAAGAGATGAAAAAAATAATGGAAAAACCTTGAATGAATGGCACAGAACAGGAGGACTTGGCACGTTTTCATTGAGGATCTCTGCTGCTGCATGGGCAGCTGATAGGTAATGCTGGATTGATTCCATCTGTTTAACAATATTGTATTTTCTAATCTTGATCTCTTTTATCAGTGGCTTCATTCTAAATTATTTTCTGGGTGGGCTATTTAGATGGGTGGTGCATACTTGGAGGGTTCAGTCTTCAAAAAGCCCCCCCCCCCCCCCCCCCCCCCCCACCCCCCCCCCACCCCCCCCCCCCCCCCCCCCAATAATCCATTGTGTTATATTATGTTTTTAACAATGCTGAGCATACCATATATATGTGAATAAACATCCTTCAAAGCAAGTATGTCATCTCTAACATTTATAAATGCAGAGTAACAAACATTTGAGGCACAGCACTTATTAGGAAAAAAATATGTGTATGGGGTGTGGGTGGGGGCGCATGCAACGGAGAAGCTGAATCCCAGAAATCTTTCTTCTTCTTCATACACTCTCAGACGTCTACTTGAATGTTCTCAAAGAAAGCAGTAGTCAGTTTGAGGCTAGTTGAATCCCCATAAAGCTTTTCCATGAAAGGAGCTGGTGTCGGCCATATGCGCTTTCTCTGTACTGCATATAAGGGGCAACTTTGAAGCAGATGTTCAGCAGTCATTTTATCAGTGCCACAGTTACACTCATCAGTAGTTCCTATCTTCAGCTTGTTGAATAGATGGTATCTCAATCTGTTGTGGCCAGTGCGGAATCTGAAGATTACCACTTGTTCTCTTCTGTTGAGCTGGTAGTAAGCATCATTCTGTGTGTGACCTTGATGTTCTACATTCCATTTGTTTCTGTATCTGATTCTGATAAAATTCATTAATCCCAGAAATCTCACCTCTGAAGAAGTCATTGTCTGTTATTATTTATCTCTTTAGTCTTAATTTTTCAGATTTCATTTATTTCCTCCTATTTCTGTTAATTAAGCGGCATTCTTCTGTAATAATTTTACTAAATTAGGCGTCTATAATTCTGAAACATTCAATGATGAAAACAATATACATTTATATGTCAACCAAAACTCAAACAAGCAATGACAGTTTGGCACTGCTACCATTACTTCTCATCAGTGACAAGAAATTAATTATTCAAACTACACTTACCAATAGCTAGTGACAGTTGCTTTATCAACTGTGTTGGCTTTCTTCGTGCTTTAATCATGGCTGTAATTAACAATATCATGCATGCAATGAAAAAAATATACTGGCATTAATTCTTTTCAGGACTTGAAAGTTCTAAAAACACCCACTCCAGAGCCTGCTCCCTCACCAGTAGAAGAACCAATGGCTAATCACTTTACAGTGGACCAATTGAAAAACCTATATGAACAGGTGAGTATGTTCTTGGCAAGAACAATGAAGCAAATAGTGACCATTGAATAAGCTGTCTACAGTAGTAAACATTATATATCTCAATTTTAACTCATTAGGAGGTCAACAAGATATTATTCTCCATTTAGTTAAAATGTTCACATTATATTGTAAAGATGCATCATGGGAATGTGAGAGATGGACAAAGTTTTCTGTAGGTGGATATAACAATTATTTATTAGCATAAGAACTAAATGACCCAGATAATTGCCATGGGTCTCTGAGGAGACAAATAAAGAATGTAACTAGTGCTCCCTCAGACAATTAATGTCAGCTTGTGCAACCTCATCATGTCAAATGATTTGCTACAGAAATGACCACAGCAGGAGCATGTGCCATGATGCAGGCGGCGTCCTGCAAGGGGCCAGCTAGAATGGTGGCTCGGTGCTCTGTAAGGAGCGAAAAAAGTGACTTAGCAATAAATGTGGCTATACAAAAACAGCGTTACTAAATGAGCTATTGGCTACATCTAACTTAACAAGATTGAAGTCAAACAGCAAAGCCAGGCCTAATGTTAGATTCATACTTTCTGAGAGCAGGACAGCTGACACATTCCAAACCAAAAATATTTGCTTGTCAACTGTTATTGATGATGGATGCAAATGACTGGGAAATGGCAGTAGACATAACTGGGTGAGGTACGAGTACATACCCAAGTCATTAAAAAATATAAAAAAATGACGACATATAGTGCTACATTTCCCATCATTACATTAGATTAAACTGATTGAACTGACAGTGCCATCAAAAAGAGCTGAAATGCTTATCTGGTGGATACCAGCAGGTCATCATCAGCCTTGGCAGAAAGTGCAGATCTTGGGGCAATGGAAAAGCAGAGTTAGAGATTAATCAGCTGATAAGTGATCATGCTGGGGATGATGATGCCTTTGTGCTCACTGATGGGTCTGTAGTGCGTGGTGACAAATCTGGATGGGGCTTCTCTGCGAGAATAAAGGGCTGGGTCATCACTGAACAGAATGGGGCCTACATGACAACAACCTCCAGTATGAGAATGGAGGTAGAGGCAGTTACTGCAGCAATAACTTCAGCAATTGTAAAAACTATTGTTTCATAGATTATGCTTACTGACTCATCTCTGATGATCAGATCCTGTTGTATTTCTCTGTAGAGTTACCCATAATCGTATCATTACATATGATTTCTTTTCTTCTGGTATTCACTAAGTCAGTAAGCATAATCTATGAGATTTGATTTCTTTTCTTCTGATATTCACTAAGTCAGTAAGCATAATCTACGAAACAATAGTTTTTACAATTGCTGAAGTTATTGTTAATGTTAATCAGAATCGACCTCACTGCACTCCAGGCAAACCCATAGGTGCTCAGTCTCCCTCAGCAAATGTCAAAAAGTATGAAGTCTAATTGTACCTGTTGCACGCTGGTTGTACATACAACGGATGCATCCTCTCTCACATCTATTTCTGCCAGTCCCACGTTTGATGTCAAACTCCAGCAGCCTCCGCCTTGTTGATTCATCCATTGCAGTGTCATTATCCAGCAGGCAATCATTAATAGCCCTTAGTATCTCTCCCTTATCCATGTCCAGTGTCCCCACTATGGGTGCTCTCAAGGCCAGTCTGTCAGCTCTCTCATTGCCACGTACTTCTGCACGACCAGGACAGTAGATCCACACCAGTTCTTCATGACTTGAGGATTCTATTGATGATTTCCATTCCTGCCGCAGCCATCGATTCTGAACTTTCTGAAGCATGGCTTGAGAGTCTGACAATATAACTGCCCCAGTTGATGGAGTTTCAGACAGCCAGCTGCAGTAACTGCCTCTACCTCCATTCTCATGCTGGAGGTTGTTGTTGTCATGTAGGCTCCATTCTGTTAAGTGATGACCCAGCCCTTTACTCTCGCAGAGAAGCCCCATCCAGATTTTTCACCACGCACTACAGACCCATCAGTGTACACAATGGCGTCATCATCTCCAGCATGATCACTTATCAGCTGATTAATCTCCCGCTCTGCTTTTCCATTGCCCCAAGATCTGCACTTTCTGCCAAGACTAAAGATGACCTGCTGGTAGTTTATCCAGTTCTTCCATGACTTACTCTACTCTTTCCCTTTGGATACATTTTCAACACTGGTCACCTGACCAATCGTAGCCTCTGCCTGTGTCATCCATGACATCCCCCTCTTGATTCTTGCTCCTTTTATGTCAGCTACATTCTCATGTAGGGGGTGTCTTTTGTCAGTGGTCACCCATATATATGCTTTTGCCTGGGTTATCAAATATCTGGATCTAATCAACAGCAATCTGAGCATGTATCTCATTATCACAATGGGGGTATCATGCGTACAGCCCAAAACTAGTCACATCCCTTCATTCTGAATGTGTTCCAATCGTTCACATTGTGACACTGACAGCATGAGTATTCCTAGCCCGTACTCGATTTCTTAAATCATGAGCTGAAGTAGAAGATTCTCAGTCATCATGGAATTAGTGTCCTTCTTTCTACTGATAGCATTACATTCTTTATTCCTGCAGATGGTATTTTAATAATATCAGATGGAATTAAAAGAAAGTATTCCTACTGTTCACAGGAACTAAAAATGTGAGGCCTTCAGTTTGCTAATATCAATGTCACATAGAAGTTTATTTCTCACACTTCTTCCACAAACAGATAAGAAATGAATAGATAATTGGTTGTGTCACAATGTCCATGCAGTCATATTTTTAACTCCCAACATATGTACATATTACTCTTAACCTAAATTTGTCTCAAGCTGAGAGCCATTGCATCCAATGGTATTATGTCAAAGAAAGCGTTCACAGAAATGTTTGAGGGCCTTGTGTCAGTGACTCATGGTATGGAATCTCTCCCTGATCAGTGGATGCAGCTTACTTCTGCCCAGGTAAAAATTTACCAAAGTACAATTCCTATTTTCATAAAATAACAAAGCACATAAATGGGATATAACATGATAATATTGGTAATATATCATTATATCTGTCAGAGAAAAAAACATGAATAAGCTTCAGTGGTCACCTGACTATCAAGTTTAAGATGTATATATATTTTATGTCTTATTGGCATTGGATTGGATACAGATTGATGAACCAAGCTAATAGCTTTGCAGAGCAGTCCTTGTTGTGGAATTTCCAAAGATAAAAGAGGTAGAGAAAGACTCAAACCAAACTGAAGAGAGAGATACAAACAAAGTATGAAGAGAGAAAACACAAAAATAACTTAAATAGATAGCATACAACAGAAACATTAAGTATGGACTGATTTAACACAGTGACATGTCTTAGAGCAAACAGTATTATCTTAGTTTCTTGCTGGTATGTTACTGCATGGCGTACACAATTAGAACTAATGTCAAGGTCAATTATCTGATCTTGACAAAATATAACAGATGAATTTGACCTTTACATAGTTAGACTTTGGATTGTTATGCACAGGATCGGGAGCCGCGCTGGTGTAATGGCTTCGGCGTTGTACTGGCGACCAGGTGTTCATGGTTCAAACCCGGGCGTCAGCGTTTGAAGAAATGTTTACGGCCGGACATTTGACTGAATAGCCTGAATGGCTCCTGTGATAAACCCTCTGGGGATGGGAAGGAGCGAAGCTCCTGACCGGGTTGGAAGGAAAGTCCTCAGGTTCTCCAGCCTCGCAATGACATGTCATTGGGCCGAAGGGCTGAAAGCCCAAGTGCCGCTGGTTAAGGAAAAAAAAAAAAAATGCACAGGATCCACTGACACAATGTTCTTCTTCTTCACCTTTCAACTCCCCAAGGCCTTCAACAAACGTATGCCAATCTTTCCAACACAATGTTACTATGAAGTAATGTAAACTAGTTCTGGTCCAGTTTATTCATCCTTGGACACTGTTCTAGCCAATCACCAAATTATACCACAGTCCAATCAAACAGCTCATTTACAGGGAATCATGTCTGACAACTCAAGTCCAGAAAGACCTGATAAAGGAAGTCGTTATACAAATACGCAGCTATCTATCAGAATCAAGAAATCCTAGACATGGCATTTGAAACTGGAGAACATTCCAACTCAATGAATGAAGACTAAGAGAAAGTTCAAACTAACATATCCCACAGCACACTCATTTGTCAAGACTGTCACATCAATCAAATCATCAGTACACATATTACATGACTATTTTTTAGAGAACTCAATATCAGACAATTCCAAAAGAGCACTTTTTAGGAAAGCATTGAACAAACTGGATTAGAACTCATGGGTTTGGAATGGGAATGCATGAACAGCAAGGAGGCAACTTGTGCATTCGACCATAACCAGGGTTGAGAGATTAATCTTTGGCTCGTGAACATGGTAAGTCACCAAGAATATCACATCCAAACTCCAGACATTCACAAACTGATGCCTCCATCACGTCCTCAACATCAAACCAGCCAGATGTGATAACACAAATGCAGACCTGGAGAGTAGACTAGATAATAGGCAATGCAGCTGGAGATTTCAGAGAGGAAGTGAAGAAGGAAATTATCCAAACATTATGACCAAACATTCCCTTGACGAGTGCCAACAGGGGAAGAGAAAGGCCAAAGAGAAACCAGAAGAAATGAGAAAGTGGCTGCAAGGTAGCGCAGATCTCTTGAGCAGAGTTGACAAAAAATGGCTCAGAAAGGGAAATAATGGTAAACAACAGTTACAGTCCTTTTGTCCACATGGAATATGGAACAAGCAGGAGTGATGAGCATGATGACTGTAGGAATATAGGTGATGAGGCTATACTGCAAAAAGAATTATTTTGTCCACTTTTGTTGGTACTGGGTCAGTGTTTCAAATCAACACTCTTAGGCATTTCAAAATTACCTCACTTTGACAAACCAAACATTTTTATTTGAAATCAGAAGTTCCGTAGAAAGAGTGCATGTTCAGATTTTAATTGATCATTTCTTGATTACCCCTCAAGATTAAAGAGCTGAGTAATGCAATATCATCTGAATGTGATTATGTTGACTGGCGACGCCTGCTGGTAGCTTTGTGCTATCCCATCCCTACCCCAACACAACAGAAGTTGCTAGAGAGCTTGGAGAGGTTTAAAAAGATGGACCAGACACACACTGGTACAGTGACCAGGGAGCAGTGGCAATGGGTAACCTTTCCGAACATTTATCAAGACAACTTGAAACTGACTCTGTAAATTTACTTTTTTTTTTTAAAGCCAGAAATTCAGATTCACCAAATACCATCTCCACAGTGAAGACAAGATATAATGAAACTATATAACTATTTCTGTCACTTACTTTGATGTTCTGAACTATGTAGTAAGCGAGAATATGTTTAACACTAGTTGACTGTAATTTTGTATTTGTTTGGATGTTAACACCTGTCTTATCTTAACTTGTTTGGATGTTAACATCTCACTTTATCTTAACTTGTTTGATGCCAGAAATTATAAATTTTTTCAGCAAAATAAGACCAAGTTTTTTTTAGTTTACCATCTTTCTGGCAACCTGATGCCCCCAAACCAATCTACAACTATTAACAATTTATGCTAGGAGTTGATTTTGTTGCATTCTGCCGAGGTGTCCCTAAAATTGTATGTCTAGAAAAATAAAGAGGACTCCAGTAAAACTGATAAATGGCAGGGTAAACTAAAATAAGGCAAAGGACAGAAAACTGTCTATGTTACAACCACAAGATCTTAGTCAGGGACAAACAAATAGAAATAGAAGAGAGAGAAAGTGAGAACTAAGATAAATACATAAAACAAAGATTAAAATGATGCAAACGAAGTTGCTGATGTCACTCTCAGATAAGAAATAAATAATACATACTTAAAGAACAGTGACAGGCAACCCAGAAGCTGTTGGGATCGACTTTAGAAGCACTGATCTATCTAAAGATCTACCATAATAAAATCATGTCTGTTTTTAGGTTTGAGAGTATCTGGAATAAGTGTGGGCAGTATGCAACTTTTATCTCTGCTGGACGATCTGCTTCTGCAATCTCATGAACACAGTGGCGCACATTTCAAACTAACTATTTTAACAGATGTTAACTCCACTTGGTGTTCCTGTCGAATGCAGTTTATTATTAATGTCAATTTATGTAAGTGTGAGTTTTCACTGGGAATGAGGAAAAAACATCTTTGACCTTGGGGAAACAGTGTGTTTAAATACTGGCAGGAGAAGGATATTCCAAAGTTTTTTAGCTTCGAAATTCCAATCACCTAGAGATCTAGAAAATCATCCCCTGTGATGTGCCTTATTCTGACCCCTGATGTAGCTGGTTGCCTTACACACATGGAGTATTGGGAGCTGCATGATGTATTCATACCTCACTCTATTACTGTGACGTTAGCTGATTTTCTAAGATGCGTCATGTGGCTTGTTGTGATCTTCCTCTCTCTTTTTTTTAATAATATAATAACTATGTTTGATGATGATAGTAAAGGGTTGGTATGAAAAGGTTACTTATAAACTGTCACTTTATCTTGTTAAGATGCATGGGGACCTGAGAAACAAATATGGAAACAAAGTGAACGACAAATTTTATTTTAAACGGGTTGAGAATTTGGCATGCAAGCCCGTCTAACATTCTGCCCTTTGTCTTAACTTTCATTCTGTATCTTGACACTCACTCACGAGAGCAAACCATAAACAATTAATTTGTACATGTTTGCTAGCATCAGAATTATGACAAAAAAGTGATAAACACATTCATCCATATATCAGTATACTCTGAAAAATTACTTTCTTCCACATTCCTGTATCAGAATAATATATTAGTGCATTTTAAAAAAAGTTAAAAATAAAATTATATCAGCTAATTTTTATACACTCTTCACATTTTAAACACGTTACTGTTTTACAAGAGTCAAAAGTAGAATAGTAACGGTATCTTGAGTTCTTCTCTTATGCCACGTGCTGTATTATGGTGATTACACAGTTTTGTCATGAAGGTAGTGCAATCTCATTTCTTTGTGAAGGAGACAGGGCAGCAGTCCCATAGGCTGGAGCAATAATCCAGATATATTTGAATTTGTGAGGTGTAGAATAATAGTCTAGCGTCTGTGTCTAAGTTTTGGCCATCTAGTACATGTTTCGAGCTAAATGTTTAGTTAAATACAGCACACGTGAGTACCATGTTAAGTGCTGATCAATCATCAATCCTAAAACCCTGTTTTCAGTTACATATTCAAATGATAGTGATCCCGCATGTAGTAGCTGTAGTGATCATTTTGTGAAATTTAGGAGTTTCTTCCTGGTAGTAATCAATATCGCTTTTCATTTTTGTGGTATTTATTGGCATACGATTCATATTGCTCCATTTGATTAGGTTGTCTATGTTGCTTTGATGAGTCTCTTTAAGTTTCTCATAGCCCTTGTCATTGGTGTAGATAGAACAGTGGCTTTCTTACTTAGTCGTTCCTCTTCTGGGTGTAGAGGTTTGCCAGTGAGAATGCCATACTATTCTATTGGCAGTCTTCCTCCTGGCCTGGTTCGAATCTAGTCCTCGGTCCTTCAGGGATTGTCAAATGTTGTCCTCCCAGTGAACTCTGGGTCATCCTGGGGGTCTGGATCCCTGGCTCTTGGTTTCCCATGCTTGTCGTGGTAGCCGATCTTCTCCCATTCTGCAGACATGGCCAAACCATCATAGTTGGGACCGTTCTACTTGGGTCTTCAGGGGCAGAGTTTTCAGGCCTTGCCAGATCGTCTGGTTGCAGACCATGTCTCTTGTTACTTCAACCACCTTCCTCAGATACCTCATTTCTGAGGTTTGGATCTGGCTTTTGTGGGTTGCATCCATATGTCAAGACTGGGACATGGGTGGAGCAGCCATCTTCGTCCTCTTGCCAACTTCTCTTTTGCTAAGGAATCCTAGATTTATGGCCTGAAAAAGTCTCCCAGCTGCCGCTCTTTGGGTAGCCAACTCTTCTTTGATGCCTCCCTTCCAGTCTATGACAGCTCCAAGGTATTTAAAGTGGTTGACCTGCTATAGGATCTGTTCTATCATCATAATATGATGCCTTTTTCCTTCTCTTGAGATCACCATGGCTTTTGTTTTGGAGCTGCTGATAGTCATCCCTCTCTTCTTCAGCTCTTCCTTCCAGACTTGCAGATTGGATTAAAAATGTGCCTCTGATTTAGCTATCAGGGCAACATCGTCGGCAAATGCCAGCTCTGAAATACAAACTTGTCTCATCTTCCAGTACCCCACTGAATACTTTTTGGTCCTTTCCTTACATGCTTTGATGATATCATCCATGAGGAGTATGAAAAGATAAGGGGACATAATATCACCCTGTCTTATACCGGTGGTGGTCCTCAACTCTTCCGACTTGTGGTTTGCCATCCTTACATAATTTCAGCAAATCTTGTAGAATCTCTGTGTATATCATGGATTATAGGTGCTGGAATGTTCTTCCTTGCTAAGCAGTCCAAAAGATTGCTCCATGGGACCTTGTCAAATGTCTTTTCCAGATCCGAAAAACAAAGATACATCTCACCTTTATACTCAAGGGCCTTTTCACTCAGCTGCCTGAGTGTGAAGATAAGGTCCTGAGTACTTTGGTTTGCTCAGAATCCACACTGGACCTCATCCATTTGTGGCTCAGTCAGGCATCTGAGTCTCTGCTTAAGTATTCTGGAAAAAATGTTACCAGCGACATTAAGCAGGGATATACCTGTATGATTTATGCGTGGTCAGTTGTCACCCTTTTTGAAAATGGGTGTTATGATGGCTATCTCCCAATCCTTTGGTATAGAACATTGGCAAGTGGTAAATTTAATAGACGGCAGCTGAGATTCAAAGATGTGTGCAATAGAGACATAAGGGGCACTGGACATAAATCCAGCAACCTGGAAGGATGACGCTGCCGATCGCAGCAAGTGGCAATGCTAACTACGGTGCCACCTTAGATTGGGCGAAAAGAAGCTCTCACAGCAAGCAGAAGAGAGGAGAAAACATCAAAAGGAACACAATGAAAAGAAGCAGCTGAGAGCTGTCACTTCAGGGGCGCATTCCTATAGTCAGTTATGACTGAAGGGCTATTATTATAAACGCAGTCACTATTTAAACCACAAGAGTAGGAGATCACAGTGTAAGATGATATCACTGACTAACAAAAAAAAACTTTTTTTTTCTTTCTCTAACATTTCTATGTTTTTCTGGTCAATTTTAATGCGCTGTTTTTAAATCTGCAAACCGTTTTTCTCTATCAGGTCGGGATCTCTAGAAATACGCAATTGAAGTTTTTTTAACAACGCATACAGTATTACAACATCATTCGTACAAGAAGTATAACAGTTATGTAGGCTTGAATTTCTTTGCAGTCGACTTTCGTCGGTGAATGGCATGTGGTACATCGCGATGAAGCATCCAACAATAATCGGCAAGCATGGTCACACTCCACCATCCTTGATAACGTGACTCCATTACGGCGATATCTTGATGGAATCGTTCTCCATGTTCATCGCTGAATTCGCCAAGGTTGTCAGGGAAAAAGTCAAGATGCAAATCGAGCAAATGGATTTTGAGGGACATGATACAGCCCATAATTCTGTATGCATCTATGCACTGCTTAACAATATGCAACATAGTCGACAGATTTGTGATTTTCCAGAAAGTTATCGACGATCGATTTGAATGCCATCCATGCGCGAAGTTCACTACCATGTAATAAGTTCTCGAATTGTTTGTCTGCAATAACTTTCCTAATCTGAGGTCCTACAAAGATACCTTCCTTTATCTTTGCATCGCTAACTTGCGGAAACTTTTCTCGAAGATAAGTGAAAGCTTTGCTCGTTTTATCTAACGCTTTTACAAAATTCTTCATGAGCCCCAACTTTATATGTAACAGTGGTAAAATGAAGCTGTCTTTGTTAACTAATGGCTCGCGTATTACATTTTTATGCCCGAGCTGCATACGATCCCGGATAGGCCACACCTTTCTTGCATAATGTTCCTGTCTGTTGCGGCTGTCCCATTCACATCGGAAGCAAGAAAATTTAGTATACCCAGTCTGCATGCCCGTGAGAATTGCAATGACCTTTAGGTCTCCACAAATCCGCCATTGGTAGTCACTGTACTTTATTTTTTCCAAACGTATAGCCATATTGTCATAAGTTTCTTTCATATGAACAGAGTAGGCGACTGGAATTGATGAAAAAAAAAAAATTATGTTATGCAATAACACGGCTTTTAGACTAGTCTTGGAAGAATCGATGAAAAATTGCCATTCGTTGACTATGTGCTCATGACCGTTTACATCTTTGCAATAGCAAATGTCATCACCCATCTCAAAGTATTGAACAAGTTTTCTGTGTCTATGACGAAATTTAGATATCGGAGTATTGGGCGCTAAAAGATTTCATTCTTTGAGTCGCGAACCGAGTAATTCCGCTTGTCCTTTGGTAAGAGCGAGATCACGTATTAGATCTGAAAGTTCTGAATGCTTAATTAAGTAAACACCATCATTCACCGGTATGTAATCTGAGTCAGAATTAGTTTCTAAAGCAGGTAAACTATCACTTTCTGATGGTTCATTTACGTCCAACAGATATTGTTCTGGTGGTACTTGGATCGGACACGTGATTGGATCATGAGGCACTGGTTTCGAAACCGATTCAATATTTGGATAAACCACAGACTTTCTAGTTTTAAAAGTGAAACCATGGATATTTGTCAAGCAGAAGTAACAATCAGTAATGTGATTTGTATGTTCACGCCATATTACAGGCACTCCAAAAGGCATCGACTTATGCTTCGGCGATTTTCGTAACCAACCTGCCAATGTATTTGCACAAGTCGAACAAACTGCATTTGGCTTCCAAGATTTATTTGCATCATCAACTTTCGAATCGAAATAAAGTTCATATGCTTTCTTTAGTAATGGTGTAAAATTTTTCTGGTCAACACGATCGGTAAAATATCCGCACACGTAACAGAACAGATCAGCCGAATTTCTACAACTTCTAGAAGCCATATTTTGCTCAGAATTATTTCAAAATACAGTAACTATTTGAAAAATCGCGTAACATATGTCATGCATCTTTTAGCAGTATAAAAAGTAGAATTATGTTGCTTTTTATTAATTTTTAATAAGCTATATAGTAAAAATGAAATGGAGCAAATAACGGTTTCCCAAAAATATATTTATTCACAAATATCTTAAGAACCCGACGTGATAGAGATAAACGGATTTCAGATTTGAAATCAGCGCAAGAAACTGACCTAAGAACACTTATTCTTATATAAGAAAGAAAAATGTTGTTTGTCAGTGTATTCTGTTGTACTGTTATGTTACACTCTTCTCTCACATGTTATAGACAATTTTACTATATTTTTGACTGCATTTTTATGATACCACAATATTCAGAGGTAGACCAAGAAGCACATGGAGAAGAGAGTTGGAAACAGAGGTGAAAATGATGAGGAGAACATGGAAAGAACTTGAGATGATGGCACGTAACAGGAGGACTTGGCATGTGTTTGTTGAAGGCCTATGCTCCTTTGGGAGTGGAGGGTTATGAATGAATGAATATTCTGTCACATGTTTCTGTTACATTATTCTGTCACATGCTTCTGTTACATTATTCTGTTATATGATTCTGTCACATGTTTCTGTTATATTATTCTGTCACATGCTTCTGTTACATTATTCTGTTATATGATTCTGTCACATGCTTCTGTTACATTATTCTGTTATATGATTCTGTCACATGTTTCTGTTACATAATTCTGTCACATGCTTCTGTTACATTATTCTGTTATATGATTCTGTCACATGTTTCTGTTATATTATTCTGTCACATGCTTCTGTTACATTATTCTGTTATATGATTCTGTCACATGTTTCTGTTACATTATTCTGTCACATGCTTCTGTTACATTATTCTGTTATATGATTCTGTCACATGTTTCTGTTACATTATTCTGTCACATACTTCTGTTACATTATTCTGTTATATGATTCTGTCACATGTTTCTGTTACATTATTCTGTCACATGCTTGTTGCGTGCATATTTTGACGCACATATTACAAAAATACGATATGGCTATTTAATATGGAAAATATATATTTGCATTCATTTGTGTATGAAAATGCTTCCTCTGGTAAAGCTAGATAATTCATGATTGATTTACACTTTTGATTATATGAGTGATCGTTCTTGATATTGATTCGGCGCATGGATATTGAATTCATGTCCGTTCTTATTTGTTCGGGCCAGAAAATAGATTAATTTTGCTTGTTATGTTTATGTCCTGAATTCATGTGTATTACTTGTCTAGTGAAAGAAGATTCAGTCGTATATTGTATACCTTTGCATGTTCAGGTCGGACTATATTCTTTCTGCCGGAATCTAGCGCAGGTTTTCGTAGTCCTACTGGGTTGTGAAGAGTTCCGATAATGTCGCCAAGAAATGGCTGAGTGTGTTTCCTAGGGCTGGCACTGTTTAAGGTTTAACAGTGATTCGTAGATGTTTTTCCAGGAGAAGTTTATGTCTCTGCAAGAGTCTATTTGTCAGAGATCCTCCTCATATGTGTGATTCGGACTCCAGGTATGCCAGGCCCTATTTTTGATGATCTCGAGTCGGTTAGACCTAGATGGAACATTGTGCTTCGTATCGCTAGGGTCGTGTTTTGTATCGACGAAGATGACAGGCTTTCCTACAGCAGTTATGTCTACATGAAGTAACTTGATTACTGTAGAGCTGTATGGAAAACTTTATGAAATTATTTATATGCACATTCTAAATTAACTTTGGCTTATATCCACCCTCCTGCGAGTGAGTGAGCGACAACTCAGGAAGGCGGCCATGTTATATTCCTGTCATCATATTTTTGATCACTGTCAAGAGAACAGATTATGTATCCTACTATCGGGCAGTGGTATCGAGATCTTGTTATGAGGTGAAAACCCACTATCATGGTTTATGATTATTATACAAACATTGGACATATCTCAGCTTAAGAACTTAGCCATGAAATGAAGGTTCGGCCAATGACTTTTGTATGTTTACCGATCCTCATTGACGCGTTCAGTTACCAGATTAGTTACCAGAACAGTGAATGCTACCTTAGGTTGAATGATATTTCACTACTACATGAATGTATCATCCACGATTCAAATAACCAATGAATTTATGTCAACATGTACCCATGACTGTATCCGTGCTGTCCAGTGTGCATGCCTTCATTAAACTATTGAAATGTCAGCGGCAGTTCAAGTCGTCATTGCATTACATGAGAGTGTGTGAGAGGTATTATCAAGTGGTCTGTTACACCGCACTACTACACCATTCGCGTTACTTGACACTCCCACTCAATGTCAACATGACAGGTTCATTCGATGATGCAGAGGTAACTGAAGAAGACTTTCTTCAGTGATGATCAGTGCATGACCCTAAACATAACATCCGCATCCAGACATCCCCCAGGAGCCTACAAGTATTCTACAATGCTTCTGTTACATTATTCTGTTATATGATTCTGTCACATGTTTCTGTTACATTATTCTGTCACATGCTTCTGTTACATTATTCTATTATATGCTTGTGTCACATGGAGAACAATAAAAACAACAACCAAAAAGCTACTGACAGGCATAAATAGCTGCCTTCATAGAACAGAAGGATTGAAGTGGTATGACAAGATCACTCATGTGGAACTGATGACAAGAACTAGATGAGTGGCAGTAGAAAATAAAATGAGAAGAAGATGCTGGAGATGGATAAGCCACACATTGAGGAGATGGATAAGCCACACATTGAAAAGATGGATAAGCCACACATTGAGGAGATGGCTAAGCCACACATTGAGGGGATAGATAAGCCACACATTGAGGAGATGGATAAGCCACACATTGAGGAGATGGCTAAGCCACACATTGAGGGGATAGATAAGCCACACATCGAGGAGATGGCTAAGCCACACATTGAGGGGATAGATAAGCCACACATTGAGGAGATAGATAAGCCACACATTGAGGGGATAGATAAGCCACACATTGAGGAGATAGATAAGCCACACATTGAGGAGATAGATAAGCCATACATTGAGGCAACCTGGTGATAGCATTACAAGGCAATCATTGTTCTGGAACCCCCTGGGTAGGAGAGGTGGAGGGAGACCAAAGAACACATGGAGAAGAGAACTGGAAACAGACATAATGGGGATGAATTAGACATGGAAAGACCACCATCAGCTGTTGGCACAGGACAGGATGACCTAGGCTTCTTGGGAATCTGAAGAGTGATGATGATGATGATTCTGTCACATGATTCTGTCACATTATTCTATCACATGTTTCTGTCACATGATTCTGTCACATTATTCTGTTATATTATTCTGTCACATGATTCTGTCACATTATTCTGTCACATGGTTATGTTATATGATTCTGTCACATGATTCTGTCACATTATTCTGTTATATTATTCTGTCACATGATTCTGTTATATGATTCTGTCACATTATTCTGTCACATTATTCTGTTATATTATTCTGTCACATTATTCTGTTATATTATTATTTTATTAGGGTTAGTATAATGATCTGGCCATGAACTTGAGACACAATGAGTTCGCTGCAAGGGTCATGGCTGTTGTAGGGGGGGAGTGCAAGAAGTCTCGCGGCTGCCTCAGTGTATGATCTACTGAAACTGTTGGGGTTAAGGGGACAGTCAAGAACAAGGGCACTTAAGAGGCTCAGCACAACTGCGTAATAGGCATCGTACTGGCTGTGGAACAACCGCAGTGAGCTATGGAACTCGGGACAGTAATTTGTTTTCAACATAGGGGTTACTTTCACAATTGCCTTCAGCTGGTAGAAAATAGGAGTGAATTTGAAAGCTGCAACCAAGGTAGAGTGAGTTCAATTCTCTGCACTAGACAACAGGAGGCTGACACTTGGGAGTCATGACATAAGTGGTCCCCTCCCTCCCCCCCCTCCCCCCTCAGAGTGTAAAGGAGATTAAGGGGCTGAAACACTTGATTGATGGGAGAACCCTTCTGATGATCAGATCGCCTCCTGTTGTATCGCTGTGTATAGAGTTTCCTATCATATTTTATTATTCTGTCACATTATTCTGTTACATTATTTTGTCACATTATTCTCTCATATTATTTTGTCTCATTATTCTATTAGATGTTATGTCACATTATACTCTCACATATTCTTTCAAAATTATTCTCTCACATTATTCTTTTACATTATTCTTCCAAAAATATTCTCTCACATTATTCTGGTACATTATTCTGTCAAATTATTATATCACATTATTCTGCTTCTAGATTCAGCTGTGGTTCACACCAGACACACTTACAGAGGAAGTGTTTGATCGACTGTCCCATCTGAAAAGATTGCTATTTGAAATGTTTGCTGACCACTCTGGCTCCATTTCTCTGCTGGATTATGTGAACTTTGTAAGTACTGTTATTTGCAGTTTCTCTTACTTTTCAGTCAGTTAAATGAATTTGGAACTAGCTCATTATTTTAGTACTTTGATTGCCAGTATACTGTGTAATGTTCTCTAGGTTACCAGAGTAATTTGTTTAGATGTGCTCAATAAAGAACAGATTAGTTTACTTACTTACTTAGTCGTTCCTCTTCTACCCTAATGTGTGGAGGTTTGGAAGAGAGAGCACCAGACTATCCTGTCTGGCTGTCACACCTCCTGGCTAAGCTTGAGTTCTAAGCATTTAGGAGATGGATAAGCCACACATTGAGGGTAGGATAATATTGTCCTCACCCAGCAGTCTGGAGTTGATAAGGTGGTCTTGAAGATAATAAGCTCTTAATTCTCACCTGGTGATAGCATGCAGTGGAACCCCCTGGTAGTAAGGTAGAGGGAGACCATTGGAACACATTCTGGAGGGAGACATGGAAACCAATATTAAATCTGGAAAGACTCCTCGCTTGGGTCTGGCAAGGATCGTGACTTTTTAGAAATGCTATGAACTCACCATCTGGCTACCTTTAACAGACTACATGATCTCTGTCAGATAAGGTTAAACTAACACTACAGACACCACTGTATAGACTCACATTTCTGTCAGTTAAGGACTATACAGTGACGAAGCTGATCACATGAACATTAAATAAGTTATATTATACAAATCAACAGAATTTTCATAAGTAGTAACAAATAAAGAAAAGCATATTCGTGCAAGGTTTGCACCGACCTGGAAAAACAAAGAAACTCAAATTTGATTATAAGCACACCAAATTTAAAACTCCAACCACTTTCACAACTCCTTCATTTGATTCACAACCTTGCCTGCTGGGGACAAAATTTAAAAAAAAAATAAGTGATCTTAACTACAGTCTAATTTAGTGGCCCTCAACTGTAGCCACCACTCTCTATTACACTACTATCTCTAAAGTCAATGGCTGCTGACCCTTCATGAAGACTATCTGCACAGCTGCTAACTCTGTCAGCGGTATACGCCACTAAGTCACACTCTGCACTGCTATGTAATAGACTTTTTCTAACTCTAAGGCTCAGAGGCTATCCTCTAAGAATATTATGAGACTCTGCAGGTCCCTGATCTATTTTTCACCATCTCTCTCCACTTCTGCCTTGCTGCTCTCGTTTCATTTCAGCAACCTGGAAATGATGATATCCCTTTCTTACATTCCTGGTTCTGACGACTAGGCACTTGCCGTAGACTGTAGAGGCTTCTCTATTTGGCGAAAAGAAAAGCTGATTCTCCTTTGCTATATTACCCCTCATTTGGGTTTTGGCCCTTCGGTAGTTTACCGAAGCTAAAAAAACAAACGATTAGATCTCACCACTTCAAGGGCCCGCTTGCTTGGGTTCGATGGGTGTGTATATGAGCTGAGAGCTCCGGGTCTTAAGAAAACCCTTTTCACTGAAGACTGCGTCGCTGTCTCGACCTGCTCTTCCTCGCTCCCTCTCTCTGGGGCCACAATACTCAGAGCCGATACCCCTCCACGGTACAAGCTCTTACGCCTCTGGCGTTTTTTTTTTGACTCTCTCTGCGAAAACTGGCTACCTTTGCCAGCTGTCAGGAACAAGAGTTATTGGCAACTCCCGCTCTTCGGGCCGTGACCACTGCTGTGGACACAAAAGACATGCCACTCATGTACTACAATACCAAAATACTTTCATATAATAAACTTACATATAAAACGTAAACAGTGGATGCTTCAGTCACACTCCAATCTAGCACAAACATGTAAACACCCGAACGAAGACTGCTCCACCATTTCCCCTCTCTTGTGCACGACGATACGTAAATATTTACTGACTCTGGGTCATCTCCCCCCGACTACACCCTGTCTGTCTAGTAAACCCGACTCACTGATCAATACTAATTATACACAGCTTGCTCAGGCCTTAAAACATTAAAAACAGGTAGGGAAACCTCCCGTACTTAGGCCTACTTTAACTCTGTAAGCGGTCACAGGACCTATCATCGTTTCCCCCTTATGATAAAAATGCACAACAATTAACTGCACATCAATGATTAAAATTCACCATTACATTTATATATTACATTTCTATACACAGAAATATATCTATCTCTATAGACTATATTACCTAGAACTCATTAAATTCCATAACACAAAAATCAAATACTACTCTGCATAATAAAAAATTTAATTACACAACCACTTAAGGCACCATAATTTTTCCTTTCACCTCTACCCCCACGTGGTTTTTTGCACCCCTGCAATTATATTTTAACTCCCCCGATAGAAAAATACTTAATTATCTACTCTATCCATCCAGAATTTTCATACTCCAATAAATCCCGATAAACCACGTGATTAAATTTTCCCGAAAAAATCCGTTCCCGTATTTTATTAGGAGACTTATCAGAATTAATCTCTCAATGAAATAAAATACACGTGCTTCAGAATATTCTGTAAATTAATATAAATCTAGGATGCGTGTATGTCTACAGACTTTCTATTAAATCTACGGAGCACACCTACGTAATATCTCTTTATCACTCATAGACACTGTAGAAATAAATGATGGCGTTACAAGTTATAAAGTTCAAAAATAAATTAAATTAGAACGGACTAAGGCTCTATTAGAGAACTAGATTTAATTACCACGCTACTTTAAATTACTGACATACCAAATATTGCGTTCAGCGTTAGAAGCCGACAATATGCTTGATACACGGCCCAGGATTACTGCAGGAAGAGACCGCTAAAATCGAAAAGCGCTACTTTATCTTAGATTTTCCTGCTCTGACCCCCGACCTACTTGAGGCTAGGCGTCTCCCTACAACCAATAGAATTAAAGATACTCTAAAATTTTCCATGCGCTCATCTCTAAATTTAGAACCAGTGTATTCTTGCTTCCTTTAAATGCGCGCGTAATTCCGGCTACGTAACGTTACCTAACGTCGTCCGCTAGCGTGAGCAGAAAGTTGGACGTTACCTGGGTAGGGGTCATCTCCCCTTCCCCACGAAAAATGACCGCGATAAATTTAACAACGCAAAAAAATGGAATTTCAAGATCGCGATATTTAGAAATAGGCCGACTGGTGCCATTCAGTACTAACTTACGTTAATCCCTATAGAAAAAACCTGCAATTACTTTACCTACAGAAAAAATCTAAACACCCCTATTATTCAGAGAGAAAAAGAATACTTCCCAATCTTTAATAGAGGGAAGACAAAAATGGCAAACTCAAAATGGGGCCTATTGAAGACTAAATCACAGTAACTCCGTCACATGCAGACATGGCCAAACCATCTTAGTTGGGACTGTTCTACTTGGGTCTGCAGGGGTTGGGTTTTTAGGCCTTGACGCATCATCTGGTTGCGGACCATGTCTCTTCTTGTTACTTCAACCACCTTCCTCAGATACCTCATTTCTGAGGTTTGGATCTGGCTTTTGTGGGTTGTAATCATTGCCCATGACTCGCATCCTTACGTCAAGACTGGGACATAAGTGGAGCAGTATACAGCCATCGTCATCTTCTTACCAACTTCTCTTTTGCTGAGGAATCCTCGATTTATGGTCTGAAAAATGTCTCCCAGCTGCTGCTGTTCGGGTAGCCAACTCTTCTTTGATGCCTCCATATCTGTCTATGACAGCTTCGAGGTATTTAAAGTGGTCGATCTGCTCCAGGACCTGTTCTCCCAGCTTAATCTGATGCCTTCTTTCCTCTCATGATATCACCATGGTTTTTGTTTTAGAGCTGCTTATGACCATCCCTCTCTTCTCCAGCTCTTCCTTCCAGACTTGCAGGTTGGATTGAAGATGTGCCTCTGATTTAGCAATCGGGGCAACATCATCAGCAAATGCCAGCTCTGACATACAGACCTGTCTCATCTTCCAGTACCCCACTGAATACTTTCTTGTCCTCTCCTAACAAGCCTTGATGACATCGTCCATGAGGAGTATGAAAAGATAAGGTGATAGGATATCACCTTGTCTTACACCAGTGGTGGTCCTAAACTCTTCTGATTTATGGTTTGCTGTCCTCACATAATTTCTGCAAGACTTGTAGAAGCTCTGTATAGCATATATCAGAGGTGCTGGAATGTTCTTCCTTGCCAAACAGTCCCAAAGTTTGCTCCAGGGGACCTTGTCAATTGCCTTTTCCAGATCTAAGAAACAAAGATGGATCTCACTCTTATACTCAAGGGCCTTTTCACTCAGCTGTCTGAGTGTGAAGATTAGGTCTTGAGTACTTTGGTGTGCACGGAAGCCACACTGGACAGATTAGTTTAAAATGTTTATCTCTTCCACCATTCATTCAGACATTTTAGGTTTTCCAAGTTGACGTATAAATGGAAGACTGTTGGGGTAGAATTAGTCTATCTTCTCCCCGCTGAGTTCTTCTTTAAATCATCAAGTAGCTGGTTCTTGGCTTCCAGCTTGTCTAGAATATATTCTATAACAGGCCTCTAAGTCCAACTTTTTAAACAGCCTTAGAACATGTAATCAGTCTTCAACAGTCAGAAACTTGATAAGGCCAGTTTGACGTTGAAGAACACATATTCATTTTTAATATAGGACGAAGCTCCTTATATATTTGCATCCATATATATTAATCAATGGCATTCACTAGCCAGTCCATGAAACCAGTCTATCATCACGTAGACTAAGGACAAGATGTCTTATGCATATTGCTGAAATCTTTAATGAAATAGTTCCACACTCACTTCTTTCTATTCAGCATTCACTTGTCAATTTAAATATAATCAAGCATAGACTCCATACTGTAGGACGACCTAGCTGATATAAATTCACAGAGACTCTCTCACAAGAGTACACTTTCTGGAGCTCGTCAAAAACCCGTCTTTTCACACACAGTAATACACAGCGAAAGAGGACGAATACTTGCTCAAATCTGCCACGGAAAGCCGGCAAAGAATTGTCTGCCAAATATTAGCAGACTGTGTGACGTACTTTCGGAATAGTCCGGGCATCGCATATCAACAAGGAAGTATGTATACAAACCATGTTGAGTGCGATAAAACGTGTTATGATTTTACACATAACAAAGACCTTTGTTTTTTTTTAAATGTTACGTGCAAAATAGATCATAGGAGCTCAGCAATCTTGGATTTTGTACAAAATTGTCATTTTTATGGGTATTTTGTGATTGAATAATTTTTTTTTTTTACCTTCTAATGGAAGATTGAGAATTGGTAACATAAAGTTAAGATAAAAAAAAATACAGAATAGTGTAAGTAACACATGTCACGTGTGTTTTACGACAACTATGCCTCACCTATATTTTGCACGGAGCATTGTGGTGGGAATGTCATAGACAGACGCTGAGCGTAAATCAGAACGCTGTGTTGACAAATGTTCTGTCATGTTTTATTTTCATGAAATCAAGATCACTAGATCATGTGACCATAGATCTGGTCTTGGATTAGTCGGCCTGTAATAGGCTGAGGAGAGCTGTTTTTGAAGGGCAGTTGCACTGCCAGGCATTGGACCCATATGGTTGTACATGTCTTTGCTTGCTTTTTGATGACCAAAGGCTTTTTCTGTTTGATGGCTGTGTAGTAATAATTACTTGTCAGGTTCGTGAGTTATAGTAAATAGCTTCAGTGTAGTACCGTGATATAAAAAGTTAAAGGAATTTAGTCAGAAATGTATTTCAGCCATGTTTTGGCTCATTTTCATGCACTCAGTTACCAATGGAGTTATCGTAATATCACGCATTCAATAAACATGTTGGGATTGAGAATTTTTGTTCCCCATGTTGTGGCTAACTGTGACACTAGGGAGTATGTCTGCTCTTAGGCATATATATGAGTCATGTATGTCTACTGACCAATTTCTCCACAAACAGCCATATATAGCTTCTTCTACACACATATGCGAACACACTATCGAAGCAACTACAGCCACCTATAATAGTTGCATGTCAACACACTGTTGCAAGTGTTCAGCCAGTGGCAAAAAAAAACAGATGCCTAATGTTTGTTACATCTAGCATAAATTCAGTAGCTTCACAATTTATAGGCTCAAAATGTGTGGTATCAGTAATTTTATATCAGCACTAGACTGGAACTGTAGGAAGCACTCAGATATATTATAGACTTGGGATTAGATTCATGCCACTGCCAAGTGTCTGTAATAGCTGAAGCCATGCGATACCCACAGACTCACCACTTTGCTCGTGTATGTTATTTTAGATCACCTACTGGTCCAGATCTAACCACAGACTCACCATTTTGCTCGTGTATGTTATTTTAGATCACCTGCTGGTCCAGATCTAACCACAGACTCACCACTTTGCTCGTGTATGTTATTTTAGATCACCTGCTGGTCCAGATCTAACCACAGACTCACCACTTTGCTCGTGTATGTTATTTTAGATCACCTGCTGGTCCAGATCTAACCACAGACTCACCACTTTGCTCGTGTATGTTATTTTAGATCACCTGCTGGTCCAGATCTAACCACAGACTCACCATTTTGCTCGTGTATGTTATTTTAAATCACCTGCTGGTCCAGATCTAACCACAGACTCACCATTTTGCTCGTGTATGTTATTTTAGATCACCTGCTGGTCCAGATCTAACCACAGACTCACCACTTTGCTCGTGTATGTTATTTTAGATCACCTGCTGGTCCAGATCTAACCACAGACTCACCACTTTGCTCGTGTATGTTATTTTAGATCACCTGCTGGTCCAGATCTAACCACAGACTCACCACTTTGCTCGTGTATGTTATTTTAGATCACCTGCTGGTCCAGATCTAACCACAGACTCACCACTTTGCTCGTGTATGTTATTTTAGATCACCTGCTGGTCCAGATCTAACCACAGACTCACCACTTTGCTCGTGTATGTTATTTTAGATCACCTGCTGGTCCAGATCTAACCACAGACTCACCATTTTGCTCGTGTATGTTATTTTAGATCACCTGCTGGTCCAGATCTAACCACAGACTCACCATTTTGCTCGTGTATGTTATTTTAGATCACCTGCTGGTCCAGATCTAACCACAGACTCACCACTTTGCTCGTGTATGTTATTTTAGATCACCTGCTGGTCCAGATCTAACCACAGACTCACCACTTTGCTCGTGTATGTTATTTTAGATCACCTGCTGGTCCAGATCTAACCACAGACTCACCACTTTGCTCGTGTATGTTATTTTAGATCACCTGCTGGTCCAGATCTAACCACAGACTCACCATTTTGCTCGTGTATGTTATTTTAGATCACCTGCTGGTCCAGATCTAACCACAGACTCACCATTTTGCTCATGTATGTTATTTTAGATCACCTGCTGGTCCAGATCTAACCATAGACTCACCACTTTGCTCATGTATGTTATTTTAGATCACCTGCTGGTCCAGATCTAACCACAGACTCACCACTTTGCTCGTGTATGTTATTTTAGATCACCTGCTGGTCCAGATCTAACCACAGACTCACCACTTTGCTCGTGTATGTTATTTTAGATCACCTGCTGGTCCAGATCTAACCACAGACTCACCACTTTGCTCGTGTATGTTATTTTAGATCACCTGCTGGTCCAGATCTAACCACAGACTCACCACTTTGCTCGTGTATGTTATTTTAGATCACCTGCTGGTCCAGATCTAACCACAGACTCACCACTTTGCTCGTGTATGTTATTTTAGATCACCTGCTGGTCCAGATCTAACCACAGACTCACCACTTTGCTCGTGTATGTTATTTTAGATCACCTGCTGGTCCAGATCTAACCACAGACTCACCACTTTGCTCGTGTATGTTATTTTAGATCACCTGCTGGTCCAGATCTAACCACAGACTCACCACTTTGCTCGTGTATGTTATTTTAGATCACCTGCTGGTCCAGATCTAACCACAGACTCACCACTTTGCTTGTGTATGTTATTTTAGATCACCTGCTGGTCCAGATCTAACCACAGACTCACCATTTTGCTCGTGTATGTTATTTTAGATCACCTGCTGGTCCAGATCTAACCACAGACTCACCATTTTGCTCGTGTATGTTATTTTAGATCACCTGCTGGTCCAGATCTAACCACAGACTCACCACTTTGCTCGTGTATGTTATTTTAGATCACCTGCTGGTCCAGATCTAACCACAGACTCACCACTTTGCTCGTGTATGTTATTTTAGATCACCTGCTGGTCCAGATCTAACCACAGACTCACCACTTTGCTCGTGTATGTTATTTTAGATCACCTGCTGGTCCAGATCTAACCACAGACTCACCATTTTGCTCGTGTATGTTATTTTAGATCACCTGCTGGTCCAGATCTAACCACAGACTCACCATTTTGCTCGTGTATGTTATTTTAGATCACCTGCTGGTCCAGATCTAATCACATACTCACCACTTTGCTCGTGTATGTTATTTTAGATCACCTGCTGGTCCAGATCTAACCACAGACTCACCACTTTGCTCGTGTATGTTATTTTAGATCACCTGCTGGTCCAGATCTAACCACAGACTCACCATTTTGCTCGTGTATGTTATTTTAGATCACCTGCTGGTCCAGATCTAACAAAGTCAAAAACATCATTGTCCTTATCACTATCAACTTCAAATTTAGCAAAGAGTCATCAGAATATTCACGTGAGTTTCCTTGCAGAATTGGAATCTATCTCAGTGTTGGTGGTCCAAAACTAAAATGTCAAAAAATTTATAAATATTGAATATAAACATCTGTGAAGAAATTAAAGTAGCTTGTGTATTAGCAGTAGTAACATCCTGGGCAACAGTCTTGGTTGACTGGCTAAACTACATGACTGAAGTAAGAGAAAATCAATCAATAGGTGGGAGAAATCCTACAGAAGGAAATGTCCATCCATAGTACACAAAGTCTAAGATGCTAAGTGAGGCAGAAGAATTGGAAAAGTTAAATGACTTATAATGCAGTACAACAAAGTGCATGGCACACTACAGGCATATCATGGCATAGAAAAAGTTTAACTGCTAGCCACCGAGGAAGTGATGGAGGATTCGTCATGTATATATCCTGAAGTCAGCAGTGAATCAAAGAAGAGAGTAGGAATGGCCAAAGCTACATTCAGTAACATCAAAACAAATAACTTGCAAATAAAAAATTAGTCATCACTTGTTATAAATACTTATCGTTACTTCATGGCATAGAAACATGGACAATAAACCGGCAGAAGAAAGAATTAAAGTCCTTAAACTGTAGAATATAGATGAAGTGGGCACATCTCTTGGAATGAGGAAAAAGCCATAAAGAATTCCTATAAAAGCAAGGAATTAAGAGAGGAATAATGAATGAAATCAAAGTTAGATCAAATATTTTGGTCATATAAAGAAATATAAAAACTTACTGAAAACCATAATGAAAGGAACAATTTAAGGCCTACGTGCAAGAGGAAGACAGTACTATAAATGGGAGGATAACATCAAGGAAAGACAAGAGCTATCAGAGTGTACAGTCAAGGGACAGAGATCCACTGCAGCATGGCTGTAGATACAAAGATGGTAGCATCTGATCAGAAAACAGCAACAAATTCTAATAATACCAAATATTTGAAGCTACACAGTATTATTGACAACTGTGGTTAATTTTTGTTTCATCTCCTTAGGTTCAAAATTGTCATTTTTGATTTTTTTTTAACTGGTTCTGTCAGTTAAGTGTTTTGGTTATAACTAAAATCAAGACTGGTAATCGAAGCATTAATCCATATTGCTTATGTTAATAATCTGTTGTCTCATTTGTTTTTAAGCTGATGTACTTCTCTGCAACTGCCAACTACCATGAGGGCTTTCTGCGAGCACTAACTGTGGCAACAGGTCATCATATGCCCAGATTAGACAAACCCTTACTTCAGGTTAACGCAGAGGCCAAAAAGTCACACCACAGGTCAGTAAACTGTCTTTTTTTTTTTTTTTGTTCATGTGACATTAGCTTGTGTGCTTATTCATTTAGAAACTTTTGCTGCAATCTTATCTTCTTCAGAAAATTTTTCATGGAAGGTTGTTGTGTGTGTGTAAGTCTTAACTTGTAAAAACAATTTAAGCAAGCTATAGAATTTTTTTTATGACCTACATGTTATAGATGAAGTTAACAATGAAAAAAGTTGATCTTTAGATGACCATTTTGGACATATTAGAGGCTAAGAAAGATGTTATTATTTCTAGCAATGTCACAGAAGTTTCAGAATACAAGGATGATGACAAGTCTTCAGCTGTACCACCAGTATTAGATGAGGTTATTCCCCCTGAAGCCCAAGATGCAGAAGTTTCATTAGAAGCCTTGTTCAAGGTAATCTTGTTTTGGTACTGCAAACTGATGTGCATTGTGTAATCTCAAAGCAGCGTCTTGGACAAATGAGCTGAAATAAACTATTATTAACAGCTTAATTCAACAATTTTATCCTATTAATGGAGTAACATGTTTATGAATACCAACGGGCTGATCACCCGTTTGCCAGTAACTTCGATTACGGAAACAACAGCAGATGGATTGATTTGCCGTTGCCCTAAAGACGCCAATAGGTGTGATGGGAAACAATGGCAAAGAAAACCTATCTGCTGTTGCCCTAAGACGCCACTAGGCGTAATGGCCACTGACTGCTTTGACGGTCGGTGGCTAAGGACGGAAGAAGAAGAAGATGTTTATGAATATTATAAAAAACATAAATGGTTACTTAGTTATGCAGCAATGAATGTAGATTTATAAGATATTCTTCTTTATAACAACTGCTGCAAAATGTATTCCTTTTAAATACTGGGTGACTGTAATAAAACTGTAAATGTCATTGTAGATCTTGGCTTTTCTGCCATTCCAAAATGTGCTAAGTTGAAGTCATGAGCTCCAGTTTCTCCAGTTTGGCTTGCATTTAGAGGATTGTCACATCTGGTCCCAAGCTAGGAGTAAGAAGCGCATGGCATACTGTGTATTCCCTGCCATCCAAGGGGGCTCTCCAAATATGCAGAGCTAAAGTACTGTACTCTGGTTCTGGGCTCTCCCAAGGAATTGTCACATTCTGCACAGGGCCATTTCTCAGCTTCCCCTGCCTATCACTGGGTCCATAGCGAGACCCTCCTGCATGCAGTCAACCAAGTTGAAGCCAAAGAATTACACCTGGGGCTCAAGTGACTTCTCCAAGCTTAGTGCACAATGCTGGATTCTCAACAAGTTTCACCACAAGGGGAATCCTTAAAAGTGTATGGATGATTCCAAGAGTCAATGATGGAGTAATTTGCCTCATAGACAGAGGTTCACTTCCACATATGTATTTTGCAGCATTGTTCATAGCTGGTGGTCATATAAGGATGACTCCAGATATGCCTCCATGCATATTTATAGGGGTAAATAGCAGCTGACAATGAGAAAAATAACGTCTTCTGTTGTTGTAGTAATTATGGTTTCATTTTGCGGTCTGTCATTTTTTGTTTGGTTATGTCTAACAAAGGGATGCAACTGTTGCTTGCCTTTGATTTCTATTTGAGACTATCTTTTTCAGTGCTGCCTATGAGATCTCAGTTGCCTTGGCTTTCTCTTCCACCTTTCTTTAGGTTATCTTTGGCATCTCCCCCTCTTCTCTTTTCTGATGGGTTGCAGTTAAGGGCATATTCTGTTCCACAGATCAGTGTTTGTTTTTAAGGCTGGCCATTTATTGGAAACGGTCAAATCTGTTAATGAATACCCTTGGTTTCACTCCAGTTCATTTTTATTTGTATTATCTTGTACATTGTTGTGTCACATCTTACGTACATTTTATTCATCATCTTAGAGTTCCCTGTGAAGCACAGGCCTTCAACAAATACACTTCCTGTGCCTTCCTGTCCTGTACCATTCATTCAAGGTCTTACTATATCCTTATTGCCCTCGTCATGTTTTTTTCTAGTTCAATTCTCCACATATTTTTGAGTTTCCCTCCATTTCTTTTACTATGGAGATTCTAGAAAAAGGGCTGCCTTGTGATGCTATTGGGTGTGTTCCTCACTGTCTGTCTATCCACCCACCACCACTGTCTTTCCTGATGTCTTATTTCAGCAGCATTTGTCTGGTCCTTTCCATCACTTTCACACAAGGAAGAAGTGTACTGGTGAAAATATAATTCATCACTACCTTTTGTAGCTCCATTTTCTGAGACTTTTCTGATATATGAGGGACGGTCAAAAAGTAATGCCTCGTAATTTTTAATTTCATTCAATAGGCAAGAAAACAGATAAAATTCACATTGAAATGTAGCCCCAAGTCTGAACTTCAAAAATTTATTTCTCGATGTAGTCTCCGTTATTTGTAACAGTTTTTGTCCATCTTCTCACAAGGGCATGTATCCCCGCACGGTAAAAATGTGTGTCCTTTTTCCTAAACCACTGGCGTACGGCACGTTTAAGGGTCTCGGTGTCCTCAAAGTGATGTCCGCGAAGATCTTCTTTCATTGGTCCAAACAGATGGAAGTCAGAAGGTGCAAGATCGGGACTGTAAGGGGGATGTGGTAATAATGTCCAGCCAAATTCTGCAATCGCATCAATGGTGCGTTTAGCGGTGTGTGGCGTGGCATTATCATGCAACAGTAGTGCAGTTCTCTGATCTTTTAATGGGTAAAATCGCCGAAGACGACCTCTAAGCTTCTTCAAAGTTTCAATGTAACGGTCTGCATTCACCGTGTTTCCCTGTTCCAAGAAGTCGAGAAGAATCACACCTTTCTCATCCCAAAACACGGAGGCCATAACTTTCCCTACAGATGGTGAACTTTTGAACTTCTTTCTTGTCGGCGATGTTGTGTGATGCCATCCCATTGACTGCCTCTTGGATTCTGGTTCAAAAAAATGAAGCCAAGTTTCATCACTTGTCACAATATTCGATAAAAACTCTTCTCCTTCAGTTTCGTAATGGTGCAGGAGGTTGATGGCTACGGTTTTCCTTGTTTCTTTATGTCTGTCTGTCAACATTCTGGGTACCCACCGTGCACAAACTTTTGAATAACCCAGGTCTTTAATAATGTTCTGGACACTGACTTTACTAATGGACAACATGGAAGAAAGTTCATCCAGTGTTACCCGACGGTCACCACGAATGATGCCATCAACTCGATGAATGTTGTGTGGAGTCACTGCGGTAAACAGACGGCCAGTCCGCTTTGCGTCAGCCATTGAGGATTGGCCTACTTCAGCTTCGTCACAACGATGTACCCAACGTCGGACAGTGCTAACATCCACTGTTGAATCTCCATAAACATTCTTCAAACGTTCGTGGATGCGAATTGGGGTCTCGCCTTCAGCATTGAGGAATTCTATGACATAAAGTTTTTTTAACACAACGTCTTTGGCAGCCATTTTGAAACTGTTACAGTGGTGCCACCTGTTACTGAAACAGGTTGGTAATACTATACAGTGCAGAAGAGTGTTTGAGGAATCCTGCTAAATTTACAAATTGCACAACGATGCTGTATTTACATACATAAAAAAATAGGAGGCATTACTTTTTGACCTTCCCTCGTATTTACTATCATGTCTGACATATGGCTGAATCCATTGCAAAGATTTATGCTATTATTTATGTTGATAATTTGTTATGTGGTGGTCCATGCTACATACTGCCATCACAGATGTCAATACCTTGTCGAGGTATGGCGGCTTGCATACCCTGATTACCCCCAGAGCTATGCCAGCGGGAGTTTTACTCCTGGAAGGTTCTACCAAGCTGGACAGGTTTGCGCGGGTAGGGGTCAGACTAAAGCAAACACCCTGGTCCTCCGGGGTGGGGGGTTTTAGCATAGGGCTGACACCCCTGTTTATGTAAAAAGAAATGAAGTTACGGAAACGACAACAAATGAACAAACTTTGCTGCGGGACGGACATCTGGAGTCTGAGGCTCGTATGACTGTCAGTGGTGAAAGCCGAAAGGAAGCCACTGACACGAGAACAGACGTCCTGACCACAAAACGTGAAACAAGAATAGGATTTTGGAATGTCAGGACAATGAACGAGATGGGAAAACTAAAACAGGTCACAGTGGAAATGAGAAACTATAGATTACACATTCTAGGGATAAGCGAGAGCAGATGGACAGGGACAGGAAAAGTTAAAACAGCAACAGGAGAAACAGTACTTTACTCTGGAAGAGAGAATGGACAGCACAATGAAGGTGTAGCCATTATTCTACAGAAAGGAATAGAAAGGTCATTACTGGAATGGAAACCCATCAACAACAGACTGATAAGAATAAGATTGAGAGGGAGATTCACCAACACTACAATAATACAATGCTACGCTCCAACAAATGACAGTGACGAAGAGGTCAAAGATGAATTCTATCAACAACTGCAGAAAGAGATGGAAGACACACCGAGATACGATCTTATCATAGTAATGGAAGACCTCAATGCGAAAGTTGGAACACACAATACATATAATGAAAGAGTTATGGGGAAATGCGGCAGCAGAACAGCAAACGAAAATGGGGATAAATTAATAAGTTTATGTAGCATTAACAACCTGGTCATTGGAGGAACACTTTTCCCACGCAAAGAAATTCAAAAATTAACATGGGAATCACCAAATGGCCGAGACAGAAACCAAATAGACCACATGATGATTAACGGTAGATGGAGACATGCATTACAAGATGTGAAGGTAAGAAGAGGTACTGATGTGGGAAGTGATCACCATTTAGTCATAGCAAAACTGAAGGTGAAAATCAGAACTGCTGGACCAACTGTAACTACACAGAAAAGGTTTGACATCAGCAAATTGAAGGACCCCCTTACCAGGAAAGCTTTTGCGGCTGATATAAAGAAACGATATCAAATTGCCAAAAGTCAGGAAAAGATATCGACTGATAATATAGACCAGAAATCCAACACCATTTCAACAATATATAAGGAAAGCAGCAAATCATACTTGGGATTCTAGGAAAGGAAGGAGCAAGACTGGATAACACCAGAAACATTAAACACCATAGCGATGAGAAAGGATATGAAAAGAAAGAAAACAGAAGCAGTCCCCCAGGTTAAAGCAACTATATAGCGAACAGTACAGTCAGCTGGATAAGGGAGTTAAATGCCAAACCCGAGCCAACAAAAGGAATTTCCTAGACGATCTTGCAAGACAGGCAGAAGAGGTAGCACTGAGAAATGAACAAAGCACAGTATACAAAATAACTAAAACCATCAGTGGAAAACAAGGTGCAAACAATATTACATTAGTAAGAGATAAGCAAGGAAATCTCATCACGACAGCAAAGGGACAGGAAACAAGATGGGCAGAGCATTTCAGAGAAACTCTGAACAAGGAACCACCAGAGACACAGTTGAATGTTCCTGAGGCTGAAAACGATCTGGATGTTAATACAGACATTCCACGGAAGGAAGAAATCATCACAGCAACCAAAGGGTTAAAGAATGGAAAAGCTCATGGCCACGATAACTTAAATGCAGAGCTATTTAAGACAGACCCTGAACTAGCAGCAGAACTACTAGAACCACTATTTGCACAAGTCTGGAAAACAGGGACAACACCATGGGCTGAGGAAAGGGCAGGCGGGATTTAGAAAGAACAGAAGATGTGCAGATCATATATTTACCATCAGGGGCATTGTGAAGCGGTGCTCGGAGTGGCAGAGACAGCTGTATATTAATTTCGTTGATTTTGAAAAGTCTTTTGACAGTGTACATAGGGACAGTCTGTGGAGGGTACTGAGGGCTTGTGGAATTCCAGGCTGCATAGTGTCAATCATAAAAAGCCTCTATGCCAACTTTATGTGTAGCGTAGGCAGAGCAACCTAACCTTTGAGGTGAGGACGGGAGTGCGACAGGGATGCCCCTTGTTAACTGCTCTATTTTTGACAGTCATGGGCTGGGTGGTGCGACAGATGGCGGAGGGTGGTCTGGGAGGAGTGGGATGGACTGCGTTTTCTACATTGGAGGATCTCAGGTGTGCAGATGACATTACACTACTAGCACATTCACATCAAAACATCCAGGAAAAAAATGGATAGACTTAATAAGTATAGCCAGCAGGTGGGCCTGAGCATCAATCTAAAGAAGACAGAGGTCATGACACTCAATGTGAGCAACCCCGAGCCCATATCAGTAAGGAATCAGCAACTGGAACAGACAGACACCTTCACATACCTAGGATGCATAGTAACATCAGATGGCAGAGCAAGCAAAGACATCAACAACAGAATGAACAAATAAAGAACAGCCTTTTTTTATTCTAAACAACATCTGGAAGTCCTCTCAGTACAGACCAAGCACAAAATTAAGATTATATCAGAGCTGTGTGCTTTCAGTGCTTCTCTATGGTGCGGAATACTGGAGAGTTACAGAGAAGGAAACGTTGAAATTGTCCTCTTTCCACACAACATGCCTAAGAAAAATTCTCCGAATCTTTTGGCCGAATACCATCACCAACCAAGATCTGCTTACTCGGAGCAAGCAAGAAGACATGCACAACATCATAGCTGGCAGATGCTGGAGTTGGGTTGGCCATGTCCTCAGAAGAGACCCCGATGCCATCACAAGAACAGCTATGCTATGGACTCCTGAAGGAAAACGAGAGGCAGACCAAAAACAACTTGGCGGAGGACTGTGGAGGCGGAGATGCAAAAAATGAACCAGAGTTGGGGCACTGTATGAAGGATGGCCACTGACCAAGCAAAGTGGAATCAATTTGTTGCTGCCTTACAAGATGCCACCAGGTGTGATGGCCACTGACTGCTTTGACGGTCGGCGGCTAAGGATCAAAGAAGAAGAAGATGCTACATAAGCCCCATGTAGTTCGGCAGGGGGGAGGGGGTGGGGTCTCTGACGGGACATTAAAAAAAATAGAACTACTCCCCCTCAGGCTTGTCATGTAAGGCTGGCACCTTCATCATGTAAAAGAGGTTGCTATAGAAACCACCATCGGCTGTAAGAACATGACTGCTTGATGCAGGCTGTCTCAAAGTGGTGGCTCCATGCTTCATAAGGAGCAACAATAGAATGATGATGATGTCAGATAAATGTCCATCTTGACCATTACAGGTCCTGCATCATAGTGACATTCATACTGGCGACAGCCACAGGTTTTGTGCCACAGCTGACCTTGAAGATCATAAGTCTATTGTAAGTCCTGTTGTCAAAACATTTTCTTGAAATTTGTCTGTGCATTCTTTATTTTTAAATATTTTATTGAGCCACTTGATTTTGTTTTGTCTCCCCACAAGAAAGGAAGATCTAAATTTATGAAAGTAAGTAACTTGTGCTTAGTTTTTGTGTGGATAAATTTATGAAAGTAAGTAACTTGTGCTTAGTTTTTGTGTGGATAAATTTATGAAGTAACTTGTGCTTAGTTTTTGTGTGGATAAATTTATGAAAGTAAGTAACTTGTACTTAGTTTTTGTGTGGATAAATTTATCACAAGGATTACATCTAGTAGCTTAACTTTTTTATGTACCAGACCACAAGGTCTTTTTGAATATTTGGACATGTGTTTTGATGTAACTGCTAGACCTTGTAACTTGGCTGAATCAGGTGTGACTTGCCAAAACAAAGCAAGTCTGCAAATAAAATTATATAAATATTATGTCCTTAGTGTTAGTCATTGCATGAATGCTACACAGTTGTGCTTTTATCCTATGCCCATTTAACTTATGTGAATTCAGCTATATGTGCTCACACTTTAAAAAACTTAATATAAAAGACACTCAGAAACAATGAATTGAAACTGCACTGGCGATTGTGCCAAGCCAATATTTTGTTGAGCAAAATTCCTAGTGTGTAATGTATATGCTGTCTGTAGTTAATCATGACTTGCAGAGTATTCTTCTAGTGTGTTTAAAGTTATTCATTTTTTAATAACTTGTTTCATAAATGCAAGTCAGCTATATTATCAGGTGTTCTGCGAGAAAAAAAAAAGAGTTCATATTCTAATGCTACAGGAAATTCAAGATTTTTAAATTTCACATTCGTGCAGTCAGTATTTTTTAAATCTAACATTTATGCCTTCAAAATTTCTTGAATCTAGCATTTGTTCCTTCAAGATTTCTTGAATCTAGCATGTGTGCCTTAAAGATTTCTTAAATCTAACACTTGTGCCTTCAAGATTTCTTTAATCTAGCATTTGTGCCTTCATGATTTCTTAAATCTAACATTTGTGCCTTCAAGATTTCTTGAATCTAGCATTTGTGCCTTCAAGATTTCTTGAATCTAGCATTTGTGCCTTCAAGATTTCTTAAATCTAGCATTTGTGCCTTAAAGATGTCTAAAATCTAGCATTTGTGCCTTCAAGATTTCTTGAATCTAGCATTTGTGCCTTCAAGATTTCTTGAATCTAGCATTTGTGCCTTCAAGATTTCTTGAATCTAGCATGTGTGCATTAAAGATTTCTTAAATCTAGCATTTGTGCCTTCAAGATTTCTTAAATCTAGCATTTGCATTAAAGATTTCTTAAATCTAGCATGTGTGCCTTCACGATTTCTTAAATCTAGCATTTATGTCATCAAGATTTCTTGAATCTAGCATTTGTGCCTTCTGTATTTAACATTCGTGCCTTGAAGATTCAAGAAGAAAGGCAGGTGTTAAACCATATGGTGTACTGAGTTCTTCAAGACTATTTTATTATATCAGGCAAATATTTTACACACCTTTGATAACAGACCTTAAGGTCTTTTATATTTAAACATGTGCCCTAATATAACCGACGGACAATGTGTCTAGGTTGAATGGAGCGCGCCTCACAAAAACGAGACAAAATTTAAAAAGAATATATATATACTGTATATATTTTGCTATGTTCATGAAATGTCATGCTTTTATATCTTACTCTTTATACGATGTGTGTGTGTGCGTGTGTGTGTGTGCAGGATTCAACAAGGATAACAAAAACAACAAATAAAACCCTACATAAATAGAATAGATGTTTGTGTAGAATAGAAGGATGTAAATGGTGCAACAAGGTCAGCAATGTGGTACTGGTGACAAGACCTTTTTTTTATTTAAATGTGAAATTTGCTTCATTTTGGCGAGGTGCATCTGTTCATCCTAGACACAAGATCCATCAGTTATATTAGGGTGCATGTTCAAATATAAAAGACGTAATGGTCCAGTGTATAACAAGTTTAATTATAGTGCCAGTGAACAAGATATTAGAATAGACGACGCTGGTAATGAATAGGAAACACATTGAGGAAATCTGTTGATAGCATAACAAGGCAGACACCCCCCCCCCCTCCCCCAAATTGGCATGTGTTTGTTGAAGGTATGTGCTTCTTAGGGAGCTAAAGGGTATTGAATTGAAAATGGTAATTTTGAGTTTATTGGCCTTTATTAGAACTTAACTCCCCCTGTAAGATACGAGCCTATTAGAACTTAACCCCCCTGTAAGATATGAGCCTTTATTAGAACTTAACCCCCCTGTAAGATACGAGCCTTTATTAGAACTTAACCCCCCTGTAAGATATGAGCCTTTATTAGAACTTAACCCCCCTGTAAGATACGAGCCTTTATTAGAACTTAACCCCCCTGTAAGATATGAGCCTTTAATAGAACTTAACCCCCCTGTAAGATATGAGCCTTTATTAGAACTTAACCCCCCTGTAAGATACGAGCCTTTTAGAACTTAACCCCCCTGTAAGATACAAGCCTTTATTAGAACTTAACCCCCCTGTAAGATACGAGCCTATTAGAACTTAACCCCCCTGTAAGATACGAGCCTATTAGAACTTAACCACCCCCCCCCCACCCCCCCTAAGATATGAGCCTTTATTAGAACTTAACCCTCCTGTAAGATACGAGCCTTTATTAGAACTTAACCCCCCTGTAAGATACGAGCCTATTAGAACTTAACCCCCCTGTAAGATACGAGCTTATTAGAACTCAACCCCCCTGTAAGATACGAGCCTGTAAGATACGAGCCTATTAGAACTTAACCCCTCTGTAAGATACGAGCCTATTAGAACTTAACCCCCCTGTAAGATACGAGCCTTTATTAGAACTTAACCCCCCTGTATGATACGAGCCTTTATTAGAACTTAACCCCCCTGTAAGATACGAGCCTTTATTAGAACTTAACCCCCCTGTAAGATACGAGCCTTTATTAGAACTTAACCCCCCTGTAAGATATGAGCCTTTATTAGAACTTAACCCCCCTGTAAGATACGAGCCTTTTAGAACTTAACCCCCCTGTAAGATACGAGCCTTTATTAGAACTTAACTCTTAGTATACGAGCTGCCTTTCATGACTACCATTACAGATTTTGTAATAAATAATTTATTTATAAAGATAACATAAGTGTTATATATCAAAATGTGAAGAAATGAAACCCCTACATCATGCACGTAACTAAATTGATCAGTGGTTTGAAACATGCATTCAGCTATAAATTTTCGCTATTGACGGGGATCGATCATCGGCCTCTCTAGAAGGCCGCTCGTATACTAAGAGTTAACCCCCCTGTAAGATACGAGCCTATTAGAACTTAACCCCCCTGTAAGATACGAGCCTTTAATAGAACTTAACCCCCCAGTAAGATACGAGCCTATTAGAACTTAACCCCCCTGTAAGATACGAGCTTATTAGAACTCAACCCCCCTGTAAGATACGAGCCTGTAAGATACGAGCCTATTAGAACTTAACCCCTCTGTAAGATACAAGCCTATTAGAACTTAACCCCCCTGTAAGATACGAGCCTTTATTAGAACTTAACCCACCTGTATGATACGAGCCTTTATTAGAACTTAACCCCCCTGTAAGATACGAGCCTTTATTAGGACTTAACCCCCCTGTAAGATATGAGCCTTTATTAGAACTTAACCCCCCTGTAAGATACGAGCCTTTATTAGAACTTAACCCCCCTGTAAGATATGAGCCTATTAGAACTTAACCCCCCTGTAAGATACAAGCCTTTACTAGAACTTAACCCCCCTGTAAGATACGAGCCTTTATTAGAACTTAACCCCCATGTAAGATATGAGCCTTTAATAGAACTTAACCCCCCTGTAAGATACGAGCCTTTAATAGAACTTAACCCCCCTGTAAGATACGAGCCTTTATTAGAACTTAACCCCCCTGTAAGATACGAGCCTTTGTTAGAACTTAATTCCCCTGTAAGATACGAGCCTTTATTAGAACATAACCCCCCCCCCCCCCTCTGTAAGATACGAGCCTATTAGAACTTAACCCCCCTGTAAGATATGAGCCTTTATTAGAACTTAACCCCCCTGTAAGATACGAGCCTATTAGAACTTAAATCCCCTGTAAGATACGAGCCTTTATTAGAACTTAACCCCCCTGTAAGATACGAGCCTATTAGAACTTAACCCCCCTGTAAGATACGAGCCTTTATTAGAACTTAACCCCCCTGTAAGATACGAGCCTATTAGAACTTAACCCCCCTGTAAGATATGAGCCTTTATTAGAACTTAACCCCCCTGTAAGATACGAGCCTATTAGAACTTAAATCCCCTGTAAGATAGGAGCCTTTATTAGAACTTAACCACCCCCCCCCCCCCCCCCCCCTGTAAGATACAAGCCTTTATTAGAACTTAACCCCCCTGTAAGATACGAGCCTTTATTAGAACTTAACCACCCTGTAAGATATGAGCCTTTATTAGAACTTAACCCCCCTGTAAGATACGAGCCTTTATTAGAACTTAACCCCCCTGTAAGATACGAGCCTTTATTAGAACTTAACCCCCCTGTAAGATATGAGCCTTTAATAGAACTTAACCCCCCTGTAAGATATGAGCCTTTATTAGAACTTAACCCCCCTGTAAGATACTAGCCTTTATTAGAACGTAACCCCCATGTAAGATATGAACCTTTAATAGAACTTAACCCCCCTGTAAGATATGAGCCTTTATAAGAACTTAACTCCCCTGTAAGATATGAGCCTTTAATAGATGATGATAGGAAACTCTTTACAGAGCGATACAACAGGAAGCAATCTGATCATCAGAAGAAGTCCCCCCGTCCGACAAGTGTTTCGGCCCTATATCTTTAATAGAACTTAACCCCCCTGTAAGATATGAGCCTTTAATAGAACTTAACCCTCCTGTAAGATATGAGCCTTTAATAGAACTTAACCCCCCTGTAAGATACGAGCCTTTATTAGAACTTAACCCCCCTGTAAGATACGAGCCTATTAGAACTTAACCCCCCTGTAAGATACGAGCCTTCATTAGAACTTAACCCCCCCTGTAAGATACGAGCCTTTATTAGAACTTAACCCCCATGTAAGATACGAGCCTATTAGAACTTAACCCCCCTGTAAGATACGAGCCTTTATTAGAACTTAACCCCCCTGTAAGATACGAGCCTTTAATAGAACTTAACCCCCCTGTAAGATACGAGCCTTTAATAGAACTTAACCCCCCTGTAAGATATGAGCCTTTAATAGAACTTAACCCTCCTGTAAGATATGAGCCTTTAATAGAACTTAACCCCCCTGTAAGATACGAACCTTTAATAGAACTTAACCCCCCTGTAAGATGAGCCTTTAATAGAACTTAACCCCCCTGTAAGATATGAGCCTTTAATAGAACTTAACCCTCCTGTAAGATATGAGCCTTTAATAGAACTTAACCCCCCTGTAAGATATGAGCCTTTAATAGAACTTAACCCTCCTGTAAGATATGAGCCTTTAATAGAACTTAACCCCCCTGTAAGATATGAGCCTTAAATAGAACTTAACCCTCCTGTAAGATATGAGCCTTTAATAGAACTTAACCCCCCTGTAAGATGTGACAGAATTGTATTTACAATTTTGACATTTTTTTGTGTGTCAATGATATAAACTGGTAGACAGTAAAGATTTGACCTTCCTCATGTACCTCCCAAGGGTCTCTGTCAAGGTCCCTCAGACATGTCGTAAGGTGTGAGGTTGTGCATGTCGTCAGGTGTGAGGTTGTGCATGTCGTCAGGTGTGAGGTTGTGCATGTCGTCAGGTGTGAGGTTGTGCATGTCGTCAGGTGTGAGGTTGTGCATGTCGTCAGGTGTGAGGTTGTGCATGTCGCAAGGTGTGAGGTTGTGCATGAGGCTGCCAACCTCATTATGTCAAACAAATTGCTACATAAACCACTGCTACAAGATGACAAAAAGGGGGGGGGGGGATTTTTGTTGCAGGCTCCCTCCACAGGAAGCAACAAAAAAGGATGTGAATGCACGAACGAAACATAACCTGTTTTTTTTTTTTTTTAACTCCACCATGATTCCAAAAACAGATATTTTGTCTTTAAAATACAAAACTGATCATTAATATCTGCATATATCGTTTGTTTACAAAATACCTAGCAAATTCAATGTTTCACAAAATGAGAACTAATCAAGGGCAATAAATCCTTCTCACTGAACACAAGGAAAGAAGTGCTGAAGTCTTACAGTGAGTATTGGGAACCAAAACCCCAAATGAAAAATCATTGGGAACAACAGGCATGGGGCTTCTTGGACGTATACTAAGAATGTCCACTGAAGTCAAATGAAGAATCCTTGAACAGAGCTAATGAAGAAAGAAATATAATAACAAGCTTAAGGAGAAGGCAGTGGATCTTCATTGACTCTCTAATGAGTGATTCAGTAGATAATAACATTGAGGAAAAATTGAAGACAAAGAATTAGAAGACAGAGAGAAAAAAAGATAAAGGATTGCTTGACATTGTGACATGGATAAAAATTAACAGAACTGATTGAAAACTTAAAGAATCAAAATGTGTGAAGAGATATGATCACTATGTCTTGTGGAATGGCACTTGAAAATGATGAATAGTGGTATCATTGCAATTGGGGTTAGTGGAGTCGCAAAAGAATTTGTCTGACTCCAACCGTGATAGTTTAATAAGCACCACTTCAACTCCGACAAGAAGGGGTTTAAAGAAAAAAAACCAGATTTCTTGTGAAATATTCTAAATTCTCTCTTCCCCCCCCCCACCCACCCTTTCCAGAAAACTACTGACTTCACAACTCCAACTCTGTAACCCTGATTTGCAAGTATTATAGTTGATTTTATTATCTTTGTGTACGCATGATTGCAGGAGAGGTTGACGGCCGTGTTCCAGGAGTTAAATGATGATGACAGTACAGCCCCGATCATGTACCGAGTTTTGATTGAGCATCCCCTGATACAAGATGTTGTTGTTGCCTGCAAGCAGTTCAAGACTTTGGTAAGAGTACATGATCTGAAGTCATGGCAATACTAGAATACTAGTAACTTGGGAAGTCATATTTGGTTCGTAGGAATAGTGAAGGACCAGTAATTTGGGAAGTCATATTTGGTTCAAAGGAATAGTGAAGTGTCAGTAACTTTGGAAGTTTTTATTTTATTCCTTGACAGTTCTGAATTGACAGTTCTCTTCTGCTTGCCGTGAGAGCTTCTTTTCGCACAATCTGAGGTGGCACCGTAAATAGCATCGCCACTTGGTACAAGCGGCAGCTTCATCCTCCCATGTTGCTGGATTTATGTCCAGTACCTTCATGTCTCTCTTGCACACATCTTTGAACCTCAGCTGTGGTCACCCAACTGTTCTTTTGCCATCTGCCTGTTGTCCGTAGAAGAGATCTTTTGGGGTGCAACCATCTTCGATGCGGTGGACATGGCCAAGCCAGTGTAGTCTGCACTGTCTAAGCTTTGAAGGCCAGTACATGACAACACCTCGACAGTTGTCACTTTGTCCTTCCACGAAATATCGATGTTGTGGCGTAGACACTGTAGATGGGAAGTCATTGGTCATAATAATACACTCATTATTCCAGTTTGGTTGATGCTCCTTGTCAGTGTGATTAGTATTTGTTTCCCTTACTTTCAGGTCAGTGTAATAAGTAGTTTCCCTTACTTTTAGGTCACTGCAATTTAAAAAATGTGTGTGTACATACATTGGCAGCAATAAGGACAAAACTGGAGGGACAGACAATAATATCAAAATAAGAGCGCAAAAAGCAAGACAATATTTCATTGCATTGGGCAATATATGGAAATTTTTAAAAAAATCAAGCAAAAAATAAGAATCTCAAATGTCAAGTCAGTCATAATGTATGGCTCTGTAACACAAAGAATAACAAAACAAACAGGAAGCTAGACTGTCATAAATAGGTGCTTGCTTAGAATAGATGGATTGAAATGTTATGACAAGGTCACCAATGTGAAAGTGATGACAAGTGCCAGTAGAACAAGAGATGAGAAGAAAATGCTGGTGAAGGATATGACACACATTGAGGAAACCTGTTGATAGCATTACAAGGCAGTCCTTGTGTGACCGCATGGCTTTCCACGCTAGCATCATCCCTGCTACGACACTAGCATTTATACGTGCTATAATATGGTACATATAGGAATGAGTCGAAAAGAAACCAAAGACGTGTGAGACAAATGTCGAAATAACAGAAAGCCGTGTGCAAAATGTCGAAAACAGAGAGCCGTGTGTAGAAAATTGTAACGTGTAGAAAAAAAGAGTGAGTCGTGTGAAAAATGGCGGGAAAAAGAAGTAGCTGTGTATAAAAAGGAGAGATGTGGGCGATAGACAGGCTTTTACAGATTTTTAGGACTTTAGGAAGGATTTTTACGGAGAGTTTATAGTTTTTAGATTTAGAAGAAGGATATTACATATAGACAAGAAATTTGTGCTAGGTAGTTTGTAGTGTTAGATGAACTTCGTCTTTGAGATTATCAAGACCAGTTTATTATTTTCTTTCCTTCTGTTGAATATATTTCTTTTGGATGTATACACTATTTTGTTTATAAGTGAGTAACGAACATGTCAAATTTGTGAAAATACCAGTACTTGTCAAACGACGATAAATAAACATATACTGCATTGCTGTTTGTGGAACTTTACAGTATTTCATTTGGATTATACCTTGTCATGTAGAGACTGTTTTGCTTATCACTAAACACAAAAGGGAAGAACAAACCTGGGAAGAAAAATGAGCAAAAGTCAAGTATTACCATCTCTGGCAGAAGGCCAGTTAGCACTTGAACTACAACAACATCTTCTTCTTCTTCCGTCCTTAGCCACCGACCGTCAAAGCAGTCAGTGGCCATTACGCCTAGTGGCGTCTTAGGGCAACAGCAGATAGGTTTTCTTTGCCATTGTTTCCCATCACGCCTATTGGCGTCTTTAGGGCAACGGCAAATCAATCCATTTGCTGTTGTTTCCGTAATCGAAGTGACTGGCAAACGGGTGATCAGCCCGTTGGTTACAACAACATATAAAGGATTAACTCTGACCAAATAAAATCAATATAACTACTAGTGCTGTATAATCTACACGGCCACACTTGTTCTCGAATCCCCAGGGTAAGAGAGGCAGAAGTAGATCAAAAACACACGGAGAAGAGAACTGGAGACAGAAGAGAGAATGATGAGGAAGACGTAGAAAGAACTTGAGCTGATGATGACATGTGACAGGAGAACTTGAGCTGATGATGTCATGTGACAGGAGAACTTGAGCTGATGGCACATGACAGGAGAACTTGAGCTGATGGCACGTGACAGGAGAACTTGAGCTGATGGCACGTGACAGGAGAACTTGAGCTGATGGCACGTGACAGGAGAACTTGAGCTGATGGCATTTGACAGGAGAACTTGAGCTGATGACATGTGACAGGAAAACTTGAGCCGATGACATGTGACAGGAAAACTTGAGCCGATGACATGCGACATGAGGACTTGAGCTGATGACATGTGACATGAGGACTTGAGCTGATGACATGTGACAGGAGAACTCGAGCTGATGACATGTGACAGGAGAACTCGAGCTGATGACATGTGACAGGAGAACTTGAGCTGATGACACGTGACAGGAGAACTCGAGCTGATGACATGTGACAGGAGAACTCGAGCTGATGACATGTGACAGGAGAACTTGAGCTGATGACACGTGACAGGAGAACTTGAGCTGATGACATGTGACAGGAGAACTTGTGCTGATGACATATGACATGAGAACTTGTGCTGATGACATATGACAGGAGAACTTGAGCTGATGACGTGACAGGAGAACTTGAGCTGATAATGACATGTGACAGGAGAACTTGAGCTGATGACATGTGACATGAGAACTTGAGCTGATGATGACATGTGGCAGGAGAACTTGAGCTGATAATGGCATGTGATAGCAGAACTTGAGCTGATGGCATGTGACAGCAGAACTTGAGCTGATGGCACATGACAGAACTTGAGCTGATGACATGTGACAGGAGAACCTGAGCTGATGACATGTGACAGGAGAACTTGAACTGATGACATGTGACAGGAGAACTTGACATTGTGAGCTGTTAAAGATCTATACTGGTTTGGTATTGATTGATCGATTGATTGAATAAAAGAAATATTTTTTATTCTTATTTTCACATCAACGAAATGAACAAAAAATAGTTGTTCTGCTGTATCCTGACGCCAGTGTATACATACAAGAAATATTTCTACTTTCTCCTCTGTATCTTCAGTTCAGGTAATAAAAGAAAAATTTATTTATCTTTACCTTCAGGCAATTTGTAATTAGAGAAATATTGCTTTATTCTTTTACCTTCATGTCAGTGTAATAACAGAAATATAGTACTCATATCTATCTACAGGACCTCAAGTCTGTTTTGTCGCAACCATACATTGACGTCACTGAAGTCCCCAGTCTTCAAGCTCTTGATTGATTCTGTGTTTGAAACAATCATCCCCCTCTTCTCCACCCACCTAAATGCCAAGTCTTAAACCCATCGGTGAATCTGAGACAATGCAGGCTGAATGTTGGCAAGAGAGAGAGCAATGGCTGCCTATCAAGGACACCTTCAACTTATAGTCATGGTATAACAAAATGATATATATGAACAAAATGGCAGCCAATAGCATGTGTGAATTAATGATTTGAAATAAAGTGATTTTAAATAACATCATTAAGTCAATGTAGATATCGGTAAAAAAAAAAGGTAAAGGATCCCGTTACACGCCCATTAAGGAATATTGGGAATATGGTGTTAGGCTCATATTTTCTTGACCATCGGCACACTAGGGGTGATGTGGATATAGATATTTCAGATAATTAATTTAATTTAAATATAGCTGTAGTTAAATTATTTGACTGTCAAAAACACCTTGGTTTAAATAATTTTGGTGTACAATTATTAAATTAATAATATCACTCTCAACCTTGAGTTGTAAATGATACCCCAAATGGCTGCCTAAATATTATTCCTATTTTTACCTAGTACAATGAGAAACAATTATTAGCCATTTATGTTAGATGAAAATTAATCCTTCTGTTTTTTTTTTTTTCAGAATATATTTTTAATATCGATCCTTCATTGAATTGAATATTCTCTTAAAATATCTTGTCGTCTGCAAGTGTCACACAACTGTTCTTTTTTTTTTTTTTTAAATAGCTTCTGTAATACTTATCCTGTTCTTCATTGACATGTCTTTGTCCTGACGGTGATCAAATGTACATTGTTACCTCTAGGAAATTATTGCATGTCTTTATTCTGACAATGATATAATTTATATTGTTACCGCAAGGAAATAATTCTTTATACTCTACAAAATAACCATTCACTGACCCTGTACAGTAGTTCTGAAATTTTAATGCTTCACAAATTTAGATAGGAAATATCTAAACAGTAAAAAAGTTGTTACCTGTATATGGTACAGGTTTTATTTTGAAACAGTAAATTTCAGGGGGAAAAAAAACAGAATTTAATCTAATGTAAAATATTTATGTCCATGATTTCCAAACCTAGCTTGTGCTTTAGTTGATCTGTGGATTCTTTGAACATGTCTGTAATTGTGTACCATTTTAATTTCAAATATATCCTTGCTGTCTTTGTTTGAAACACTGGTTTTATTGCCTTAGTTTTGATGAATAAGCATAACTGTTCTTGTTTTTTGAATTTCCAAACTACTAACTTTCTATAAAAGAACCCTTAATTGCAAAAATATGCATTATTTTTGCTTTATTAGATTCTGACTTAGAAACCATATAGAAATCTTGAGCACAGAAAATAAACCTTGGTTCAAAGAGAACTGAGAGTGAATAATAAATAAATACACACTAGAAACAGATGGTACCAATCACAATGAACAATAAACTTGAGACTGTCATAAAAATAAAAAAGCTAAATCCCATCAGCTGATTCTATCTAGCAGTACAACAGTTACACGTTTTGTGAGACTAACAAAGAATGGGGCTAATGCTCACCCATGCAAGTTGTAATAGGCATGCATGTTGTGCATATGACTGGAATGTGGACACAACATACAACTTCTTTTTCTTACCATTCAGCTCCCCAAGGAGCATAGGCCTTCAACAAACATGCCAAGTTTTCATGTCTTGTGCCATCAGACTCCATGTCGTCTTTCTCATAAATTTCATTTGTCTCGAGCTCTCTTCTCCGTGATATTTTCTTGTTTCATACCCTGAGAATTCCAGAACAAGGACTACCTTGTAATGCTATTAACAGGTTTCCTAATTGTGTTCCTGTCCATCACCAGCGTCATCATTCCTGCCAAATTTCAGAATTATATCTCAATATTTATAGAAATTAAATACATCACTCATTGCATATGTCTGTCTAGGACACCCTGTTTATACATGTAATGTTATACCGTCTGCATGCATCATAAACAATAACTGATGTTATCGCACACAGCTGTAACAATTTATAAGAAAGAAAGAACAACAAAGTTAAGTGCACATCTTCTTCTTTGATCCTTAGCCGCCGACCGTCAAAGCAGTCAGTGGCCATCACGCCTGGTGGCGTCTTGTAGGGCAACAACAAATTGATTCCACTTTGCTCGGTCGTTGGCCATCCTTCGTACAGTGCCCCAACTCTGGTTCATTCTTTGCATCTCAGCCTCCACAGTCCTCCGCCAAGTTGTTTTTGGTCTGCCTCTCTTTCGTTTTCCTTCAGGGGTCCAAAGCATAGCTGTTCTTGTGATGGCATCGGAGTCTCTTCTGAGGACATGGCCAACCCAGCTCCAGCGTCTGCCAGCTATGATGGTGTGCATTTCCTCTTGCTTGCTCCGAGTAAGCAGATCTTGGTTGGTGATGGTATTCGGCCAAAAGATTCGGTGAATTTTTCTTAGGCATGTTGTGTGAAAAGATGACAATTTCGACATTTCCTTCTCTGTAACTCTCCAGCATTCCGCACCATAGAGAAGCACAGAAAGCACACAGCTCTGATATAATCTTAAGCTTGTTCTGTACTGAGAGGACTTCCAGATGTTGTTTAGATTAAAATAGACTGTTCTTGCTTTGTTCATTCTGTTGTTGATGTCTTTGCTTGCGCCGCCGTCTGGTGTTACTGTGCATCCTAGGTATGTGAAGGTGTCTGTCTGTTCCAGTTGCTGATTCCTTACTGATATGGGCTCAGGGTTGCTCACATTGAGCGTCATGACCTCTGACTTCTTTAGATTGACGTTCAAGCCCACCTGCTGGCTATACTTATTAAGTCTATCCGTTTTTTCCTGGATGTGTTGATGTGAATGTGCTAGTAGTGCAATGTCATCTGCATATTCCAGATCTTCTAATGCAGAAAATGTAGTCCATCTTATTCCTCTTGGACTGCCCTCTGTTGTCTGGCGCATCACCCAGTCTATGACTGTTAAAAATAGAGTGGTTGATAAGGGGCATCCCTGTCGTACTCCTGTCTTCACCTCAAAGGTTAGGATGCTCTGCCCAACACTACACATAAAGTTTGCATTGAGGCTTTTTATGATTGACACTATGCAGCTTGGAACTCAATAAGCCCTCAGTATTTTCCATAAACTGTCCCTATGTATGCTGTCAAAAGCCTTTTCAAAATCGAGGAAATTAATGTACAGCTGTCTTTGCCATTCTGAGCACTGCTCTATAATGTTCCTGAGGGTAAATATATGATCTACATATCTTCTGTTCTTTCTAAATCCTGCTTGTTCTTTCCTCAGTTTGTAGTCTACTGCTTTTGAAATTATCTGTATAATTATCCTGCCTAGTATTTTGCTGGGAACTGAGAGAACAGTGATTCCTCTCCAATTATTGCAGTCTGCAAGATCTCCCTTCTTGGGCAATTTGACAATTATTCCTTAGTTCCACTCCGTTGGTGTTGTCCCTGTTTTCCAGACTTGTGCAAATAGTGGTTCTAATAGTTCTGCTGCTAGCTCAGGGTCTGTCTTAAATAGCTCTGCATTTAAGTTATCATGACCAGGAGCTTTTCCATTCTTTAACCCTTTGATTAAGTGCACATACCCACAGCTATACAAATTGATAAAGAAAGAACAATGAATCAGCACCAACAGAACTTGTGCTGGTCATTATAACAAATAAAGTTGTGGCTGAAACATTAGTTACTGTGTGAATTAAGCCTACAAACACAAAGTTTCCCCATAAGCGCATACATGCATACACTAGATGAGAACCAACAAAGAATGAGAAATCAGTGATCAACTATGCCATAGTTAGGAAGAGCTCATTCAAGTATGTCCGGGATGCTAGAGTCTGGAGAGGGCCAGAGATTGGAAGTAATCACTACCTGCTAAAGATTAAAAGAACTGAAAGAGTTGCTCGGCCTAGGAATTGCCTAACATCACGCAAGAAGCTAAGTAAATGAACAAGAGAAATGAGCATTAAGACCTACAAGCTGAGAGAGCCAGAAGAGAGAGAGCTAGATATTAAGGGCTTATTGCCACAGCAGTGAGCAACACAGAACAACGACCTGATGACTTGGAAACCCTCTGGCTTAAATTCAAGCACATCATAAAGATAGCTGCAGCAGAAGCATGTGGTGAAGTCCAACTTGGGAATATGAGAAAGAGGACACCTTGGTTAAAGAGAAAATAAGAGAGAAGAAAAAGGTATGGAAACAATACTTAGGAGCTAAAAACACAGCAGGAAAAACAGAGAAATATAGGTAATATGTGATACTCAGAACAGAAGCAAAGAACAAAGGTGCTAGCAGCAAAACAGAAATCTTGGGAAGAATTTGGAGAAAAGATAGAAAAACATGCTCAAGAAACCATTAATTGTTAATCAGAATTGACCTCACTGCACTCCGGGCAAAACCCATAGGTGCTCAGTCTCCCTCAGCAAATGTCGAAGAGTATGAATGCTAATTGTACCTGTAGCACGCTGGTTGTACATATGACAGGTGCATCCTCTGTCACATCCATTTCTGCTAGTCCCACGTTTGATGCCAAACTCCAACAGCCGCAGCCTTGTTGATTCATCCATATCCAGCAAGCGATCATTAATAGCCCTTAGTATCTCTCCCTTATCCATGTCCAGTGTTCCCACTATGGGTGCTCTCTTATTGCCACGTCCCCTGCATGACCAGGACAATAGATCCACACCAGTTCTTCAAGACTTGAGGATTCTATTGATGTTTTCCATTCCTGCCGCAGCCATCCGTTCTGAACTTTCCGAAGCATGGCTTGAGAGTCTGACAATATAACTGCCCTGGTTGATGGAGTTTCTGACAGCCACCTCAGTGCTGCACTAACTGCCTCTACCTCCATTCTCATGCTGGAGGTTGTTGTCATGTAGGCTCCACTCTCTTCAGCGACGACCCTGCCCTTTATTCTCACAGAGAAGCCCCATCCTGATTTCTCACCACGCACTACAGACCCATCAGTGTACACAATGGCATCATCATCCCCAGCATGATCACTTATCAGCTGATTAATCTCCAACTCTGCTTTTCCATCGCCCCAAGATCTGCACTCTCTGCCAAGGCTAATGATGACCTGCTGATAGTTTATCCAGTTCTCCCCTGACTTAAGGGGAAGACTCCACTCTTCCCCTTTGGATACATTTTCAACCCTGGTCACCTGACCAATCGTAGCCTCTGCCTGTGCCATCCATGACATCCCCCTCTTGATTCTTGCTCCTTTGATGTCAGCTACATTTTCATGTAGGGGGTGTCTTTTAACGGAGGTTACCCGCATATATGCTTTTGCCTGGGCCATCGCATATCTGGATCTAATTGACAGCAATCCGAGCATGTATCTCATTGTCACAATGGGGGTATCATGCGTACAGCCCAAAACTAGTCGCATCCATTCAATTTGAATGCGTTGCAGTCGTTCACATCGTGACACTGACAGCGTGAGTATTTCTAGCCCATACTCGTTTACTGAAATCACGAGCTGATGATACAGGAGAAACAATAGTCTCTGTTCCAAGCGCACAGCAGCCATTGTTTTTAAGGCTGCCAGTCCTCGCTTGCACTTCTGTATGTTCAGTTCGACATGATACTTGAATGATAGCCCACGATCAAACGTTAGTCCCAGATACTTCAGCCTATCTTGCCTTTCAATATTCTGCCCAGTGAAAGTGATGTCTGGAAGGTCTGCTTATTGTTCTACAAAACCCTAAAGAAAATGAGGAAGGAAAAAAACAGTGCCCTCTTAAATTTATAAAGAACAAGCAAGACAGACTGCTTACTGCCCTAAAGGAAGTAATGGAAAGAATATTTCTCAGAATTCCTTGATGGTGTGCACGTTCAAGCATCAGACACGATAACCACTAGCACAGAAGAGGAAACCAGTGGGGGCGAAGATGGCAGAACTGAAGGCAACACTGGAGAAAATCAAGATGGGCAAAGCAGCAGGGCATGATGGTATAATACCAGAAATGGTTTAGTACATGAGAGCAGCAGGCGACCTATTACTCCTGAACGAACAAAATCTTTATTTCATCAGGGTAAAGAAATAGGCATAATTGCCTTTTTACATTTCTGCCCTGCAATACAATTTTCAGCGTTTTACAAATTAAAATATTAACAACTTCAGACAGGATTAATTAATATTATCATCACAATCAGAAACAGAGCATACACAAGTACATTTACTCATAGTCATTCACGCACATAGAGAGAGGGATAGAGAGAGAGAGGTCAAGCAATAAAGCTACTTAATATTAAAAATTCAATTTAAAATTGAAAATATTACAATGACAGTCAAATGCTCATGGAAATGTTGAAATAACTGAAACAGAATTGTTGTTAAATGTGTGTACAAGATTTCATGACATGTGAATGCAGATGTCTTTTGAATGAGATGTAATTATCAGTTTTGACAGACTTGGGTAGGGAATTCCATGCTAAAGCACCTGCATAACTAAAACAACTTCGGAAGACGTCAGTTCGAGGTTTTGCAAGGTCAAAAAGTAGGTCGCCACGTATAAAATAAGAGCAGTATTTATAGCGAAAGAACATTTGCGAGTATGAAGGCGTTCTGCCGTGTAAAATTTGATGCACAAATAGGAGATCTTGGAAGAAGAATTTTTTAAGAGGAAGAACATTCAGTTGTGGAAATAGCTGAGCACTGGGAATGTTATCATTCAGGCAAACAAGTCGCAGCGCCCTTTTATGTAGGGATTCTAGGCATTTCAAAAACGACAAGCCACAGCGACTCCAGATATCTGAGCAATAAGAAAGGTGACTTTGAATATGTGCATAATAGAATATAAGTCTACAGTACGGACATAAACAATTTTTGAGAGATCTTGTTTGCGATGAAATAGACATGTGACTTCCAGCTTAGAGACTGGTCGATGACCACACCCAACAGGCTGTGGTCCGTAACTTGCTTAATACGTTCTCCGTCTAGAGATAAAGATAACGTATTTGGTTGACAGTGCAGACATCTTTTGGCGGGTTGAGATAATCAAAGATTGAGTTTTGTTTTTATTAATGGACATACTATTAATAGTGCACCAAGCTTGTACAATGTCCAGGTGATGCTGTAAAAGAGACTGAACAGTGTTAATGTCTGTGCCAGCTACTGTTACTGTGGTATCATCAGCAAACATAAGACAATCGTCATGTGGCAATGACAAGGGCAGTCATTGATGAAGATGCTGAAGAGTAAGAGTCCTAGTATCGAGCCCTGCGTGACACCCATTGTAGTGGTGTACGATTTAAGAGAGCACATGAACCTGAGGGTCGTACAGGCAGCTTGATGCCACAAGACCATACCAAAGGATTGGGAGATACATGAACCTGTATGGACATGAACCTTCATAGTAGTGCTGATAACTGGTTGCCAGCCCAGTGTCTGTACAGAGGGGTGGTGTCTTGTCATGTTTCTTTAAGATGGCGTCACACAATGAAGTGTTTAATTTTGATTATATATCCTCAATCCCAGGTAAGCTCTGTATAGTTAACTCCTAGAAGGACAAGAGACCAGTATTTGGGGCTGAGTTTCCCACGTGCTCTTGACAGGAGGTCAGTTTTCAGAGCAGTATTTGGACCACGTTTTTGTTGAGTGTTGTCCCAATTTCAAATTTTTTCTCAATCTTCATTCGATTTCCTTCACAAAATGTGTATAACATTACTATACTTGTACTTCTAAAAATCTTGGTAAAAAAATGATCATAAAGCTATAATACTATATGAGAAAAGAAAATCCTTTCATCAGACATGGAAAAACCACCACTTTAACTCTTAAAAGATGTTTGACACACACAATTTTTGTCACCTTTCATGCAATATTAAAGTTCACAGAGCCACGGTAGCACAGTGGTTAGTGCACTGGCTTCCTAGCTCGGTGGTCTATGGTTTGATCCCCAGCTGAGGTGGGATTTTTTAAACTGCAAACGGCTCTGGGATCAACCCAGTCTCATGAATTGGGTACCAGAGCAACTCTGGGAAGGTTAAGGCAGCCGGCGTGATGCTGACCACATCACCCCTAGTGTGCCGATGGTCAAGAAAATATGGGCATGTAACGGGATCCTTTACCCTCCCTCCCATTAAAGTTCACGGGTCAATTCTTTCCGCGTTTTTAAAAAGTACTGTAATGCTATACATAGTTGTAAAGGAACAGAATACAGGTTAATAAAATTGGGACAACACAATAGTCTTGATGGTACACTCTGATAGACTCTTTCCTGTCCATCTCTTGATGTTATCCTCCCACTTTCAGCGCTGTCTTCCCCTTGCACATTTGCCTTCAACTCTCCCTTCTATTATGATCTTCTGTAAGGTGTTATGCCTTTTTATATGGCCAAAGTATTTTAGCTGCCTAATTTTGATCTCCTTCATTAGTTCTCTTTTCTAGGACCTCATTTGTTTTCTTCTCTTTCCATGAGATGTGCCCCATTCTTCTATATATCCACATCTCAAGAGTCTTAATTCGAGGTATTCAATTATTTTCTCTTGATGGACTCGGTCAAAAGCCTTCTTATAGTCAATGAAGCACATGTACATACTTTTTTGGACTTCTGTTTATTTTTTTGCTAATACTCTTGGGCAAAATATTGCCTCTCTTGTTCCGCCTAAAACCAGACTGCTTTTCTTGGATTTTGCTGTCTTGGATTTCGCTGTCAAAATATACCAGCTCCAAAAACTAGCCTCCCATCATGAGTGCCCGTGAAAATCAGCCCACAATACTAGCCTCTTGCCCTGTTGAGTTATTTTCCCACTAGATCTGAGAGAAATGAAACGTTCATCTCAAACACACATACAGCATGTTAAAACGAGCAAAAATTATGATTAACAACATTTATTCTTTCAATTGCAGGACAACCAACAACAAAATTAAGCAGCAAATATGACAATCAAACATGATCAAATGTGACGACCTATCATTACTATGTCAGCATTCTGAGATACTCCCATTTCAGGAAACATTTCACAATTTTTTTCTAATGGTGAAAACATTTTTAAACTGAACCATTCGGTAAAAGTGTATGCACATTTAACATAGTAATGCCAGAGATGTCAAATTCAGAGAGAGAAAAAAAACTTCAACAGTCTATGTCATACTGATTGTCCTGAATGATCGGTGCTTTTAAATCCATACCAAAGGTATCTATGATCAAATCCAGGTAATGTAACTGGACTAACTGACTGAAGAAATTCTAGTGTCACCAGTTTTAAACGTCCCTAAATTAATGTGTGTGACAAAATAAAATTATATTTCCCACCTCAAAGTGAGATATGCCGACACATTTTGCTAGAATGCACCATCAATATGACACTACTTCATTTCATAATTTGTCACGCGTTAATGCACTGCCCAAAAAATATGTGAAAATTGAACAAACTATATAAGCAATGAGAGATTATTCAGAAATATATGACCAGATACATATAAACTGTGACTTGCACTGCTCGTTTTCAGTGTTAGCTGCCCTAAAGCATAACGTTTTTCTAAAGTGCTGAAAACTTAATTATGTTTACAAGTCATTACTTTTATAACAATGGACGTGAAGTTGATTACTACAGCTTAAACAAAAATTATGTTGCAAAGAATCATAACTACAGTGCAAGTAAAATACATGAGTTCACACAAACCATCATTTTTCATTTTCAGTGCAAATAAGGTCTTACAGTACATTCTACCAGTTGTTTCGTACATTCAACCAGAACTTATACAGCAAAAGTTTTCTTAAAAAAGAGAGAAATCACTGGAAACCTCTCATCTTGCATATTTTAAATTCTATTAGAACACGCTGAAACAAAAAAGACATACAATTCAGACAGAAAAAGAACACATAACAATGCAACAAAAACAAGTTGTAACAGGAAGCATCACTGCTAAGATCCCAGAAACAAATATATTCTGTTGTAAACGTTCCCAGTTTTCATGCCGTACAAGTTCCTCAGCAGCTGACGGTCTTAACACAGGAAGAAAAAATGTCACTGTAACATACATTCTACCCCCATGATCACACTTTCTATTTACATTAGCCCCCCAGTGGTCAAGTCAGTAGAAACAAAAACATTAAGGCATGTAAACAACTAGTTGTTATACCGGCAGCTTAAGTAAAAGTTTTGAATTAAGCAGCATGCCGTAACTTCTGACTTAATAGACAGAAATATCAGATACTCCATCTTAAGCACACTATCTCATGTCAAGTGTCTCTAAACTCTCAGATCACTCTAAGACTCGGTTACTGTAGGCATGTATAAACAGGCCAGGCCACACTGATTGCGATGGATGAACTACTTGAGAAAATAAATATATAAACAATTGATGTACGTGGTATAAAATTACTCGTGTGTAAATACCCAGACTTCATCCCAGTAAAATGTGTGCTATGAACAAAACCTATCTCAGACATCAACTTTACAATAGTGTTAACATCAAGAACAGACAACTTCAGTATCTTTAACTATATTTCAGGGGTATCAGTGGCAAATACAACACATTATCACTGTTCTATAGTGTACAGTGAAGTCTCTAACACCACACTACCCTCCAGCAGTATATGCTTGGGGTAACCTTCACTTAAAAAAAAAAAAAATTACCGAAAGATTCAGGTCAATGAACGGGTTGTATTATTCTCATTCATATTTCCTACTTAGCTCTCGCTGTCCCTTCTGTTCATCTGTCCCTGATGATGGTCTTGTGGCCCACATTGTAAGCAATTTTATTTTTCCTTTATCCTAACCCACAGTTTTACCTGTTTAACAAAATATTCTTACTGGTCTCCACAATTCACAGTTCCCTGCTCTTTCAGATCTATTTCTTTGTCACCCACCCACCCGTCTGTGACTTACAAGATCCATTTTTCTTGACTTTGTTTAGTATATCAGTCCTCCTATCGACCAACCCAAAAGGACTTGAACAATTACTTCTGTCCACCAAAAAACACAGCGAGGCCCAGAATCTATACCTAAACACCAAGAAGACCAAAGTATTGACAACAGACAAAGTAAAGACCAAACCAGAAATTGAAATTGATGACGAAGAACTGGAAAGTGTAAATGAATTCGAATACTTAGGATCAATCATTAACAGCTCTGGCGACTGTGCAGTAGAAATTAAAAGAAGACTTGCAATTGCTTCACATAAGCTAATACAGATGAAAAACCTATGGCAAGGCACAAGCAAAGAAACAAAGTTACAACTGATCAGAGCATGTATATTCCCAGTAGCAACATACGGCTGCGAGACTTGGACACTCAATAAAACAGTTGCAAAAAAGATTACATCATTCGAAATGAAATGCTACAGAAGGATGTTGAGAATACCCTGGACAGAAAAAAAGACCAACATAGAAGTACTGCACTCACTAAACGTACAGGAACATTGGCTCCTAAATACCATCGCAATAAGGAAGCTGAAATTTTTCGGTCATATAAAAAGACATAATAGTCTGGAAAAAAACAGTGATGGAAGGCATGGTCCCTGGAAAAAGGGGAAGGGGTCAACCTAGACGACGGTGGACCCAGGACATCACAGAGAGTCTGAACTTGTCTTTGGCTGATGCAGGTCGACTTGCCCAGAATCGTGATGCGTTCAGAGCAGCTGTAATGGAGACAACGTTCTGGAAAGAATACGTCACATGATGATGGTTTAGTATATACCTTTCTTACCCCTCTCTCAGAACATCCATTTGTTATAAAGTCCATAAATATTCACACAAAATGGGCAGATCATAAAGTCTAATGTAAATCTGGGATGGGATGGTAATGTTTGTGTGCTAAGTGTATGCCAAAAATAAGCTAACATTTTCATTAAATGCACTACAGTTTATAAAAGTAAAAAGAGTATAAGAAAAACAATTCAACACTCATAGCACCACTTCAGTTTTTAAAGTCTGCAGTCTGTCCTCTAATTCGTTTATATAAAAAGCTTCCTGGTTACCAAAGGTGTACCCCCACCCACCCTTAAGACTATAAGATTCTACCTGACAAAGATAACCCAAGAACATATTAAAATAGAAGATATGAAAACAAGAACACATAACGGGCAATCATATCAAAACAAGGTTGGTGCTGGTTGTATAAATGAAGGAGAACGGTTGGCAATGAAAACAGCCATCATCAATGCTCCATCTTCTCCTGATCTGATACTGCAGCTGTTTTTGGGTCTCCTTCTCTGTCTTTCTCTTTAGTGGTTTCAGCAGTTGCAAGAGTGTCTGCTTTAGAGGCTGATGGAGATGGCACAGCTGTGAAAGAAAGAGACTATCAATGAGTGGACAGTTAGGCAAAGTCATTCAACAAATCATGCTTTCAATGCAAGTCTGGCAGAATTAACATATAAACTATTATACCAAAAACTTTAGACAGTTTTAAATATATTTCCATATAACATGTTTGTTCGTTAACCTTTACCAAGCGGCATTCTTTTGGCGAAAATAGCCGCCTGCCGCTGCATTCTTTTTCACAGCGTCCCGTTTTTATAGTGGGTGACTTGTAATGTCTATAGTTTTTGTGTTTCTTGGTCAATTGCTATCATTTTTGGAATTTATATAAATAAATGAATGATGAATCTGATGATATAAAATTTGTTTGAGTACATGTTAGATGTGATAGGAAGAGAGGAAAGGAAAGATGAAAAAAACGAAAAAAAAAATTAAAATAATAAAAAATAATTTTTTTTTAATTTTAAAATTAAAAAAAAAAAATAACCAACACACGAAGAGTCCATATCCCTTGCATCTCAATGAAAGTCATTTGACCAACAGACCAATACAAATCAAATGACGATCTTTTCGTTACACCCATCATCAGTAGCAAAGCAACAAATGCTCTCGTCAGCAGTGACATTCGGCCGAAATTCTAAACCTTTCCGATATTCCTAGTCCTAACCCCTAAAATTATACATACTAGCAATGCCATTCTACTTTCGTTTCCATCTCAGCCATCAAACATATTCTGAGAACCGATATCAGCGCTTATAAAGACAAAAAATCTCATCCCCACCGCATGGCGTCAGAATCCAATAAAATTAGAGCGAAAATGGCCGCGTGTTCGATGCCGATTCATTTCGATTAAAAAAAATTTACAAAAAATAAACGCGGATACACTCATCACTTTTTTAAGATCGGAAACGGAAGCTAACTCTCTTGCAAATAACATTACAACTTAACATCCGGGGCTGAAATCACGTGTACACAAGTCCTAATGCTAGAAACGATGAAATCCGTAAGGCGACACATGTCGCCTCCAGCGTTCAGAACATAGGTTCGCCCGCAGCGTGCTAAAGGTTAATTATTTTTTTCTTAAGAAATGTATGAACAGAATTCAAAACCATCCTCTTCTGCCATGTGAATGAATAAATTATGAAGCACCTAAATAGTCTGCCAAGGTTTGCTAAAGCAAAGACAAGAACAATAAGCTGTAAAAACAAAGAACATGGAGTAAACAAACAATTACTCATAATGGAAATATATAGTAAATTGCAGAAGAAAAAAGTGTGCTCTAGAGGCTTGACAAATCATCAGGCAAGTGTATATGTATTGAGCTGTATTGAGAGGACTAAGGATCAAAGAAGAAGAAGTGTATATGTACACTTGTCATCACTCATCTTTTGTCTCCTCTAACCTTTTATATCTTTATTTTTATCTGGTTTGTATATTCATATTTTGTGACTGCTGACAAAAATCTATCTGTCTGAGCCTTGGTGGAATACAAAGTTTCTTGGAAATAGGTGAATGACTCAAGGTTTCAGTAAACATTTAAAAGCAGACGTAAAAGTTACAGCAATCAGATTCACCTTTCTTTTCAGAATTCTGAACTGTTTTATCATCTCTGTGGAAGGAACAAATAGGAAATGCATTTTTATTTAGGTATGTAGACAGGAAAGAACACACTGAAATCTGAAATGTAAGAACCAAATATTATTAGCTTCCCACAAGGACAGTCAATAAAGAAAAGAAGATTTTTAAAATGTGACATCTGTGCAAAGAGTTGTAACTAGAATCTGTCAGCTCTCTTTAAAGCAAAATGAAAAATAGTCTAGTTTAGACTTCAAACAAGAACCAGACTTCAGTGTTGTGCCTGGTGCTAAGTAATGGGGAGAAACTGCTGACACTCCACTCAGAAACTCTGGTCATAATAAATGTCAAGGATACTGGAAATAGTAGTTGATGGACAGAAACTTGGAAGGAATTCAGAAAGGTACATTCAAACAGGCATAAATAAATCATCACAGAATTCACATACACAAGGATGCAATCTCCAGAGAGAAACATTCATCCAATAATAATTTCACAAAAGAAGCGTGCATGCAGACACGCACACAAAAGAAGTGGTGAGTAAGTGTGCCTGTTAAGGTTTCTTCTTCTTCTTCGTTCGCCTTCAAACATCCACATTTATGACTCTAATAAAGGCAGTAGTCAACTCAAGGTTCCCGACATCTTGTTCGCCTTCAGACTTCCACATTTATGACTCTAATAAAGGCAGTAGTCAACTCAAGGTTCCTGACATCTCATTCGCCTTCAGACTTCCACATTTATGACTCTAATAAAGGCGGTAGTCAACTCAAGGTTCCTGACATCTCCAAACAGTTTTTTGTTGACAGAAGTGGGTTGTTGCCATATGCTAAGGTTTAACAATTATCATATATACTTGTGAGTACAATGCACCTAAAATATGACAAAACAGGTGGGCAGGGTCAGAGGAATCAGGCAAGTGCGATTTTTTCTAATTTTGCTACGCTGACACGAGCCTGGCAGACTTTGATAGACCCTCATTTATCTCTAGGTACAAATATGTATTAGTTTCAAGCACAACGTAACCATCCACTGCTGGCCTTGAAACCTGCCCTTTTCTAGTTCTTACACTATCATCACCCGTCAGCTTCCTAGGGAGCACAGGCCTTCAACAGATTCAAAGACTTTCTGTCCTGTCAGATCTATACTTCTGTCCTGTCAGATCTATTCTTCTGTCCTGTCAGATCTATACAAAGACTTTCTGTCCTGTCAGATCTATTCAAAGACTTTCTGTCCTGTCAGATCTATACTTCTGTCCTGTCAGATCTATACAAAGACTTTCTGTCCTGTCAGATCTATACTTCTGTCCTGTCAGATCTATACAAAGACTTTCTGTCCTGTCAGATCTAAACAAAGACTTTCTGTCCTGTCAGATCTATACAAAGACTTTCTGTCCTGTCAGATCTATACAAAGACTTTCTGTCCTGTCAGATCTATACAAAGACTTTCTGTCCTGTCAGATCTATACAAAGACTTTCTGTCCTGTCAGATCTATACAAAGACTTTCTGTCCTGTCAGATCTATACAAAGACTTTCTGTCCTGTCAGATCTATACAAAGACTTTCTGTCCTGTCAGATCTATACAAAGACTTTCTGTCCTGTCAGATCTATACAAAGACTTTCTGTCCTGTCAGATCTATACAAAGACATTCTGTCCTGTCAGATCTATTCAAAGACTTTCTGTCCTGTCAGATCTATACAAAAACATTCTGTCCTGTCAGATCTATACAAAGACTTTCTGTCCTGTCAGATCTATTCAAAGACTTTCTGTCCTGTCAGATCTATTCAAAGATGTTCTGTCCTGTCAGATCTATTCAAAGATGTTCTGTCCTGTCAGATCTATTCAAAGATGTTCTGTCCTGTCAGATCTATTCAAAGATGTTCTGTCCTGTCAGATCTATTCAAAGACTTTCTGTCCTGTCAGATTTATACAAAGACTTTCTGTCCTGTCAGATCTATTCAAAGACTTTCTGTCCTGTCAGATTTATACAAAGACTTTCTGTCCTGTCAAGTTCATACAAAGACTTTCTGTCCTGTCAAATTCATACAAAGACTTTATGCCCTGTCAGATTTATGCAAAGACTTTCTGTCCTGTCAGATCTATTCAAAGATGTCCAAGTCTTTTTTTAATCCTTTCCTATCTGTCCCCATCTTCATGTGTTTGTGGGTCTCCTTTAACTTCTTTCACCTTGAGAATTATTATTTGGACAAAGGCCAAAGGAATTTGCCTACGTTACATCCACAAGGCCTTCATCAGGGATCAATATACAAAAACAGAAGAGAAAGAACGGGAGAACCAAGTGATATACATGAAAAATAAATAATAATTAAAAAAAAAAAAAAAACAGAAGATACAACCCATAGAAAAATGTGTCAGTGATAGTAAATGAAAATATATGTAGAGTTCACAGGTCATTTTGTAGTTTCTCACAGATATCATTACCAACACCACATCCTCACCAAACCCCAACAGCTGACAGAAAAACATGCTGACATGCTATGGGAACATTACCTACTTTTCTGAACCAGGTCTGAGTTCATCTTTCACATCCGCCACCTCCTTCTTCAACTCTTTCTCGTCTTTCTTTGCTTCTGTACAAAATGTAGAAATACATTTGCCTTGTTATCACAGCAGACATTGATCTTGGACTATATCTACATTTTATAAAACTTGATACATCAATAATATTTAGGATGACTGATTCTATGGTAGGAAATGGATGTAATTTTGCTCCCACTGGCTGTTCTGATGAAAACTGATAGGGTTTTGAGAAATGCAGAATGAAACAAGAGAAGTGTGTGAAATATACAAGCTAAAAAATAATACACCATCCAGACAGCCTTCAAGAGATTAGCTTATTGATTACAGCTGCACTTCAGACAACAAACACAAGATCATCAGAATTTCAGGATGTATAACAATTGAGTAATCTCATTAGTGGTGTCACTACGAGAAATACAGAGATAGAAATAAATGTTAGAACAGGAACATGCAGGTGACTGGATAACATGACATCACATCAAACAACAACTGGATTTGCACATGCACACACAAAGACTGATTTAATCTTGACAGCAATATGGCAAGCCACAAAAGACTTAAAAAGGTAAAAAGTTTAACAGTTTTATCAAGAGGCCAAAAAGATCCAAAACTAACAAAATATATTTTTTTATATCTTTATTCAACAGATGTGGGCAAAAAGATTGAAAAGTGACTAAGGCCCAGATAATAAAATAAAGATCATTTGGGGTGGAGTTGTAGCAGGAATGTTAGTGGTTTGTTTGACACCCATATACAAATATTTGACTAGATGCTCATGTTAGTTACTTGTACTATATTTGTTTGCCAATGCAGAAGAATTTGTTGACATTGTTTGCCAATGAACAAGGATTTATTGGCACAACATTAAGTCTTATTTTTCTGTGTTTGGCTTCACATTTCCACCCCCTAAAATTGTTGTACAGTGAACCACTGATGTCTCAATCACTGAAGCAATCATAACACAATATAGATGCTACAAAGAATTTATAAAAATTGAATCAGACTGTTCAAACATTCGTTTCTTATTCAAAATAATAAACTGTTAGAAATCCTAAAACGTTGGAACCAAAATTAATTTTACATTTGCAGGCCAAAAGTTTCCCAGCTACCTGACCACCTTACCTTTTTCTGATTCTTTTCTGTCATCAACATCAGTCTTTTGTCTCTTCTTCTTGTAGTCCCTTCTGTCTTTCCTCCCACCGTCCTCATCTTCACTGTCAGAGAATTCCTCCTCACATGCTATCCTCTTGTCTGCTTGCCGAACTGGAATATTATAATCCAGTAAAAGATTTGATTACAACATAAGATAACATGCTAACTGCCGGCATTATATACTACATCATGCCCAATTATCTCTCAATGGCCACTAAGTAGACAAAGAAACAACAAAACTTCTGCTCCCTCAGACGTGTCACAAGATGTGACTGACAGGAAGTTGTGCATAGATGTCACTGTGTACAATAAACTGCTACAGAAAATACCGTTACAAAAGCAATGAATGCGTACGTACAGGTTTCTTAAAATAGAACCAGGCTCAGTGGTGACTCCATGCTCCATTTGGAGTGATAAGGAATATGACAATGATGAATTATGTATAACATCAGACTTCTTACCAACCCAAAGACGACTATCACACTCTCGACCAACAGGGACAGATAACTATTTTTCGCCTCAGGACAGGGCATAACAAACTGAATAAACACATGCACAAGCTACGATTGTCTGCTTCACCACTGTGCACATGTGGATTAAACAAACAAACTGCTGAGCATGTTCTACAGGATTGTCCTCTGTATGACCAGTTAAGAAAGATATACTGGCCCAATGACTCAACACTAAACTCAAAGCTATATGGAGCTAAAGAGGAACTTCAAACAACAGTCGAATTCATCATGAGAACTCGTCTGATGGTGTAAACATCAAAGATGCGATCGCAAGAAGAAGAAGAAGATCAGACTTCTTAAAATGGGACCAGGCTCAGTGGTGACTCATGCTCCATACAGCAAAAACAAAAATGATGATATAACATGACTATTTGAATATTTTCATGACAGAAATGTTTATTACAAAACTGAATATTACTCAAATCTTCCAGATTTTTAAACACTCCTTCCGACACATATAGAAGATTTAAAGAATCTGCATATGGTCATTTCAAAAATTATTTCTTTCACTTTACAGCACTAATCGGGTCCGACCAAGTAAATATAAACAAGGCAGTAGTTTTAGCTGTCCTCAATACTGTGTGCTGTTTCTGTCTGATCCCATTAATGACTTTTGCAGTCAATTTTAACTTAACAAAGATTCTTGTGACATGTTAAATTAAGAACCACAAATTCAGCACAGATGAGAAAAATCACACACGTCCAATTAAACAAGCAAATGTTACAAAACACATTCCATGTTAAATCACACACACATACACCCAATCAATAAAGCCAATGCTACAAACACATTTCATGTAGGAAGAGACACACACCCAATCAATGAAGTGAACGCTACTAAATATATTCCATGTTAAAAGATCCATTCATAAAATCCTGTTTTGTTTTGTTTTAAATGAGCTAGACTTTGAAGACAAAGAACAAAAGCAACAAAGATAAAAAACTCTTGCAATGGAAATGAAGAAGAGGCCCTTCCACTGTTACTACTTTATGGATGCAAGCCTTAAACAATGAGCAAACAAACAAACATCACCTGCAGCAACAAAATCTGGTTCCCTGTGAAAGCTGCTATACATACCATGGGCAGTGAAAGAATCAAATGAGATATTCTAAAGTACCGGAATGTTCAAAAGTCTGACAATTACCAAAGAGAATTTATGAAAGCCATCAAGCATGACTGTAGTGACGATCAAATGAAAACATTTTCAAAAATGCCTTACTGGAAATTCTATGGTCTGGATTAACTTTGTCCTCATCATCACTTTCATCATTCAGAGCATCCTCAGGAATGGCTGTTAAGGAAAACAGTAAAATTTAGCTTTAACATGTCAACCATTAGCCAGTTAACTTTAACATGTCAACCATTAAATAATATATATTATAATTAAATCAACACTTTAATATTTACTACAACACTGCATTAGACAATAGAAACAATGAATGAGTAAAAGCAATAACTCTACATGACACAAAGCCTGCAAACTGTGTCAAAAACTAACTGATTGATATAACTCATGTTTATGTTCCTAACATTTAAGATGATAACATACATCAATTCTATTACAAACATGGTCAAATTCTTCCATTGCACTCATTGACGTTACTTTTTTATATTTTAATATGAATCTGCATTTTATGAATTATGTAGCATCAATAAACTTCAGACAGGCTACCTTTGTCTACACATTTATAACACATAAGGAAGGGAAACCTAATAAATATTCTTTATTTCTTACGAGTGCCTGAAAACATACCTTTATATTTGTCTAATATTTATTTACCTTTGTCTACAGCTACATCACTATATCCTAAATTTAGTTTCTCATTTTAAATTTGGAAAGATACAGATTTTCATAAATGAATCCTTGCACAGAATACAAGTAATGGTATGAAAAGACCATCTGTGTGGAACTGATGGAAAGATCCAGACAAACACAGGAGGTGCAACAGGAGGTGAGGAGAAGACTCTTAGATAGGACACATATTAGGAACACCAAACGACAGCACTACAAGGCAATCCCTGTTCTGGAACCCTTAAATGTCAGAGAAACAGATGATGACCACACACACACATAAAAGAAAGAAACCCAAGGAAAACAGAACTGAACAGAGACATGAAAGGGATACAGAAGGCATGGTAACTTTGACACAAGACAGCAGCATGCTCTAGTTAACCCTTGAACTGTCAAGTGCATTTGTACTGTGGTGTCATGGCTATTTTGACTAGTTCCAATAAAATACGAGAAACATATAGAAAATGAAGTCAGAGGTCCATATACGTATACATTTTCTGAAATTATATTGTATAAGGAATCATATGGTACTAATTTCAAGGTATTTGAGCATTATGTATGGTGACTCTGACCTTTACACAATGAATAAAATTAATTATGTAACTCTTCATCAGCATTCAACCTACTCCCACATTGACTGTTTGGTTCTATTTCTCATCTGAATAAGTTTTTCAGACACTGCAAACAATATTATTTCAGAAAATGTATAGCTATAAGCTTTTATTATAAAAACTTTAATTTTTGTGAATTTTTTTCATTCACGACCTAAAAAAAACCTGTCTACCCACTTCCAAAAATGACAAAAGAAAATTATATGTTTCAACTGACTACTTTTTCTTGGTGTTTTTCTTCACGATAGTGACAAAACAGATACAGACAGAGTTACCTGATCTTATTCTCTTTTTCTTTTTCTAATGTAATGTCATTGACATGCAGCATTCGATGAATGAGTGAAAAAGTATTGAAACTCATCGTGTCATTGAAGAATGGAGTCATCAGTGCAGGCCTACTTGACCAGTGATCACTGAGTTTTTTTTTTTAACCAATAAGACCCATATTTAGCAGTAGGCCTAGGTATTTTTTCAGTTGCTCCATTGTGATACCATTTTATGGTACCGACTGTTAGGGTGTGCCTCCATCCATGCAACTGTGGATTCCAATGTCGGGAAATGTTGAGCATTTTGAGGTTTGTTTCTCGCAGCACAGTGTTCATAAGTTCAGCATCAAAAATCAAAGAAAAAATAAATGAAAAAGCTCTGTGCATCTTTTCAAACCTATATTTTGGGAGCTGTAAGGGTTTCTTACAATAAAATTTGGATCAGATCGTAGTCTACTGTTTTCACTGTCCACCTTTTGCCATCCAAATTGGTCAGTGACAACATTAGACCCAGGGCTAGGTTTGGCTTCATCTTCACTACTAAGTGTACTCGATCTTTTTTCATTACTGGCACGTGGGATGTCTACAAAGTCATCATCACATATCACTATTTTCCAATTGAAAAATTTCAAATAATGACGGTCTAGATTTATCTCCTAGTCCTAATGAACCTTCAACGGTGTCAGGCATGATTGCAGTCTAAAAAAAATTGAGACAAATTTTGATCCGATTGAACGCAAATCAACGGGATACATACGCATATTTACACTACACTGAAACACCAGAATTGAAGCGAAATCTATTTATCATTGTTATTTCCCCTTTGCACACAGAAAAACTTTGATTCGCATTTGTAATTACGCTTTTACTAAGGGCCGACTTTAACACCACAGAATGATACATGACGGCCGATCATCGGCTGTTATGACAGCTATAGGGTTAAGGACCTGTAATCCTAGGGAAGCAAAGGTACTGATTGATTGATTGTGGGATCATAAAAGATACATTACAATCATTACCTTGCATCTGTACACCCGGGGCATGGGGCAGCATTCGTAGGTTCTCAAATAAACGAGTTCTGAAATTTAAAAAAAAACCAGAATATTTATACAGTAGACATTCAAAAATCCAGCAACCTCCGGACCTGAGGAGTGCCGGATTTTTGAAAATGCCGGATTTTTTATGGTTATATATGCTGTGTATATTTAACAGAAAATGACTACCTGTACACTTTATCTGCGATCGACAATGCATGATGTTTACGTTTTACACCACTTCTTTTATTTGCTGAATCCATAATGGGGCTAAACAGCAGCAAATAAATGATAAAATGAGAAGGAATGAGCAGGAATGCCTGTTAACACGTGCAAGCAAGACCCAACAGCTGCATCAAAACATAAACTGCTCCAGAAAACAGTGGCATGCCAATGCGGTAAATTTAAAAATGCGCTCCGAAATCCATGCCGGAAATCTGAAGGAACCGGATTATCGATGGCCGGATTTTTGAATGTCAACTGTATAATCATACTGGCTTGATGACTAAAGAAAACAAAAACAAAACAGCTTAGACCCTTCTATATTAGTACAAAATCTAAATCATCATTTCACGTGAATGTTACAGCGCTGGCAAAATTTGTCAGTCAAACCAGCCTTTACTTGTCAAAAACTCCAGGATCTTGCCAACACCTTCAGTTGACAAGTGTGGCAGGATTGTCATGGCTTTCTGCTTGATTATTCCTCCACCAAATGGGATGTGTTTTTTTTAAATTGTTTTCTTCAATCCAAGTCAGCAACAATGATTCCATGGGCACCAACAGTGGCTCCCACATTTATGGTTTTTTGCAACAAGAAATCTAGACTGCTGCATAGGTTCCTTGATGGCCCCATTTTTTTGTCAACAGTGCAGACTGTGGTTTAGTTAATTCCAAAAGTATGCCTTATGGCTGAGACATCTTCACTTGCTTCAGTTCTTGAAATAATCTCTAACTTTTTCTCCAAGCCTAACATCTTCCACTTCTGCTTCACAGGACACTTATTAAATAAATCAACTAGCAATAACCCGTCAAAATTGACAGGTTTTTAATTGCAGCCATCTTATCATTTTGATCCATAATAATAAGTCTGCAATACTTTAAATTAAAATTTTGCCTAATCCTCAACTTCCTTTTATTCTTAAAGTCGACGCCTGGGCCTGCTGATCAGTCTCAATCATGAAATTGGCGCCTATTAAATATCGTTGAAGTTTGGTTACGTTCCAGATGATTGCAAGCAATTCATTCTCAAGAATGGGATTCTTGGTTTCCGTAGGTGTAAGTTGTCGACTAAAATGAGGATTAGGCAATCCCAAAATAGGTGCCTTAGAAAAAATACACTTTAATGTAGTTTAAGGTATGAGAACAACAATCAAAAACTTACATTTTAAATTTTAAAAAAAAAAAATTTTAAATTTTTTTTCGTTTTTTTCATCTTTCCATTCCTCTCTTCCTATCACATCTAACATGTACACAAACAAATTTTATATCATCAGATTCATCATTCATTTATTTATATAAATTCCAAAAATGATAGCAATTGACCAAGAAACACAGATACTATAAAAACGGGGCGTTGTGAAACAGAATGCAGCTGCAGGCGCAAATTTCCGTCAAAGAATGCAGCGTGCTAAAGGTTAAGGTTATTTTTAAGAAAATGATGAGTTAAATCCGTTTCCCGAATGAAACTGGACAGAAGACTATCTTGATTGTCTGTTGATTTAATCTGCATTTCCACACCTTCCTGTCTCCAGTTCATGTACTGTTGATAAATCGTACTGTTGGCTTCTTTCCATAATCAAACTGTTCATACACACCTTCATTTGCACACTTTTCCATTTTTGAGAGAGTACATTAACTTTCAACCACAGCTAAAGGGGTGCAACTGTGATTGAAAGTTAGACAATAATTGTATTGTTTTCCTTAAATGTGACCGACCGACGTACTTACAGTGGGAATTATGGTATTGGATTTACAAAACACAAATAATAAAACATGGGGTAATCTACATCATATGACCTTTCTAAGTATGTAAATGTGAGCCATGATTTATTTCATACCATGTGCTTCAGAAAAGCAAATCAAATACTCACTTGATTTTGTCCATGTATTCTGGTGTGTTTTGGTTGGCCATGTTAGATGGACTAATATGTAACTTGAAGTCAGGCCCATAATACTCAAAGTAATCATTGTAAGGCAGTTCTGAAAACAAGAAGTTCGAGCAATTATAAACTTGAATATTACATACATTGGTAGATATGTTTCAGTAAAGATCATATCTTATGGTGGACATGTTTACATATCACGCATACATTCTTTTATTGGCCACGTGTCAGCTCTTTAGGAGTACAGGCCATCAACAAATTCATGCCAAGCCTTACTGCCCTGTTCCATCCGGTCATGGATTTTCCTTGAATTTTTTTTACCCCTTTCATGTCTTGTCTCCAATAAGGCTAGGAAAAACAAAAAATGACCAAAACTACCACTGATTCACCAGTCAGATGGCCAAAAGGGTACCCGTTGGTCATTAGTGTGGGTTCAAAATGTACATGATTACATTTCTGTGTACTGATAATGTACATTTAACAGCACTATGTACTGGACAAAGCGGTTTCCAAAACATTTAGGAGAAACTGTTCATATGAAAAAATTAATAAAAAGCATACAAAAAATAATTTTTGGCATGAGTTTTCTGCTTGTCATTTCTGCAATGCATGGCAACAGATGAAGATACAAGTATGTTTGTTAGATTTCTATGATGTATGACAGAGTGCCTAACATTTTTCGTAAACTTTTCCAATCCTCTTGGTTACAAGTTTTCATTCTTTTTTTCATTGTGCCAGGTAATGAAAATGTATGTCTTTTTACAACTGTACTGTATCAGGGTGTTGGTGATGGAGGGGTTTGATGGTAGCAACACAAGAGTGCCAAAAGAAAGCATCACATAACAGAATGTATTTATCACCACATGCCACTGCCAGGACTGTTATGATCAACGTTTTCATGACAAAAATAATAGCGTTTTTTTTTTAAAACTATGATGCAAACATGAGCTATACATATTAAATAGAAAACTGAAGAAAAAGAGAAAGAAAGAAACAGCAGCTAGGCTCCAAAATATTTCAGAAAACAGCCATGTTGGTTTACATGTACAGTTGAAGAAGTTTGACAAACTCTTTGACAGGATGCATATCTAGAAAATGATACTACTATCAAATAAGCAGAATACATACTATGAATTGATGGGTGTTGAATGTGCACACTAGAATAGCTGAAAGAAAATAAGAGAAAATAACACCTAAAGACCCAATTTAAAGTAATTTTAAGCCTTGTTATGGTGGACATGGAAGTTAGCAAAGAAGGGTCTTGGGTACTTTTCATGCATGGACTGAGTATTACTGTTTTACAATGTTACAATGCTAAATTCATTAACCTTTAGCACGCTGCATTAAAATCCCAAAAATTTGCCCTACCGCTACATTCTTTTTCACAACGCCCCCGTATTTATAGTGGGTGACTTTTAACGTCTATAGTTTTTTTGTTTCTTGGTCAATTGCTATAATTTTTGGAATGTATATAAATAAATGAATGATGAATCTGATGATATAAGTTTTGTTTGTGTACATGTTAGATGTGATAGGAAGAGAGGAATGGAAAGATGAAAAAAAAAAAAAAAATTTTTTTTATATTTAAAAAATAAATAAAAATTTAAAAAAAAAACAACAAACGAAGAGGCCTGAACCCTGGCATCTCAATGAGTCATTTGACCAATACAAATCAAATGACGATTTCTTCATTACACCCATCATTAGTAGCAAAGCAACAAACGCCCTCATCTCGTCAGCAGTGACATTCGGCCCTAAACCTAACCCCTAACGCTAGACATACTAGCAATGACATTCTACTGTCGTCCCAATCTCTGCCATCATCCATATTCTGAGAACCGATATCAGCGCTAATAAAGCCAAAATACTCCTCGCCATCGCATCGGAGTCAGAATCCATTAAAAATTTCATTGAAAATGGCAGCTTGTTCCATGCCGATTGATTTCGATTTGAAAAATAACCCAAAAAAAATTCCTAACACCCCCCTCACAAAAATTGATCGGAATCGGAAGTTAACTCTCTTGCACATCATAAGTTTAAATCTAAACATCCGGGGGTGATATCACGTGTACACAAATTATAATGCTACAAACCGAAGATCGCAAATTGGCAACTGCAGCGGTCAGAACATAGAGTTCCACGGGGGCAAATTCGCGACTCCAGCATGCTAAAGGTTAAGAAAGAGGCAGGATGATTAACTGGATAATAACAGAATTCTGATTGGTCGGTTAACCGGATATGTGGCTAACTGTCAATAGCTATATTCTCCTATTCCCTTCTCTGTCAGTTTTTAGGTCTCTCTATATTTCTCTTACACTGGGGATTCTAGAACACGGACAGTCTTGTAATACTATCAAACTGGTTTCCTTAGTGTCAACTTTACCCAAAGTATGTGCTTTTCCCTTACCACTGACTGGTTCTTTCAACGATTTCCCTATTGGTGATCCTTTCATACCATTTTAATTCTTTTGTTTTGTGCACAATATACTCTTTAGCAGCAACATAATTCAGGGCAAAAATAAAATAACCTACCATTAGCCACGTCACAGTTGAGGGCTATAGAAGTCTCGTAAGTCCAGCAACGAGCCACATTTCGGATGGTGTATCCACCACCTCCAAGCAAAAGAACTGGCAAGTTCCACTTCTTGATAAACTCAACACACTTCCCATGACCTAATTTTAAATTTAAAAAAAAATAATAATATAAATATTCATCACCGAACACACAGAAATACACATTTACAAACTAGCAGACATGAGCACGCTGGTTAAAAGATAAAAACAAAAACAGTGATGATCTACAAGATTAAGAAATATGAGTATTTTCATGCTGGTAGGTACTTGCTAAACAAAACAGTTCCATTTTTGCAAAATACAACACATATTAAACAAAATAAATAAATACAAAAACAAGCTCTAAAGTCTGCTTAAACAAAAAAATCTCTTTGGTTATTTTTTTTTTTTTTGGAGACTGAAACAAAGAAGTTACATTGCAACTATTTCATTGTGCAGTTTCAATACCGAAGCATTCTGATAAAATTTTTTTGATAATGCAGTTAAAAGTACAAAGCTTATCTTCACCCACCTTTAAGAGTAAGGTTAAAACAACCAAGCCTGTCTCCGGATAGAGAGTCGGCTCCACACTGCAGGACTATGGCACTAGGTTGGTACATCTCCATAACACGTGTTATCACCTGCATGTTACATTAAAAACCAACTTAGAATACATTATGTCAAATTACACCCTACTTTACATCTCTTCTTCTTCTAGTACTGTGCCTAGTGGCGTAGGAGATCATGTCTCTCCACAACATCTCAGACCACTAAAATCAACCAAGTCAAGTAACACACTTCTTCTTTGAACGCCTGAGACCTCAACTTTAGTATGCTGAAGAAAGCAGTGTTCAGTCTCAGGTTGATGGCTTCTCCATTGAGTTTATCCTGTCAGTAAGTATCAGATGAAACAAATATAGCAGAACACTGGCAATAGATGAAACAAGACATGGGGGTAAACATTGGAAATAGAACATCAGCATGGAAAACAACGGAAACTAATAAAATAAAGGAAAGACAAAAAATAAAGCAATTTTAAAAAGAACCATAACCAGCAGTTCCAGAGTTAAAACTCATGAACTGTACACAGAAGCAAATAAATAAGCATCAGAATGGATGAAATAAAGCCATAAAAAGAGCCATTTATAGAAATGGAAAAACTGCTGGCACAGAGCACAGAAGGCTTTCCAGATAAGGCCATCAAAGCATACACTAACACCTCTACAAAGATATATACTTAAAAAGTCCAGGAGAGAGAAGGAATACCTGAAGTCAGGTATCTGGTTAAGTTGTCAGAGCTGAGATCTGCAAGGGTGCAAAAATGGCACAATAGAATTACTATCAGAGAAAGGAACAATTTTAAATGAGATCATTATGAAAAGGCATTTCACAGTTTAGACAGAGAATCGATCAGGAAACTACTTAGACATTGTGAAGTCTCATTTGGGTTCATTAACCCAATAATGAGAACATTTGAAAACATATAATGCACAAATTTTCACTAAGAACTGCTTACAGAAATGTCTGAGATAAGACCTGAAGTAAGGCAGGGATGCCTCATCAACATTTTCCTTTGTGCTTATTACAGAGCATGGCGCCACCACTGTAGCTGGCCACCTAGCATGACGTCTGCATCTAGCACATGCTCCTACAGAAGTGGTTTCTGTGACAATTTGTTTTACACAATGAAGTTGCCAGCCTCAAGCACACCTTCATATTCGTCACTTCGTATGACATGCCCGAGGATGCAGTAGTCGTATTTTCTTTGTCTCTGCTGATTGGTTGCAGTTGTTGTCTACCATGTATGTCAGGAACCACTTACCGTGGAGAACACACCACTGGCCACTGCAGTGTGGATTTATAATAACAAATAAAGGCAGTTTATTTGTGCGGTCGAATGATTCGCGCACTGACGTGCACAAAGCAGTGTGAGTTGCTTTGGGACGCACGGGTAACCTAGTTGAGTAGTTTCTGACGTCATGATTTGGAGGGGGCAACATGGACCTTGTTTATGTCCGTGATTGATATATATTATTATTGTATACATGGCACGTTTATGGAAGCCATTTATTCTAGTGATCTGTATTGGTCTTCAGGTCGAAACCAATAGCAGTAATGTCACGTAAGTTATCGCCCCAATTCTTTATGTATGCTGTATTGTAAGGCCGCTCTTATACCAGTCTAGCGGGAATATGTTATTCCTAGAATGGACCTACAGAGTCGTTAGCCTTTAGGATTCGTATCGTAGAAGAAGGATTCCTACGAGTGGGAAAGAAGTTAATTTGATTGCAGTATTTATATGTGTAAACGCCTTTATTGTAATGCCAAAGTCGTGGCATGTTTTGAGAGGTTAGTTAAAACCTAAAGATACTAACTCAGATACCTCTTCATATATGTACCAGTGAATATCTATTGAGTCTACGTTATATGGAACTATGTCTTGGATAGAAACAGTCTCTTATTGGACGAATGCGGGAGTTCGTGGTATGGGAGTACATGCTTAAGTGGATGACCTCAAGCAAGGTCAACGGACATTCCCTTGCTGTTAAAAAAACCTAGTAGGAATATTATTGGATTCTTATTACTTACGTGAGAGAGGATTTTAGATATGAATGACCAGAGATGTATCGTTTTATCGGAACTGTCACTACTATGTATAAATTGTTCATCGTACCTGTCAAGGAACATTGTACCGTCTTGTCAAACGTCTTCGTACCACGTAATAAATTATAATAACTTTACCGACGAGTTGAGTATGATCATGTTGGCCTGATTTTGCCTTCCACTCGTTGAAGTTCTGTTGGATAGCTCTTCATCTAATTTTCATTCTACATTCGCGTCAAGATGCTAGTACACTGGTACCTCTGCTACTAGCTATCATGTTACCCGAAAAGAGCGCTCAACAGTAAATGGTATGCCAGTGTGGTCTGGAAATCAATAATTTCAAAGGAAACGTACCCTATACAAGTATCGGTTGAATGGAAGATTTGTACTTTCAAGGCGACAACATCTTGGAATCTACTGTGTTGGTGAATCACAATCAACTTACGGACAGGGTCAAGGTCATCAATCAACATCCACGTCAGGTTGTACAGTGACTGTCTACCTTGGAATCACCTCTTCGTCAGTATTGCGTGCGAGCTGTGGTCTAATACTCAGAACGAAGTATTTATCCTCAAACGTACATCCACGGAGACGAGGCACATTGATTTTTTACCTGCACGCGAGATGAGTATAACGTGTTTTCGTTGTACACTTTATTACGTTTAGCTGTGCCTCATGTAGTTATGTCCACATTTATATTTTTCATGTTACATGTTATATGTGTTGTATTCTTCGTGGGAGGTAGGGAGGTAGATCTGACGAACGAGATCCATCTCGAAGCCAATTCGGGCTCTTCGTCAGACGTTCTGTAGGGCTCATTTTGTAAGTTTCAATTGAGCGATAATTCCGGTACAAGGCTAGAAACCTTGCCGAAGTTCCGATCGCTAGTTGTCCCTTATAATAGTAGTTGTTTAGCTGTTTCGTCACGTTTTTAATTGTTGTTTTCGTAGCTATTTTTACTTGTATCTTAGTTTCATGATGTATTTTGTATGTGATTATTGTCCGTCTAACCTGTCTATCATTCAGTTTTTTACAAAGCATATGTTTTTACACTGTGTTGTCAATTGTCTTGTGCATTATTGGATCGTAGATGTCATCGTAATTTTTTACGACATTCTATTTTAGTTCCACATTTTTATTTTATTTGATTTCTACGACTGTAGTCATTTGTCTTGATTATCGTGTCGTGTCAGTATTGTACTGTTGTCTGTCACGTTATTGCTTTCACACCATTACATGTTATAAATTACATTATTAATTATTAATATTATTGCCTATTATATAACTTGATTTTACCGTTCTAGGACAGGAACGAAGACCACTAGTTGTAGTAACACTTTTAAGTAGTATTATTACATAATAATATTAAATAATGTCTACCTTAGACTATTTCATTAAGCAAGCAAAAGCTCTTCAGATGGCTCCTGATGAAGTAAAAGCATTTGCACTTGCAGAATATAAGAAAGCTCAAGAAATAGAAGCCGAACAGAGAAAGTTAGAAACTTTAAGACTAGAAAAACTTCAATTTGAGGCAGATCAAAAACGGATTGAGTCTGAGGAGAATGAGAAAAAAATGAGATTAACTGCTGAGGAGGATGAAAAGAAGAGGAAATTTATGGCTGAGACTAGCCGCTGAATTAGAAGAGAAACGATTTCAGCGTGAGTCCGAACAGAAAAAATTCGAGGCTGAAGAGAAATTTAAAAGAGATGCGGCAGAAAAAGAAAGACTACTTAAAATTGAAATGGAAGTTAAACAAAAAGGAAATGCAAAATAAACAGAAGGAAATGGAAGAAAGAAGATTAATAGCTGAACAAAATACATTACGACTTCAGCTTGAGATGGAAGAGAATGATAGAAAACGACAGCATGAACTGAAATTAGCAGAGTCAGAATATGAGAGACTTAGGTTAACTCAGGAAGCTAATTCTCAGAGAACTTTTGAAAGCCAAACTTCATCCAGACATGACCATTTTAAGGAAATTCACCTTAAATTACCAAAATTTAATCCCCCGTCTGATGACGTGATATTCTTCCTAGATAGGTTTGAGGCCACTTGTGTGTCTTATAACGTGGATAAAACACTGTATTGCACATATTTATCCAGGTTACTTACTGGGGATGCTTTAGCAGTTTATCATACTACCAGTATTAATGAGAAGAATGATTATAATGCTCTTAGAGCCGCACTTCTGAAGAAATTTCAAATGTCAGAAGATGAATACCGATTAAGATTTCGTACATTGCTACCGCAATCAAGCAGAAATTTCAGTGATTTTCTGTCACAAATACGACTCACCCTCGAAAGATGGATCGAATTATCCAAAATTGAAAAGTCGTATGAAGGTCTCTTCGATTTACTGATGCGCGATAAGGTACTATCGTCTGTAAATCCTACATTTCTCGCATTTTTACACGAACGGAAACCTTTATCAATGAAAGATTTAGAAGAACATGCAAAAAATTTTTGCACTGCTCACCCAACCATGGATCTGAGTAATGCACATATTAAGAGTGAATTGCCTGTTGCTTTTGCAGCACAACAAAACAATTTTTCACGCAATCGTTCCTTTAGTACTGACAGGTATGTCAATAAGGGAAATAATTACAATTTTAACAATGATAACTTTTACAAAGGGAAGCAATTTCAACAATCTGCTCCATTTAATGTTTCTTGGAACCAAGCTCACAGATCGCGAGATTTTGGTAACAATAATTTTAAAAATAATCAAGGACATTATAATAAACAAAACTGGAGATCAAAATCTCAGGGTTCACAAAACAGACAATTTTTTGGAAATAAACCATTTAACCAACATCATAACGATCATTCTACAAATTATCGGACTCATCCAAATTTTAACTCAGGCAGAAACTACAATTGTGGCAATTTTAATGACAATAATCAAAATCGATCGCGCCGACGAGATAGATCGTTGAGTAATACGGGTAGACATTCTAATGTCGCTTTAAGTGATACACAGGCTAACATTGAACAGGGTAAAGTAGCTGAAACTCACAATGCTATGTCTTGTTCTCTTGATTGTACCCAGGTGAAAGACTGTCCAGAATGCTCGACTCTTTTCCAGCCTAAGGCGATCACGACGCTGCGTTGCGGACATACCTTGCCTAGTCTACCTGCAGTCTGTACGGCCACTGCTGCGTCAGTACACCAGGGACAGGGCTCTCTTATGTTTAACAAGGGATTTGTCAATAACATTTCATGCTCTATCCTATTTGACTCAGGTTGTAGCACTGTGGGCGTCCGGACTTCGCTGATCAACCCAAGTTGTGCCACGGGCAGGGTTGTCAAGTGTGTGACTTTTGGTGGCACCATTGAAACATTTCCCACCGCTATTATTGACCTTAACACACCATTTTTTTCAGGAAAGATCCAGGCATGTCTCCTTCCGAATCCAATTTGTGACGTTATACTTGGTCGCATACATGGTATAAAAGAGTGTACACCACAGCAAATTGCTGAATGGGAAGAGCGACATATTCAAACTGCAAATGCAGTAGTGACTAGAGCGCAAGCTACTAATATGTCGCATGATACACCTATTGAACCTACAGTTCATACTACTTGTGATGATGATGCTCCTATTTCACGGGAGTTGTTTGCAACATTGCAAAAGAATGATGATTCATTAAAAAAAATTTTTCATTATGTGAACAAAAAGAATACCAGCAACAAACTTGCAAAATCTAGACATGACTTTATACTTAAAAATGGGATTTTGGTTAGAGTAATACGGGAAAAGGATTCATCCTTATGTTATCAGATCTTAGTCCCATCCTCTATGAGATCTCGTATATTACGACATGCGCATGACTCGCAATGTGCGGGCCATATGGGTTTTTCGCGTACCAAATCCAGAGTGCTTTCGGCATTCTACTGGCCAGGCGTCCATAGGGACATCACTCTCTACTGTCGGTCTTGTTTGATATGTCAGGAAGTTAAGGTACGGGGTCCATTTCATGCGGCTCCTATTCAAGCTGCGGACATCCCGATTAGACCATTTGATAAAATGGCTATAGACATTATTGGTCCGATGCTTCCATCTGCTAGAGGGCATACGCATATTCTTACGTGCATTGATATGTGCACTCGTTGGCCTGAGGCCATCCCTCTCAAGAACACTTCATCTGCCAGTGTAGCAGAGGCATTGATGTTAATCTTCTCACGCATTGGTTTTCCACGGAAAATCTTGTCGGATCATGGGGTTCAGTTCATTTCTGAATCCATGTCTCAAGTTATGAAGACATTAGGTATAGACAGATCTCTTAGTTCTATTTATCATCCAATGTCAAATGGGTTAATTGAGCGTCTCAATAGGACACTCAAGCAGTTGTTGGGTAAGATGACCCAAGACCATCCCCAAGACTGGGATCGGGTCATACCCGCGGCTCTGTTTGCGTATCGCGAAGTACAAAATCAAGCCACGGGGTTTTCTCCATTCCAGCTAGTTTTTGGCATGCAACCACGCGGTCCGATGTCGTTAATCCACGACTTATTGGTTGACGAGAATATTGAAGAGGAAACTCAATCCTCTTATGAGTATGTGATCTCTCTGAGAAAGAGAATCATAGATGCTTGTAGACTAGCTACTGCATCATCCGAACAAGCCAAAGAAAAAGCTCGTCTATTTGCAAACAAGTATAGACGTCTTCGCCAGCTCATACCTGGTGATGAAGCTTTTGTCTTACTACCTGCGCATAACAATCGTCTTTTAATTACCTGGAGAGGTCCTTTCAGGATCATCTCAAGAATATCCGATGTCGACTACATCGTTGATGTTAATGGTAAACATAAAACCTTCCACATTAACATGTTGAAGGAGTATTACTCACGTCCTGATTATCTACAGTCAGTGTTCCAGGCAACTGACGATCCTACACCTCCTATTCAACACTATTCTAGTTTGTCAGTCATCCAAGAAGAAGAATCTTCTTTCGATGATGTACAACTACCAATACCAGTTGTACCACTCCATTCCACTGAGAAATGGAATGATGTTACAATCTCATCTACTCTTTCGGCTGATCAACGTCAGCAAGTCTCTAATATTCTACACTCGTATGAGGATGTCCTCACTGACATCCCAGGTCATACGTCAGTCATCCAACATGACATTATTCTGACTGACGATACGCCTATTCGAGTTCGCCCATATCCTATCCCTTTACACTTTCGTGATAAGGTTGTAAGGAATTGGATGAGATGCTTCAATTAAATATAATTGAACCATCTTCATCACCATATTCTTCTTCTATGGTAATCATTAGGAAGAAGGACAACAATATACGTCTTTGCGTAGATTACAGGAAATTAAACAAAGTTACAAAATTCGATGCGGAACCGTTACCTCTTTTAGACGACTTATTGGAGAGGTTATCTCATGCCACATTCTTTTCGAAATTTGACCTTTCAAAGGGCTATTGGCAAGTGCCACTAACTCCTAAAGCAAAGCCATTCACCGCTTTCTCGACGCCACGGGGTCTTTTTCAATGGAATTTTATGCCATTCGGACTAATGAATGCGCCAGCTACCTTTGTACGCATGATGCGCCGCATATTGTCTCATCGTCCCGATGTCATTACTTATATAGATGACATCTGTCTTTTCAGTGACTCTTGGGATGAACATATTCATGGATTAAAAGCTTTACTTTCTACCTTACGAGATTATAATTTAACAGCAAAACCTTCAAAGGCTTTTGTCGGTTTTCATGACATCTCATTTCTGGGTCACCGCATAGGTCATGGTTTCATGTATACAGAAGACAGTAACGTCTCTAAAATTTTAAACATCTCAGCACCTAAGACAAAAAAACAAGTTAGGTCTATTTTAGGACTAATACAGTTCTATTCAAAATTCATCCCTCATTTGTCTACTATAACTGCACCTTTTTCGTCTCTACTGAAAAAAGGCACATCTAATGTAATAAAGTGGTCGCAGGATCACCAAACGGCGTTAGACTATATAAAACGATTTTTTTCAAAAGAACCTTTTTTGAGGTTGCCTAACAAAAATCTCACTTTCATCCTTCGCAGTGATGCATCTTCTTACGCTATTGCTGCAGTTTTGATGCAGGAATACAACGGCACCTTATTTCCGGTGATGTACGTGTCCAGAAAACTTACGGAGAGCGAACTCAAATACTCCGTTCTGGATAAAGAGCTCCTAGCATTAGTGTGGGCAATCACAAAACTGGAGCGTTACCTTCTTGGCTCACACTTTGTGGTGGAATCTGATCAAAAAGCTCTTACCACACTGAACTCTAAGAACGTCAAATCATCGAAGTCAGCGCGTTACGCTATAGCGCTTCAACCATTCAATTTTGAAATACGAGCTATTCCTGGAGTGAAGAATGTGTTCGCAGACTGTTTGTCGAGATGCCCAAGCGAACTTGTCGAAACTAAACCACTTCCAGATGTTGAAACATCCTCACCGATAACATGAATAACTGTGTACATTTTCATTGATTATACATCTATAAAGACTGATCATATAACTGAAGTATTCGTATAAATATATCTTTCAGGATATACTTACTTATAGATTATAACATTACTTCTTGTGTAGTAACGTTTTATTAAAACGGGAATAGTGGTATTAGAATAACATTTTATTATTATGGCAACATTGACAAATATACATTTGTTATTCCTATGGAACATATTACACTACATATCGTGTTCGAGAATATATTTTATCGTGTATGGAACATTGAGAACATCGTCTCGTCGATTACTAACTAGTTGTAACTGAACATTGACAATGAGTGATACTGGAATTACTTAGAATATATTAGTAACTGGTTATTTGTTAGTAATTAAGAAATATATAAATTACTATAATTCAATTTAATCTATTTAATTAATTATGGATCACACATATACTAACTTTCTTAGTTGTCATGTAATACCTGCATTCACGGGTCTTAGTTATGATATCTCACTGTTAAGATCACTAGTCAACCATACTAGTGTTAGAAAACATTAAGTGTGTTGATTCTTAAAGTGTTTAATTTTGCATTGCTTCATTTTTGCACATTGTATTTTCAATTTTTCTGTTTTATTGATTCTCTTGTCATTGATTATCATCAGTGTTGCTGTTCATTTTCATTTTGAAATCATATGTTTCAAATTTTTTTTAGAAAACTTAGTTGAATTTTATTATCATTTTTTTTATGGTTTTTTCATTTTCATTTTCAACTTCTTTTACTTCGAATATTACCACATCGTTCCAAAGTAGGTCGATGGTGGATGTGTGCTTTAATGCATACTATCATTTAGTTATATTGATTTCGTTTAATATTCTTTTCTTAATATGGTATAACTTTATGCATTTCATATATCTTGTTGTAGTTTTGACTCACCTCTCCCGGGTACTAAGTTAAAAAAAAATTAATAGAATTAATTTTTTTAAGGGGAGGTAATAAGGGAGCTGTTACGTACATTTATTACCTAAGGGGGTAGTCTTCGGTCCTGCCAAATGTACGCACCAGTCTCAATATAGTTATATTATTTGTGCGGTCGAATGATTCGCGCACTGACGTGCACAAAGCAGTGTGAGTTGCTTTGGGACGCACGGGTAACCTAGTTGAGTAGTTTCTGACGTCATGATTTGGAGGGGGCAACATGGACCTTGTTTATGTCCGTGATTGATATATATATTATTATTGTATACATGGCACGTTTATGGAAGCCATTTATTCTAGTGATCTGTATTGGTCTTCAGGTCGAAACCAATAGCAGTAATGTCACGTAAGTTATCGCCCCAATTCTTAATGTATGCTGTATTGTAAGGCCGCTCTTATACCAGTCTAGCGGGAATATGTTATTCCTAGAATGGACCTACAGAGTCGTTAGCCTTTAGGATTCGTATCGTAGAAGAAGGATTCCTACGAGTGGGAAAGAAGTTAATTTGATTGCAGTATTTATATGTGTAAACGCCTTTATTGTAATGCCAAAGTCGTGGCATGTTTTGAGAGGTTAGTTAAAACCTAAAGATACTAACTCAGATACCTCTTCATATATGTACCAGTGAATATCTATTGAGTCTACGTTATATGGAACTATGTCTTGGATAGAAACAGTCTCTTATTGGACGAATGCGGGAGTTCGTGGTATGGGAGTACATGCTTAAGTGGATGACCTCAAGCAAGGTCAACGGACATTCCCTTGCTGTTAAAACCTAGTAGGAATATTATTGGATTCTTATTACTTACGTGAGAGAGGATTTTAGATATGAATGACCAGAGATGTATCGTTTTATCGGAACTGTCACTACTATGTATAAATTGTTCATCGTACCTGTCAAGGAACATTGTACCGTCTTGTCAAACGTTTTCGTACCACGTAATAAATTATAATAACTTTACCGACGAGTTGAGTATGATCATGTTGGCCTGATTTTGCCTTCCACTCGTTGAAGTTCTGTTGGATAGCTCTTCATCTAATTTTCATTCTACATTCGCGTCAAGATGCTAGTACACTGGTACCTCTGCTACTAGCTATCATGTTACCCGAAAAGAGCGCTTAACAGCCACACAACAATGGCTGACATAAGAAATGAATATCTTTAACAGGTACTTCACTTTAATACTTTATACCCACAATAAGGCCTCACACGGCTATCAAACGCATCAGATACAGTACCCTTTAGCACGCTGCGGTTGACATATGTCGACGAAGGTAACCTATGCTCTCCCTGCTGTTGTCGACATATCTCGACTGCAGCGTGCAACGTTTTTTAGCATTAGAATGTGTAAACACGTGACTTCACCCCCAGATGTTAAGTTTTAAACTTATCTGAGAGAGAGTTAGCTTCCATTTCTGATCTTCTTTAGTAATGGGTGCATCCGCGTTTATTTTCTGTGAATTTTTTTAATCGAAATGAATCGGCATTGAACACGCGGCCATTTTCGCTCTAATTTTATTGGATTCTGACGCCATGCGGTGGGGATGAGATTTTTGTCTTTATAAGCGCTGATATCGGTTCTCAGAATATGTTTGATGGCCAAGATGGAAACGGAAGTAGAATGGCATTGCTAGTATGTATAATTTTAGGGGTTAGGATTAGGAATATTGGAAAGGTTTAGGATTACGGCCGAATGTCACTGCTGACGAGGGCGTTTGTTGCTTTGCTACTGATGATGGGTGTAACGAAAAGATCGTCATTTAATTTGTATTGGTCTATTGGTCAAATGGCTTTCACTGAGATGCAAGGGATATGGACCCTTCGTTTGCTGGTTATTTTTTTTTAAATTTTTTTTAATTTTAAAATTAAAAAAAAAAATTTTTTTTTATTATTTTAAATTTTTTTTCCCTTCTTTTCATCTTTCCTTTCCTCTCTTCCTATCTCATCTAACATGTACACAAACAAAATTTACATCATTAGATTCATCATTCATTCATTTCTATACAGTCCAAAAATGATAGCAATTGACCAAAAAACAAAAAAACTATAGAATTTACTAGTCACCCACTATAAAAATGGGGCATTGTGAAAAAGAATGCAGCTGCAGGGCAAATTTTCGGAATTTTTTTGCAGCGTGCTAAAGGTTAATGTGAAAACCACTGAAAACATGCCTTAGCAGCTTAAACTATCATCCTCATACATGAAGGTACGAATTATACAAAATCACTGCAATGAATATCGCTCACATGAGCGGCAAACTATGAAAATGACACGCTCAAAAATCATCTTTTTTTTAATCAAACTACGGCCTGTAGATAATTCGATATAGACACTACACTGCTCTAGAATTACAATGTAATTATCTCCAAGGACTGAAAATATGGCAGGCACTCAGCTTACAGTGGACAATATCAACAACACAGCGATCTCGCTGGCAAAAGGGAAAATATACGTCCTCCCTGGATGAAGGCTCGTTTCCCCCCGACTTCTGGTAGTCACATGACCCACCAGTTTGGCTAACCTTGGCCTTTCCGAGTGACCTATCGCCGACCACAATACATAAGATGCACTGCGAAATAGCGCTGTGACAATGTATTTTTGTGGTTCTTACTAAGTTAATGTGAAAAAAATATGAACCTACTCGTATTATGTGTTTTCTTAACATGGTGGATCATTAAAACAGAACACAACTTACAGGTTTAAATAAAACAGTACACAACTTACAGGCTTAAATATGCTTTCATATGACTCATCATCAATGCCATCTCTGAGAGGAAAATTCACTGCATAGTACTTTCCTTTGCCAGCACCGATGTCCTGTTAAAGTCACACAAACAAGAAAACATTTAAACTTGTTGTTTTTTAGATAAGATGTCTGAGATTCAGCTTGGATGTTGCATAACTCAAGACACTAAACCAGCACTTAATTAGACAGTTATGTACCAAATTTTATGATCATAAATCCTCTGGTGTTTTTTTGTTTTCATTTCCTTTTCAAAAGAATACGACCTAAAATTAACCTGAAAGTACACCATGAATTCAAAGTTACAAATACTGTCCAATAAGATATGCAGTTAATGGTGGTACCTGCAAGTCTGGAAGGAAGAGCTGGAGAAGAGAGGGATGGTCATAAGCAGCTCTAAAACAAAATCCATGGTGATATCACGAGAAGAAAGAAGACATCAGATTAAGCTGGAAGAACAGGTCCTGGAGCAGGTCGACCACTTTAAATACCTCGGAGCTATTATAGACCGAAAGGGAGGCATCAAAGAAGAGTTGGCCACTCGAAAAGCAGCAGCTGGGAGACTTTTTCAGGCCATAAAGTGAGGATTCCTTAGCAAGAGAGAGGTTGGTAAGAAAACGAAGATGGCTGTAAACCACTCCACCTATGTCCCAGTCTTGACATATGGATGCGAGTCATGGGCAATGACTACAACCCACAAAAGCCAGATCCAAACCTCAGAAATGAGGTATCTTCTTCTTCGTTCGCCCTGAAAAGGACGGTGGTTGCGTTGTGTCTGTTTACGCCTAAGCTGTGATATCTGCACCTTTCGGTCGACACATCCGACTTCAGCATGGCATTTTTAGGGACCGGGTTTGCCTTCCCATTGCGATCCGCACTCGCTCAGCCAGACAGCACTGCTGCAGACTGTTTCCAGGACCACCACGTGGAGGTGGAGTGCGGTCTTGACCAGCTCTGGTCCTGATGCAAGCAGTACAGCTATGGGTCGCTGACTGCATTCACTATTGCTGCATCTTGGGGTCCCAATGAGGTATCTGAGGAAGGTGGTTGAAGTAACAAGAAGAGACATGGTCCGCAACCAGACGATACATCAAGGCCTAAAATCCCACACCCTGCAGACCCAAGTAGAACAGTCCCAACTAAGATGGTTTGGCCATGTCTGCAGAATGGGAGAAGATCGGCTACCACGACAAGCATGGGGAACAAAGAGCGAGGGATCCAGACTCCCAGGATGACACAGAGTCTGCTGGGAGGACAACATTAGACAATCTTTGAAGGACCAAGGACTAGAATGGAACCAGGCCAGGAGGAAGACAGCCGATAGGATAGTCTGGCGGTCTCTCTTCCAAACCTCTACACCTCACGGTAGAAGGGGAACGACTAAGTAAGTAAGTTAATGGTGGTTTTAACCTTGTCTGTCTTTGTACGCCAAATGTTAGCAATGAGTAGTAGACAATAATATTAATTTCTGACAATTTACTGGAAAGAAATTCATAAAAAACAAGATTTTATAAGGCAGAATAGTGAGTATGTCATAAGTTTACTCATAAGGAGCTGTGTAATATGTCAGTTGAAAGTAAGTTTACTCATAAGGAGCTGTGTCGCAGGTCAGCTGAAAGTAAGTTTACTCTGCCTGAAACCTAGAATGCAGAAACAAGAGGAAAGAAAAATGGACAATCTTTTGAACACATGTTGCTAATTCTAACGGAGAACTAATCTTGAAACAGACACATTTTTTTATAACAAAAAGATGTGAAAAATTCATAACAAGCTAAACATAATGAATATAACTGATTAAATGTAAAATTTAAAAAAACTGAAAATGTATTTTAATGTGAGATTAAAACTTCTCTCTAGCAGACCACATTTATACTCACCCTGAGATCTCCTGTACCAGGAAAATACTCTCCATACTTGTGGAAAGAAACAGTCATGACTCTGTCTGTTGTATAGAATGCTTCCTCAACTCCATCTCCATGGTGAATGTCAATGTCCACATACAGAACTCTCTGATGGTACCTGCAGATAACAGTACATCGCAAGTCAAACATGGCACTGATCTCATAATGATCAGCAAGTGTGTTTCTTCTTGTCTCAAGGATTTGTATTGGTGTGTCATGTTCCAGACAGACACTCTACAAATTAACCTTTTTCAAGCTTGTTCCAAAACATTCTGGATGCAAAAATATATCAGGACCCATAGTAAGCACTACTTGTGTCTGTTTTTATTTTTCAAGAAACTGTAACTCTGCATTAAAAGAGTTATACTATATACTCGAGTATGTCGATCCAACTATAAGTCGAACCCTAGACATTAAAAATTAGGACTTAAAAATCGTCCAAAATGAAAGACCTGACTATAAGTCAAATGAGTTTTGACGATTCCAGTGTCCTGCATTGCACTATTTCCTTGGCTTTCTGTTATTTTTTTTTACTTTCAGCTAACCCTTTCCTGTTTAAAACCACATGAATCTGTAAAATGCATGCGAGAATAAATTAATTCAGTATAAAAGATGAGAGAAAGGAAGGGCAGAGTGTCAAACGAGCCCGAGTGCCCAATTCTCAACCCTTTGAAAATAAAGTTAGCTGGGAGGTCTGATTTCTGTTGTTGGTCGCTGCTAAGTTGCAGTGAGATCTTGGTTATTAGCGAGACCTGAGTTATAAACAAATTTATGTCATATTAAAATGCTTCAGTTTTTCTGAAATTTTTGTAATAGAGGTGATCGATATTGTGATTTTTCAAAGCCAAGGCTTTCCAGGCAGTGGAATATTTTCTCTGGGATCTGAGAAATGACTTGTTAATTGTTCAGGATGCTAGTAGCAACAAGATCTCGGTATCTAGTGAGACCTGCGTTAAGTTTCCGGCAGGCATACATAAAAATGCTTCCATTTTCCCAAATTTTTTTAGAGGCGAGCAATATTATATTTTTTTTAAAGTCAAGGCTTTCTGGGCGGTTGAATATTTGCTTTGGGATCTCAGAGATGACTTGTTATTTGATCAGGATGTTAACCATGCGGCCGAATCAGATATGGATACTGAATAAGGGCCCGATTTAGACTGACGAAACTAAATCTAGTGAAAGAAGTAATGGTTTTGCTGATAGATCAAACAAAGGAGACTGATCAACAAGGCGTACTCCAAGTTGAAATTTGTGACTTAATACGAGTTCAAATGTGTATTACCAAAGATATTTTGATAAAAATATTTAATGCAGCAGCAAGTTTATATCTGAAGGATTCCAGTGTGCGGCGGTATGGGGGCGTGACCGGTTAGATACATTTTTGGGGGGAACTGAAATGTAAGTCAGGAGTACATTTTATTAAATGTCCAAAATGGGAAAAAATGTCGACTTAAACTCGAGTATATACAGTAATCAAAATAAGCTCACAGACACAAAGAAACTCATAGAAAATTGTGCACATACTTCTGGCAATTATAAAACTTAAAAAAAGCTTGTAAAGAACAAAATCAACTTCAGTTTCTGGGGAGAAAAGTACGCAATGATTCTAGTTCACAAACACTGAAGGAAAAACAAAAAGATATAATCCCTACATACTTCATGATTCTAGTTCACAAACACTGAAGGAAAAACAAAAAGATATAATCCCTATATACTTCATGATTCTAGTTCACAAACACTTAAGTAAAAACAAAAAGATATAATCCCTACATACTTCATGATTCTAGTTCACAAACACTGAAGGAAAAACAAAAAGATATAATCCCTACATACTTCAGTAACTCCAGTATTCCCAAGACAATGTCATTCACATAACAGAACCCAGAGGCTTCTGACTTCTTGGCATGGTGAAGTCCACCTGCCCAGTTGATTGCAATGTCTGCTGCCTGTTTGTTCAGCTTGACTGAGCCAGCTGTAACAGCAGCAACAAAAAATAAATAAATACATTTTAAATAAACTATCTTCCCAGTACAGCACAAACACCAAATTAAGACTGTATGAGAGCTGCGTACTTTCTGTGCTTCTCTATGGTGCGGAATGTTGGAGAGTAACAGAGAAGGAAATGTCGAAACTGTCCTCCTTCCACACAATCTGCCTAAGGAAAATTCTCCGAATCTTTTGGCCAAACACCATCAGCAACCAAGAACTACTTATTCGGAGTAACCAGGAGGACATGCACACCATCATAGCTGGCAGACGCTGGAGTTGGGTTGGCCATGTCCTCAGAAGGGACCCTGATACCATCGCAAGAACAGCTATGCTATGGACCCCCGAGGGAAAGCGAAAGAGAGGCCGACCAAAAACAACTTGGCGGAGAACTGTGGAAGCTGAGATGCAAAGAATGAACCACAGTTGGGGCACTGTACGAAGGATGGCCGCCGACCGAGCAAAGTGGAATCAATTTGTTGCTGCCCTACAAGACGCCACCAGGTGTGATGGCCGCTGACTGCTTTGACGGTTGGCGGTTATGGATCAAAGAAGAAGAAATAAACTATAAAAATGTGGCAGGAACACACACAACATTAACAGGTTCAGCAATTTACATTATGTGAACATTTTAGAACTGTCAACCTTTAATGTTCTTTGGTTACAACAGCCCACTTCAATTAACTTCTGGAATGGATCAACAAATTCTCTCTAATACTTTTGTCATATGAAATGTTGATACTGTCATATTTAAGTCAGCATGATCTTTTTAATTTATGATTCACATAGAAACTCCCCTGAAACAGACAGCCATGCTAGGACTATTCACCATTATTCCTGTATCAGCTCAATCTGTAGATCCTAATGACCTATTAAACAGCACAACTACCTTGCCTAAGGATTACACTAAACAAAAAAAGTAGCTCCTTAACAAACAAACAAATTCACGCAGTAGTTTTCCATATAAACCTTTTAACTCTGTGTCCTTTGGCATCTTTCCTCACACTGAGTTAACAGTAAAGGAGTGACGAAAAAAATGTACATTTACTGTAACTAAATGAAACAGTTAAAAAATTTATGAATGATTTTCACAAATTATATTATGCAAAGCTTCATAAAAATGTAACAATATACTTTATTTTAATAACAGCAGGAAACAGATAAATATGATACACTGACAGCAATTATTACAGACATTTGCCTGTGTGATAGTGGGGCCCAAAAAAAAAAAAAAAAGCTGCGAGGAAAATAAAAATGTACCCTACCAATTTATAGAAAGCTACTAAGGAGGGCTGGGCATGAGGCCAACTACCCCCTATGAAGAAACTTAAAGCCAAAAAAAAAAAAAAAAAAACTTCAACATGAACAAGGCCTCCAAAACAAGTAACTCAGTGCCTAATATTCTTCTTCCAAACTGCTTGTTCATAGTTCATATTTCATATTTCAACTCCATACATCAATGAACAAGTATGTGTACCACCTGATGGATCTCATGTTTCTGTTATTTTTAAGTTAACAGTTGTATTGCATCATGGGTCTCATTGTGTATGATTTTTTCTATCATTTCTATTCCCTTCATGACTTCACAGATCATGCACAATATGATTAATAATAACAAATGAGTGGAATACAACTGACCTACTGATCCACCTGTTGACAGCTGACAAAACTCATACATTCCATCAAAGACTGGACAATCTTCTCCAACATTAACTGGAAAAAGAAATATTGATATTAAAACGTTACATTCTTCTTCTATGACTTGATCTATAAATGTAACTTTTCTTCAGTGGAAGAACATCTAAAAAAAAAAAGTAATTTCAAGACGTGTTTTTCAAGATGGGAAATGTGACAACAAAGAATGGCTTGCTAAGAATACAAAATGTGACAGTTGCTTCACACCCCCATATTTTCTCATTCATCTGTAGCTAATGGCTCATGACAAGGTTTACGAAGACTGCGGACAATTTCACACATGCACAAAACTGCCTATGTTATTGAAAACAAAAATTTTATTCACAGGGAAACGGGCGCATAAAAAAACAAAACAACAATGAATAACAGACCTAACCAAATAGTCTGAACTGAAATTAAAAATTAAAGACGCTCAAGAAATCACATGATTTTTTTTTTTAAATTAATGAAGAAAAATATCTCGTTCAACCTCTGATGGGTTATAATTAGGATATATATTGTTTTCAATTCCAAATAATATGAACAACTGCCGATATGAGGAAGTGGCATCACATTTGTCCAATCATTGTAAATAGGAACAATCACAATTATGCATATACGTTAAATAAATAAAATAACAAAAATTAATTTAAAAAATAAAATAAAATAAATCAATAAATAAAAAATAATAAATCAATAAATAAATAAAAAAAAAAAAAAATCAAGAAGACACCCTGAACAAGAATAATATTAAAGTGGAGGGGTGTAAAGGCCTGGTGGTTCTAGTTATATAACTGACTTTAACAGATATTTAATTGACTTTCATCTGTTAAAAGTCATATGCATTGTAAGAACAGCATCAGACCTTCACATTACCAATCACTATATATTAACCTTTATTCGTGTTAAATATTGTTTGACTATATTATGCAGTTCCCCAGGTCTGTCTATTCTTAACACCTCTTCTATATTTATAGGTAAGTTTGATGCCTGCGAATAATCTAATATTGGTATTCTCATTTGTTCATACCTCTTACATTTTAACAAGAAATGTTCTATATTATTGTCTTGAAGACATCCTGCACATTAAGGTTCTTCTCTTCTGAAATAGCCTTTTCCCAGCTGTAGTCTGAGAAGTTTCTTATTACTGGGAATTTTCAATTCCCTAGATATCTGACATTTTCTTGTTGGAGCCTTGAACAACTTATATGCATGTCTTCCTTTCACATTTGTATCCCACTCTGCTTTCCATTCATCTGTTATTAAATCTTTAATTAAGCTCTTAATCTCTGATTTACTCGTCCCTACATTTATTAGATTTTTATCAGATCTACCTTTCTTGGCTTCTTTATCTACCTTTTCATTTCCTTCTATGCCAACATGTGAAGGTATCCAAGCAATTAAGACTGAACATCCTCTGGAATATAAGTATGTAGTAGCCAGAAATATCTCCTCTGCTATATCAGGTCTACTACATTCTCGTAAGTTTCTAAGTGCTTTAATTGTTGAAAGAGAGTCAGTTAAAACTGTTAGTTTTTTGGGAGGGTTATTAGAGAATATTTCTAGTGCTTTTAGTATTGCCACCATCTCTGCAGTGAAAATGGATGTATTTTCCGTGATGCTATATTCTTTTGCCATTTTCCATATTGGAATATATATTCCTAGCCCCAATTTGCCATCCTCTCCCTTGGATCCATCTGTGTACACAGTAATGCTGTCTTTTAATATTTGTTGTATATATTTATTGGCTGTGTTTTTACTATTTTCTATATTATTTGTTTTCTTAAGTATTTCTGCTAGGTGGTAGTCCGAGTCTGGTTTCTTGATCTCCCAGGGTGGAATCACTGGCTTGTGTTCACAACTGTTATTAATTGATGTAATTAATGTACCCAGATGGACAATTTCCTCCATACACTTCCATCCTGTAGGGTATCTGGTGGTAAACATTGGATTGCCCCGAGTTGTTAGTTGGCATCTGGTAAAAGCTGTATGTGCTGGGTAAGACTTATCTAACACAACTCTGTTCATGTAATTTAGTCTTAACTCCTTTCTCCGTAATTCTAAGGGCAGAATTCCTAAGGCCACCTCTATAGCTCCCATTGATGTTGATCTGATTGCACCTGCTATTGTACATAAAGCCTGATGCTGAATTCTGTCTAATTTAATCTTGTTACTGTGTGCAGCAGTCATATATTATACTTCCATAATATATTTTTCCTCTAATAAAAGATTTATAAAAAGTGAGCATTGTCTTAGTGCTTGCACCCCATCCATTACCTTTCAAATATCTTAATAAGTTAGTCAATCCTCTGCAAGACTCCACTAGTTTATCTTTGTGTTTATTCCAGTTCAGCTGTTGGTCCAATATCATTCCTAGATAGCGAGTGGTTTGCACTGTATTAATGTTTTGCCCTTGGATATTTATGTCTATAGTTTTATTTTTAACAACCCTACCTTTACTGAAGATCATTCCCAATGTTTTATTTGTATTCAGCTGAAAACCCCATTTTGTCATCCATTTACATACTTTATTTATTTGCTTCTGTAGATCCTTATATAATTTTGGCAGATGTTTCCCAGTCCTCCATATAGCAACATCATCTGCAAACTCTGACAATTTATTTGTTATTTCATTAAATTCTTCACCTAAATAATTTACCATTATTGTAAAAATTGAAGGAGACATTACTGATCCTTGGGGTATTCCATTTTGTTGTTCATACAGTTCTGATCTATCATTGTTTACCTGAACAGTGAAATATCTATCTTGCAGAAAATTATCTAAATAATTATATACTTTGCCGGTTACTCCTATCTTCTTCATTTTAAAGAGAGCACCCTCTCTCCAGCATTCATCATAAGCCCTAGCTATATCTAAAAATACTACAAGTTTTTTCTTTCTTTTGAAATCCTGATTTTACTTCATGTTCCAATTTAACTCTTTAAGTCCCAATCGACTTTATAAAGGCTCAGGGGTTAGACGCGCTTGGCCCAATCGACTTTAAAAAGCCTTTAGTATATGTGCCTCTGTTTGAGACTGTTTCTAATTATAACTACCCACAAACCACCCAAAACGTCATTTACGACTGCAAGTACATTCTTTTAAATACCGCACGTGTTTAAGAGTGAACGTGTTTCTGTTTTGAGATATTTATTTTAGATTTTTAAAGTGATTTTTTTAAGCGCATATCCTCCATTTTACCTTGAATAACTAATCATTTTTCAATGAAAGCTTTTATACTTGTAGCAAAAGAGTAAAGTACATCCAATTACCTTCAGTTTCATATACAACAACAAAGTTATTTATGCATATGAACATTTTAAAAAATTATTTCCAAACAACAACAATAAAAACGCACTGGGGTGGCCATTTTTGCTTGGGCCAAACCCACTTTTTTGCTTGGGACTGAAAGAGTTAATGAGAAAATATGTTGGTGAGTATAGATTTGAATAAAATATAGGAAAACAGCAAAGAGATGTAAGCTGAGGAGTCCACAAGAAAATGTGAGAGAAATGGACAGCGACTGAGGCAAACAGGTGTAAGTTGTACAAGCTAATAAGCTGTATGATAATGGAGGTAATAACATTAGTATTTAACTTAATGTTAGTAAAAATTCAGGCTGGCTGCAGTCTTCCACACATTCTATTAAAAGGTAACAATACACATTCTAGCACACTGCAGATTTTCTGCAGAGTTCACATAAGTGATATAATATATGGCACATGTAAATATTTCAAACTCACATCTCTGCATCTGTTTGTTGTATTCTGCCATGTTGTCTGGTCGGATGCTGCGCAAAAACTTAATGTAGTCATCACTGTGGAACTTGGTCATTTCTTCTGCTGTGGCCTTGTGTGGTCTCTATGAGAAGAGACAGTTTATCAAGTTGCCTGAATTCTATTCTGAAAGCCTTCTATTATCTACATTGAATTCCAGATGCTCCAAAAACTCCTCTTTTATTAGAGCTCCATAATAAATAAATAAAAAATTAGCACCAATAAATGTCCAGGTTACCACATTCTTTTTCCCTTGGCCTGCAACTCAGAAGTTTCCACTATATTATGTTTATGTAATCAATGCTTGTACTGTATTGTAAATGCTCTCACGTGTTTGAGTGAAAATGTTGTAATTATGTTTAAATGATTTTAACCTTAAACATCATCATCATCATCAGTTGCCATCTCCACAACGAAGGTTGGCTGTAATGGATCTCCAACGTCTTCTGTCTCTTGTCTTGGTGGTGCACTCTGATAGACTCTTTCCTGTCCATCTCTTGATGTTATCTTCCCACTTATAGCGCTGTCTTCCCCTTGCACATTTGCCTTCAACTCTCCCTTCTATTATGGTCTTCTGCAAGGTGTTATGCCTTTTTATGTGGCCAAAGTATTTTAGCTGCCGAACTTTGACCTCCCTCATTAGTTCTCTTTTCATACCTAGATTTTCTAGGACCTCCTTATTTGTTTTCATCTCTTTCCATGAGATACGCCCCATTCTTCTATATATCCACATTTCAAGAGCCTCAATTCTTTCTTCCAACTGCTTATTCATTGTCCATGTTTCTGCACCATACAGAAATGCAGAATATATATAACACTTTATGATTCTCAGTTTTAATTTGTGAGATAACTGTTTGGATGTCAGTATATGTTTCATGTTGTTGAATGTAGCTTTGGCCATTCCTATTCTCTTCTTGATTTCTGTTTCACATCTGCCATCTTGTTATTATATGACCAAGATATACATAGCTCTTGACTTGTTCCAGGATTTTCCCATTTATGCTTATCTTTAATATGGGTTTATCGTCTGTTTTGCTAATTATCATAGTTTTTGTCTTCTCAATATTAATGTCGAGTCCATATTCATGACTTATACTGTTCACTTGCTTCACTAGTTCTTGTAACTCCTGTTCGCTTTCAGCTAACAACACGGTATCATCTGCATATCTAAGGTTGTTTATTGACCTTCCACTGATGTTCAGTCCTGGTATTTCCTGTATCTGTTTGAAAATTTTTTCGGTGTATAAATTAAATAGGCAGGGGGACAGCACACAACCTTGTCTGACACCTCTTTTTATGTCTATGTATGGTGAATAATTCCTTCCAGATCTTACTGTGGCAGTTTGCTCCCAATAATAACCTTAAACAAGTGTCCAAACATATCTTGAAGCTATCAAGTCATGGAAAATGTGTAACTATAACATTCCAGAACACCTTTCAGTACGAGGCATTTCGTTTCATTGTCATTAAATTCTACGAAACAGGACTTGTAGAGTCAAGAACAGACATAAATGGTGCACTAGTAGAAGACGTTATAACAACACCACTTCTCAAAATTCACCTTTATCACACTAAGAACAAAATTATGATCCAGGGGACTGCCGCAGCTATCGAATCATGGCTAGAAACAGAATTTGAAGAATTAAAAGAATCTGCAAAAATTGTAACTGATGTTGAGTTAGAAAACACTAAAATGGACTCCGCTGTTTCTATGCCCCACTTGGCAGTAGACTCAATGATTCCAGGCATAAGTGACTTTACTACCGACAACGACATTCTCAACATCAGCTGCAACCCAATGTCTCACAGTGAATCAGAAATTCTACCTTCTGCAGTATTGGATACAATAACAGACACCCCTACAATTTCTAAACCTATGTTGGCCATCGAATACCCCATGGACCATGAAAATATACGAAAAGCTGAAACTGTATCTCTTGAGCAACAAAAAGAAGACACCACGAAGTTACCTGTGTCGTGCTGCCAGGAGCTAATGCAAAATATGGAGGACACGCTACGAAGTTTAATTGGTGATCTCATGTCTAGTATACAGACATCGCTCAAGGCCGAAAACGAACTTCTTAAAAGGGAGATAGTATCTCTGAGGGAAGACAATTCTAGCATGAAGGACATCATCGAAAAACTGCAGAGAGACTTCTCACTCTATAAGATAAGACAACCAGATCATCCTCAAACAATAGTAGAAGATTGCGAAGAATCCATACATAAAAATACGCCAAATCAGCAAAAAGGTCACCACCAAACTGTACACAAAAAACACGAAGAGACACTCACAAACACAACATATCCCATTGGAGTCAAAATTACCAACAGATTTCAAGTTCTTGAGGGTTGTTCAACAGAAAATGAGCAGGTATCAGCATCCCTACCAGACAACGTTCCAGTGCCCGAAAACCAAATTCACAAATCTCAGAGCCATCACAACAGTCCACAAAAAGAACACCACAAAAGGCAGCAGCATCAATCTAACAGAAAACAAAGTGAAGAAATACGTAGTGACGTTACACATATTGTAATTGGTGACTCCCTCTTGAAGGGTATTTATTGTGAAAGAATGTCCACTACAAGAGAAGACATCGTTTCAGTTATGACAGTGCCGGGGGCTGGTATTAAAAGACTACTGGACATAATTAATAAGTTCGATATTAATCACAAGATAACAAAAACAACACTACACGTAGGAATTAATGATATCATGAATGAGCAGAGCCTAAACCCCTCAGGATTGGTGGCTACAATAAAACAAAAATTTCCCAAAGCCTCCATCTTTATTTCATCAATCATACCACCATGCTATGGGTTTCAGCGTCGCACAGCGGACACTTACAACACAAAACTACAGAACTATTGTAAACAAAACGGCCTTGGCTTCATCAACAATACTCCATTCTTTACATCTAACTCAGGAGCACCTAAGAAACGACTCTACAGAGATCAAATTCACACATCCACACTGGGAAGCAGTATCCTGGCCAAAAACATAAAATATCCAGAAAGGACACAACAAGACAGCTCAACCCATATAGAGAATGCAACGAAATCTACTGAGACATCAACATATAATTACAACACATCACAAACCCCACCTACCCCTCAAAGAAGCACACCTATTGCAAGCAGGCAGCCTTCCAGCTATCACAACGCCACTTTCAATCAGGAAGCCGAATCTTATGATACCATGTTTCCCCCATTAGTCACAAAGCAGCCCCACTCAGGTACCTCTACCAACAGTATTCCAATGTCCCAGGCGCAGAATACTCCTACCAACACTACAACAAGGACGGAAGAAATCAGAGATCACCATGCTTCCTCCCCTAGTTCTTATTATCGTCCTCAGTGGAACCCTGAACTTGTCTATCTGATGCAATTCAGCCCTGCGTCACTTAGACAAGCATTAATGATGTCTGCCCAAAGTCATCCCTATTATATGCCCGGCAGAGACGTCAGTTATTGACGAACAAACACTTTGCTTCACTAAATCTCTGTTACTACAGCCTTCACTCCATTTGAACATTTGTTGATTTTTTAATACAACGGTAATAATCAGAACTTTTAATAGTTTATCGGTTAATATCCTCTAAAAAAAATTTTCTTTGATTACTTATTTCGTTACAATTTAAATTTCTTATTATCACGCGTAGCTTCAATTTGTTAGAATTTTCGGTGTTAAGGTGTGAAGTGTTGTATACTTGTCTGACTTGTGACTATTATTAATTTCTTCCATCTCTCGTTTAACTTCACTTTGTTGTGTTGAGCAGTTCTGGTGTGATATGTTGTATGCCTGATTGTTTTGTGACAATTTTCATATACTCAGTTGAAATTGTTTTTTATTAGTTGTATTAATTATTTTAATATTGTATTTTCTGCAATTTCTCATTTCTTGAATTCCACTTCCTTGGTGAAGTATTAATTCGTAAAAATATTTTGCGCTTTTTGTGTGCATAGCCTAACTGTTTTTTAACTTGTATTTTTTATTATATTTTTTTTTATATTTTTTTAAAATATATCTTTCTTTTTACTATACAAGCATGGCTGGTAATTATGTACCGTGGCTTCACAAGGATGGTCTACGACTTGGTCATCTGAATATTTACCATCTTCTAGGTAAACTCCCCGAACTTACATACATTCTAAGTAATAATTTTCACATTTTTGGACTTTCAGAAAGTCGCCTAAATGACAGAATAACAGACGATGACATTGCGTTAAATGGTTTTAAAACTATTCGGCGAGACGCAAGCAAAAAACAAGAGACAGGTATAACAGTTTATATTTCCACTTCCCTTAATTTTCGCCGCAGAAACGACTTAGAGACAGCAGAGATAGAATGTGTATGGTTGGAAATAAAGCTACCGAATCAGGGCCCATTTCTGGTGGGATATCTTTATCGAAATCCTAGTGCAGGACCTATATGGTACGAAGATTTCACCATAATGATGGACAATGTATTTGCCACAGTCAAGGAGGTTGTTCTTCTTGGTGATTTCAACATCGATATACACAATTCAAATCTAACATGGAAAAATATAATATTATCGTACAACTTAAAACAAATAGTTAACCAGCCTACAAGAGTAACACAAGCATCAACCACACTAATCGACCACATCTACGTAACTTGCCCAGAAAACATCATAGAATGCTCTGTCCCTAATATTGCAATGAGTGACCACTATCCAGTATGCTGTACATGGTCAAAGAATAAATGTAAAGTTCCAAAAAATAAACATGTAAGTATCAAATTTAGAAGTTTCAAACATTTCAGTAAGGAATTATTTTTAAATGACTTGCTAACTGCACCTCTCGCCCGTGTTTACCAACTTCCTGATCCGGATGACGCTATTGAATACTGGACAAAAATTTTTTATAATGTTTTTGACACGCACGTACCAGCTAAGGAAATTCGCGTCAAACGACAATTAAAATCTCCGTGGATCACGCAGGAAGTGTTGGAGGCTATGAGGCAGAGAGATCAAGCGCACAAAAATAAGGACCTCAACACATACAGGGTATACAGGAACAAAGTTCAATATTTAATTCGGAAAGAAAAGAAAAATCGTTTTAGAAATATAGTTCAGAACAAATCAAATAGTAAGGAAATATGGAAGGCAATTAACACCTTAGCGAAAAAACGTAATGCACCAGACTCATTCTCTTCCAACACTTCATTTACTTGCACCGACTTCAGCAATCACTTTCAAGCAGAAATAAACGGTCTGAAATCCACAATACCACCTTCCTGTAGTGACTTAGACAAACTTTCAGCATTCTGTAAAAACAAATGTACAAACTCAGTTCCACCCGACATTCCTTTTATGACAGTTAATGAAGTGTATAACTATCTTATTGGCCTTAAGGATAATAGCTCATCAGGGCTTGACGGAATTAGTAATCGAATACTGCGTTACGCCGCACCAGCTATTAGTGATTCACTAACTTTTATATATAATCAATGTATTGCTAAAAGTTATTTTCCTTCAGCCTTTAAGATTGCCAAAGTATATCCTCTCTTCAAACCTGGCTCGTCAGATAACAGTAATCTTGGTAACTATAGACCTATTTCTCTTTTATCATCGCTTTCTAAACCACTAGAAAAACACATACATAAAGCAACACTACATTACCTAGTTAGCAATGACTTGCTAATTGACAGTCAGTCAGGGTTTCGACAAAAGCATTCATGCCACACAGCTCTAACTAAGATGATAGACAACTTGCACCTAAACATAAATAACGATAACATATGTGGAGCAATCTTTGTAGACTTTAGGAAAGCATTTGATATGTTAGATCACGCTGTTTTAATAAGAAAATTAGAAACAATGAAAGTTAACTTTAAACTAGTGACATTACTTAAATCATTCCTGTCCGACAGACAGCAAGTAGTGTGGTACAATAACTCCTTGTCAAGCCCAACTATTATTGACACTGGTGTTCCTCAGGGTTCTATTCTCGGCCCTCTACTTTTTTCCATTTACATAAATGACCTTCCACTACACATCGAGCACTCATCCTGCGACCTATTTGCCGATGACTGTACCATTTATACTAGTGATAAAAGTTGCAACACGCTAGAAATATTATTACAAAGCGACACAGACAATCTTATTAAGTGGAGCAATGAAAACTGCATGCAAATAAATATCACTAAAACAAAATGTATGATAATATCAACTAGACAAAAATTACAAAACTCGCCGAAAACAACACTTCAGCTCTACATTGGAACCTCTTTAATTGAAAATGTAAATGAATATAAAACACTAGGACTCATAATTGACCAACATTTAAGTTGGAATTCGCATGTACAAGCACTGACCAAACAAACGGCACAAAAAGTTTACCAGTTAGCTAAAATCAAACATTTCCTAGATGAGGAGACACGAAAAATGTTCTATACATCCCAGATACAAACACATCTAGACTATTGTTCCACAATTTGGGATGGCTGCACCATGTCCAACACTAAAAGACTCTTTTCATTACAAAAACGTGCAGTGCGCCTAATTTCAGACAAAAACCTCACACAGTGTGTAGACGCATATACATATCTTAACATATTACCACTAAGAAAGCGCCTTCTCTTCAACAAAGCCAAATTTATTCACAAAATCTTGTCACAGAATGCTCCAACGTATCTGTGGCCTATTTTCAAATACAGCGGAAGACGCAGTCAACGCTTAAATAAATTACACATGCCCAAGCCTAGGCTCGACTTATTCAAGAAAAGTTTAGCTTTTTCTGCTGCTCATCTGTGGAATACTCTTCCACACGACTTAAAAAATACTCTTAGTCCATATTCATTCAATCACAGACTTTTCAAATACATCATGAGTGCAGATTATATGCCACCCTAATTTCGTTATGTTCTTAAATAATTACGCTGTCACCTCAGGGGCGCATTCCCATAGTCAGTTATGACTGAAGGGGCTATTATTATTATTATTATTATTATTACATAACATCATATGTAGGTTTTAAAGTTAATTTTGTCCTGTTTAGTATAAATTATGATACGCATCTGTAAATTTGTGTAACTGTTATTGTACTGTTACAATGTTGGGATTTTATTTTATTGTACTTTCTTGTTATTTTATTATTTAAGTAACATTTAGGATACGTGTGAGAATAAATAGATTAACTATGGAAGAAGAGAGAAAGGAAGGGCAGAATGTTAGACGGGCCTGCGTGACCAATTCTAAACCCTTTGAAAATAAAGTTCGTTCGTTCGTTCTATCTATCTATCTATCTATCTATCTATCTATCTATCTATCTATCTATCTATCTATCTATCTATCTATCTATCTATCTATCTATCTATCTATCTAATCTATCTATCTATCTATCTATCTATCTATCTATCTATCTATCTATCTATCTATCTATCTATCTATCTATCTATCTCTGATAATGTTTGTACTTTTCAACATATGTTATGTCATGCTTATAAGTAATTAATGTTAATATGAGTGTGCTATATTATTATTTTACTTTACAACGTTGAATTCCTTGAATTTGATATGTAAAATGCATATGAGAATAAATGAATTCAGTATGAAAGGTGAGAGAAAGGAAGGGCAGAATGTCAGACGGGCCTGCGTGCCCAATTCTCAACCCTTTGAAAATAAAGTTCGTTCGTTCGTTCGTTCTCTAGTGAGGATCAAAGCAACAAGAGAAAGTGTGTGTCACTTAGAATGAAGGAAAAAAAAAAAAGACAGAACATTATATAGACCAAGGCAAATGTGTGATATGATAATGAAAGAAAATGGAAAAGATGACAGTAACAGCAATGAACAGAGTGAGGAATGCCATTGTAGAATTAAAAAATCTATTAATAGAATTAGCTTTACAGAAGAACTGATTCCAGATACAGAACTAAGTAGTTCCATATCAAAGCAACAGATGAAATGTCCATCTCCAAAACATCAATCCACACATCATCACCAACTAATTATTCATGAAGACAAATTTTTCAACTTACGTAAATTTCCATTTTGCGGTACAGGCCATAGTTAAGGATAAGGTTATGTGTCATCCTAATACGATGGGGCTTCATGGGATGTCCCTGCCCATAGTAGTAGTTGCCAACATCACCTGGGAGAGACAAAATATTTGAATGTGATCAAAGTAGCTGTTTAGACCATAATGAACAGAAGCTGCAAGTTTAGAAAAAGTAAGAGATGACGCTATATAGGACGAAACATATACAGAAATCACAAAGATCTACAAAACTCTGTGAATCAAGTACAAAGACAATGAAGAATAGAATTTATTCAAGACATCAATGCAAGAGACATAAAAAAAAAAGAGTATGTAACATACTGTCTGGTGAGAAGGGATGTCAAGTTAACAGCCAAATACTCTAAGCAAGAATAGTCAACAATGAGAAGTCATTAGTAAGATCCCCAAAGAGAATTTCAACAAAGTTCTGCAGGAACTATTGAATCCAATCGGAAAAACTAGACGACAACACAAACACTCTGATAAAAAGTGAATAACCAGAACCAAAACATATCATCTCATGAAAAAGGAGCAGCCCAAGACACAAGTTAACTAGAATGGGTGGATTTAATAACAGACTTGTTGGACGGGGGGACCTCTTCTGATGATCAGATTGCTTCCTGTTGTATCGCTCTGTAAAGAGTTTCCTATCATCAACATGTTGGTGGTGACACTGGAGCTAAATGGTTCAAGATAATTTTTAATACAACATATGCATACATTGGCATAGTGAAAAGTCTCAGAAGAACATAACTCTAGTCTGAAAGAAGGGTAACATAAGAGGTCTATTATAGTTTTTGTAGATCAGGAGAAAGTCTTCAATAGAGTAGACAGGAAAAACTCTGGCATGTTTTATAAGACTATGGAATACAAGGACAACTTCTGGATAATAAAAGAGCCTTGTACCACAAAAGTTCAACCACTGTAAGATCAACAGATAGTGGAACAAACATATTTCAGATAAACACAGAAGTGGATCAGGGATGTGTAATATCGTCCTATCTGTTTAACATTATGTGGAAAAGATCCAACATATCACTTTAGGCAGAACTGTTTCACTGTAGTAGCTGTCAACATCATCGCTGAGAGACAAAGTGTCTGAACTCTGTCAAAGTAGTAGTTGTCCATATATCACTAGCGAGAAGCACCCCGTTTTAATGTTATCTAAGTAATGGATGCCCACATAGTGGCAAACGGTCTTAATTTTTGTAACTCAGCTGCAACGCTCAGAGCGTTGCAAAATTTTAACCGCAGTGCCGTTTCCATGCTCAGAGCGTTGTCTAAGAACTCTCGCTAATAAATATAGAAACGTAACTATGTAATCTAATCCACATTTTCTAAACCTTAACAGAGCTTGCCATCCGCGAATTAGTCCATATTGATGAAAGTTTTGATGGCATGCACACGTGTATTTATTCGGATTCAAGTGATGAGAGGGTGTTGCCCTAGCCTGGCCCGTAAAAAAGGTAAGAAAGCTAGGCTTACAAAAACACTAGATGATGGGTCACAAGTTGAATCATAAAATCAACATGTAGCCTACATAAATTGCACATAAACTGTAAAAAGTTTCATTTGATATTATTCTAGTTTATGTGCTGGAAAATGACATAATATGGAAATGTATATAATCTGGGATTTTTTCAGTGGCCGCAGCATACAATTATTGTCGTTGTTTAACTAGGGCTGCTGAGCTTCTCACTCTTTAGCAGCCAATACCAAGTTGAAGACTCCTTGATATTATCTACACTGTAGATCTAGGCTTTTCTGCCATTCCGAAAGGTGTACAGTTGAAGTCATTAGCTCCAGTTTCTCCAGCTTGGCTTGCATTTAGAGGATCGTCACATCTGGTCCCAAGCTAGGAGTAAGAAGTGCGTGGCATACTGTACATTCCCCGCCATCCAAGGGGGCTCTCCAAATATGCAGAGCTAAAATACTGTACTCTGGTTCTGGGCTCTCCCAAGGAATTGTCACGTCCTGCAAAGAGCCACTTCTCAGCTTCCCCTGCCTATCACTGGGTCCATAGTGAGATCCTTCTGCATGCAGTCAACCAAGTCAAAGCCAAAGAATTACGCCTGGGGCTCAAGTGACTTCTCCAAGCTTAGCATGCAATGCTGGGTTCTCGACAAGTTTCACCATAGGGGGAATCCCTGGAAGTGTGTGGATGATTTCTAGAATAAATGAGGTAATTAGCCTCACAGACATAGGTTCACTTCCACGTACATTTATTGTAGCATTGTGCACATCTGGTGGCCATACAAGGATGACTTCAGATATGCCACCATGCATTAGCATACACAGTATAAATTAACTAAATGTGCTAAATTTTGCTATATCTAGTGTTGTGTTATTTCAAAAATGGATTACTTTGACGCTGTAAGACTGAATAGTAAGTTTTAATGACTACAACATTAACTGGCCCTCAGTAAGTGCACATTTTGCTGTTAATGTTTTGTTTTTCAAACAACATTCAGAATTGTTTAATGTCTATTAACTGCATGTTTGTTAAAACTAACAAAATCAATTAATAATTACAGTTCTCCTTCCATCACTCTTCATGTTGATATATAACATTTGCATGTTCAAAAGAAAATTCACAGATTTAGACAAAAATGAACTCTAAAATTCAGCTACTTATTAGTAGCACATCTATGTTCTTCACAAGGAGATAATTAACCAAAGTGATAACCTTCAACAAGTTGAATGATTTTTGAGATTGGTTATTATTTTTCAATGTTTATTTATTTCATGGTGTAAATACAAGGGGATTGACATAAGTCTGGGGCCTGACCATGAAGGAGTCACAGGAGGAAGATGAAACTTGGCACATTTAAAGTTCATCATATTTGCACTGAATGTGTGAAGTACGCATTTGTTTCTTCAATGGGTTTTCCCGCTACGGTGCACGGCGCAATGTACCCTATTGACCGGATCTGCTGCTCCAAAGATTTGACAAAACAATGGAAAAGAAGGAGGCCAGAGCTGTGATAAAATTTCTGATGTTTCAGGGAAAAACACCTACAGAAATAAACAGGGAGATGGAACCAGTGTTTCGTGATTCTTGTCCTTCATATACTTCGGTAAAAAACTGGTTTCAACAGTTTAAGTGCGGCCGCTCAAATGTTGCTGATCTGCCAAGATCTGGTAGACCAGCCTCAGAGTGCAACGATGAAAATGCAACAAGAGTGAAGAAAATCATTGACCAGGATCGAAAAATGACAATTGTGGAGATAGCTAGTAGAATAAAACTAAATGAAAGAACAGTTTATAGAATTTTACACAACAGATTGAACATGAGATAAGTGTGTGCATGCTGGGTTCCGCGACTGTTGACACGTGAACAGAAGCAAACGAGGGTAAATTGCTGTCAACAGTTGCTCAAAAAGTGTCAGTCAAAAAATATTTTGGAGACCCTGGTGACAGTAGATGAGACTTGGGTACACCATTATGACCCCGAATTCAAAATTGCCAGCATGCAATGGAAAACCCCGGGCTCCCCAACACCTGTCAAGCCGAGGGCGCAGAAATCTGCAGGAAAAGTGATACTGTTTTTTGGGATGGCAAAGGTGTCCTTTTGAAAGATTATCTGCCTCGTGGCAACACAGTTAATGGACAGTACTATGCAGATCTTCACCAAACTAAGAAAGGTTGTGACCAGGAAACGAGGGATAACGCGCACTCAAAATCTTCCTTTGCTTCAAGACAACGCACCCTCTCACAAAGCACGGCTTGTGCAGCTAGCAGCCAACGATTTGAATATTAAAATTCTTCCACACCCATCATATTCTCCAGATTTGGCTCCATCAGACTTTTTTCTATTCCCAAATCTTAAAAAACATCTAAAAGGAAATAATTTTGACAGCGATGAAGAGGTTATACTGGCATGTGATGACTGGTTTAGTTTGAAAAATAGGGTGTTCTACTCCCAAGGTCTTTTCAAGGTCAAGCAGAGATGGCAGAAGTGTGTCAATTCAGACGGTGGCTATATTGAAAAGGAATAAACACTATACAAAATTTCAGCTCTCTGTGACATGTCCTTCATGGTCACGCCCAAGACTTATGTCAATCCCCTTGTACATTTGATTTCATTTAAAACTTTCCTAACCGAAAAGAGAAACGGTATAGGTTAAATAAATTGTAAATATTTATCAACAGACTTACTTACTTATTAAAGTTGAGTTTATGTTATTGTTGATAAATAATTTTGTTAATACCCCTAGCAGAGACCACAACAACAACAATAACCAATAATAATAAAAAGGAAGGAGGATCGTGAGAGGGAGCCCATAGGGATTCAGGATAATACATTAACATCATACCTGGAAACTTATACAGCTTGACCCTACCTTTGATGTCCATACACCCTTACTCTTTTCATCTTGCTACATGTGACTGGACATAAGGGAGTATATTTTTCTCTCTTATTTTTATAGTTTCATGTTCTCTACTTAATTCTCATTTTCTTTCCCTCTGTTGAAGGACTTTCGTGTGTGGTTACTGGTTGTGTTGCTTGAATTCTGATCGTGCTAATATTCGTACGCGAATGGGGTGAACCTCACCTTTGGTTTGTCGTAATGCCTGAACTTGGCATCAAGATGTAAACAACTGTTCATCTTATTAAATTAGCAACTTGATATAAAATACATAATTCAGAAGGTTGAATGGTGTAACGTGATTCAACGAATAATGCCTCCGGTTCGAGTCCTTCACAATTTAATATGGATTACACACATACATAAACAGTTCAATTCACACATGAGGTACATGCATCAATCAATCAATAGCGTAGACTGCTGTTTTACATGTCAATGTCCGTTTAAGGATACAATGCAGTAATTGTCGTCAGAACATCACAGCTATATGTACGCGCAGATAGAATGGCTACCTGCCGACAGTGAGACTGTGAGTCTAATTACTTCGTATAAAGTAGACGATTATCTTTCTCCTTCCAAGGATTTAGTTAATCACTAACCTCCATAAGTTTCCTCTCATGTAGAGTTCTAGGACTGACCCTGGTCCATCATAATGCACATATAAATGGCTATATCATGCCATTGAATTGGAAGGTTAACAAAACGCAGCTATTCAGCTTGGCGGTCAAGTAACAAAGGGTAGCGTCTCCTAGTTACCGACTGTGTCCCAAACAACGCTAGACACGTCATAATCGATCGTGTATGGAGCGTTCAATAATTGAAACATCTATCGCAATATATTAAATGTCTTAACCTTTACATTTGCACGTCCGCTAACCTTTAGCAGACGGCGTTAATATCATATACCGTAACAATTATATGGCCGACGATGTTCTGAGTAGAACCGTGTCGCGGTCATGTCAACTAACTATTTGTCATAGTCATCTAACATTAATCACATTATATATCAATATTATACATATTATTATATCAACTAAATAAAATGTCCAATGTTAATAGTGAATGATAGAATTAAATTAAAGTAAGGTCTGTCGTATTAGTATGTCATATAGGAATTAATTTGACTAATTAAAATTAAATTAATTAATTAAACTAAGAGTTAAATTATTAAGATTCTAATGTAACGCGATGTTATGAGAGAAGAAAAGACAAAATAAGTGAGAAGAAATAGAAAGAAATTCGAATATAAGTTTAACTTAATTGGGTGTGTTAAGTGTTAGTGAATAATAACTATCTAATTTAACTAACTAAATAACGTATAGGTACATTAAAAAAAATATTAATCTAATACTTGTGTGAGATTTATTTTCTCTTTTCATAATTTCTTCTTTTTATATTTCGTTCTCTTTTTTTGTTCTTTCATTTCATTTTTTTCTCACATTTCATTTTATTGATAATAATTCAATTAAGAAGTTAAGTTAACTAATTAATTAGTATAGGATATGATGATCCATCCGTAATCTTGATCCTGATGAATTCTTTTAGGCAAAAATGTTCAAACGTTTACGTTGGAAAGAAATGTCATTTATCCTAGGATCCAAGAATTAAGTGCACATAGGATAATAAGTTCGACTTGTCGTCAGATATTGTTCCATGATTGTTCAACGAATATTCATATATTGTGTATGGACGTTAGACGAAGTTTCAATGTCAATATGTATACCTTGATTGTCTTTAGTTCAATTCTGTGATGCATATAGTGTTTATAAATATTAAATTGAAGGCAAGGTTAGTTCCCTTATAGTTGATACTTCGTTATATCCAATGTAGTGATGATTGACGTGTTTTAGGAATGTCAATGTTGATCATTCGTCGTCAATAGGATTACGTGACAACGCATCCGCCACAATATTTTCAGTGCCAGGAATATGTTCAATGGAGAATTCAAATGGCTGCAGGATGATTGCATATCTGGCGAGTTTTTGGCTCTTGTGGTTAGATCGACGCAAAGATGCTACAGCACGTTGGTCAGTTTGTATGGTGAATGGAGCACCAAGCAAAAACTTTTCAAGTTTAGTTATTGCCCATATAAGTGATAAAAGTTCCTTGTCCACTGTGGAATACTTTGTTTCTGCCGGCTTTAGCTTTCTTGAAATATATAGGATGTAGAACGCCATTATGGTTCTGGAGCAGGCATGCACCAATGCCGTAGTTACTAGCATCTGTTCGTAAGAAAAATCTTTTGGAAGCATCGGGAAGTCTTAAAATTGGATCATGCGAGAACAAATTTATAATTTTGTTGAAAGTTTCATTGCATATACCAGTCCATGTCACCTTCACCGGCATGTCTTTTTTTAACAATGAAGACAATACAGCCGTGATGGATGACAAGTTTGGTATGAATCTACTGTAATATTGAACAAGTCCTAACAAACTCCTGACCTGTTTCTTCGTCTGAGGAACTGCTATGTTTAGAATTTTGGAGACTGTACTAGGTAACGTTCGGATATATCCCGATCCAATGATATGTCCCAAAAAGGTTATCTCATTACACGCGATTTGAACCTTTGTAGGTTTAGCAGTTAGATGATAATTCCTTAGAGTGTCAAAAACATATCCAAGTCCCGAAACATGTTCCTCAAACGACGAACTAAACAAGCATATGTCGTCAATATATGTAATAACGTCTGGTCTACCTGATAAAATTTGTCGCATCAGGCGAATGAAGGTAGCTGGCGCATTAACAAGCCCAAAAGGCATCACATTCCACTGGTATAGACCTTGTGGAGTGGAAAATGCGGTGTAGTACTTAGCCTTTTCGGTAAGTGGTATCTGCCAATAACCTTTAGTTAAGTCTATCTTACTAAATATAGTTGCGTTGGATAGACGTGGCAGTAAGTCGTCGATAAGTGGATGTGGTTCGCTGTCAACTATAGTCTTAGCATTTAATTTTCTATAGTCAACACATAGTCTGATGTTATTGTCCTTCTTCCGGACAATCACTAATGGAGAAGAGAATGGCGAATTACTAGTCTCAATGATTCCCAGAGACAACATCTGTTCAAGTTCCTTAGTAGTTTTAGCAAGGAAATGTAAAGGAACCGAATAGGGATGTACACGAATAGGTGTATCATCATTGAGAGTAATGTCATGACTGATAGCCGATGTGCGACCCGGGACGTCGGTCAACACATCTGGATAAGATTGTAATAGATTAGCAATCTGTAGACGCTGTTGCGGTGTAACCGTTGAAGAGATGGTTACATCCCGCCAAGATTCAGTAGCTTGAACTACTGGTACCGGTAACGGTAACTGTACCTCAGGAAAAGAAGATTCTTCTTCCTGGATGACAGATAAGTTAGAATAATAACAAGTAGATACTGTGTTGTCATCTAGTTCATGAAAAATTGACTGTAAGTGTTCAGGACGTGTATGAAATTGCTTGAGCATGTTAATATGAAATATCTTTTTGTGTCCCTTGATATCTAAGACGTAATCAACGTCGGAAATTTTATCAATGACTTTGTAAGGACCATTCCAAGATATCAATAATTTATTGTTATTGTGAGGAAGTAACACATAAGCCTCATCGCCTGGGAATAATTGGCGTAATCGTCGAGACCTATTTTGTAGAGATCGAGCCTTAGCTTTTGCAGCCTCAGAAGAAGCTGTTGCCAACTGGCAAGACTCAATAATGTTCTTCCGAAGATTAATCACATACTCGTAAGATGACTGAGTGTCCTGAGTCATCTCCTCGTCAATTAATAAGTCTTTTATTAGTCCCATAGGACCTCTTGGGGGAGCACCAAAAACTAATTCAAAGGGAGAGAAGCCAGTTTGTTCATGCGGTACCTCCCGATAAGCAAATAGAACAGCTGGGAGTGCTCTGTCCCAGTCATGAGGGTGCTTAGCAGTAACCTTATGTAGTAGTTGTTTAAGTGTACGGTTAAGTCTTTCAACCGCACCATTACTCATAGGATGATAAATACTACTTAAATTCCTATCAATGTTCCAAGTTTTCATGACTTCCTTCATGGTGTCAGATATGAACTGTGACCCATGGTCTGATAAAAGTTTTCTAGGAAACCCTATTCTAGAAAAGATGAGATGTAGTGCATCAGCTACATCTGTGGTAGTGGTGGTTGTTAATGGGATAGCTTCTGGCCATCGTGTGCACAAATCAATGCACGTAAGGACGAATCTATGTCCTCTGGCCGATGGTAGCAATGGACCAATAATATCTATGGCCATCTTGTCAAACGGTCTTACTGAGATATCGCAAGCCTGAATAGGCGCCGTGTGAAAAGCTCCACGTGCTTTCACTTCTTGGCATGTAGTACAGGAACGTACATACTGCGAAATATCTCTTGACACTCCTGGCCAAAAGAATGAAGACAGTACTCGAGATCGTGTTCGAGTATATCCCATATGTCCAGCACAATGTGAGTCATGTGCATGTTGAAGAATGTACCGTCTAAAAGTATACGGGACCATAACTTGTTGTTTCATTTGTGATTTGTCATTAAAACATCTAATCAATATGTCATTTTTAATAACAAACCAATGTTTGTTATTATTACCTGAGGATAGATTGTCAACTTTATCAACCAGCTTAAAAAATTTTTTTAAAGATTTATCCTCTTTTTGTTTGGTTGCAAATGTTTCCCTGTCAATAGGTGAATTGACTACAAACTCCTCTTGGTTGTCTGCATCCATCTTATTATCACTAAATTTCTCAATGAGTTGAGTCTGCGCTCTAGTCGTCACGGCGTTTCCAGTGCATAGGTTATGTTTCTCCCATTCTATGATCTCATCTGGAGTACAATCTTTACTACCGTGTATACGACCAACCATCAGATCAGCTATAGGCTTTTTTAGCATACATACTTTTACATTCCCTGTGAAAAAGGGTGTTCTAATATGAACAATAGCTGTGGGGTAAAACTCAATAGTTCCACCAAATGTCATGCAGCGTACATATTCTCCTGTCGCACAGCTAGGATGTACCAGCGACTGACGTATACCAATCGTCGTGGATCCTGAATCCCTCAGCACTGAGACGACGGATCCATTAACTAATCCCCTGTTAAAAATTAGTAAGCCTGTTCCATCGTTGACTGCAAGACCTACCTCTGGTGTAATATGTCCGCAGTTAAGCACTGTTTCTTTCGCCTTCTGAAAAATAAGATTGCATTGTTGGCAACTATTTGCCACATTATAATTAATAGCAAAACATGCAGCAGAAGACTGTGTTGTATTATTGTCAAGTGGGACCTGAGCTATAGGGGTAGTATTTTTTGTAACTGCCGCCCCTGTATTATGGTTGTAATGAGATGATCCCCGAGAATGAGATCGATTCCGAGTATAATTGTTAGAATTATCTCGTCGTCCTCTATAGTAACTATTATCTCGATGTCTCGAGCCATGATTATTACCATTCCAGTTATTGTTATTATTGGGAGTATGTGATCGATTATAATTAGTGTTATGTTGACCATTGTGGTAGTTTGTTTGAGGTGAATAATTTCTATCTCGTGATCTACCTCTGTTGAACTCATTTTTATTGTTGAAATCATTATTATGTCCCTTCTGAAAGTTAACATTGTGATTTCTTTGGAACCTACTTCTGTCTACACTGTGATGTCTTTGTTTGTTATTATGATTGGAGGCCATATTAGACGCCACAGGTAGAGGTTCTCTTAATGAGGAGTTAGAAATGGTTGCATTCGGATGTGCCGAACAGTAGTTTAAAGAAATTTTTTCTAACTCGTCGATAGTACCTGGTTTACGCTCCTGCAAATATGCAAAGAATGGTTGGCTAACCGAAGATAATACCTTATCCCGTAGTAGTAAATCAACTAATTTGTCGTATGATTTGTTGACTTCTGCCAGTTCAACCCATCTATTAAATGTATTGCGTATGTTCGCAATGAATCCTGCAAAATCTTTTGGAGATTCAGGTAAAATTCCCTTAAATTTCAACCTACAGTGTTCCTCGTCCAGGTGAAACCTTCGTAAAAGCAAGGACTTAATAGCACCGTAGTTATTTGCTATTGATGGGTCAGCATTTTGAGAAGCCGTCAATGGTTCTCCAACCAAGAATTCATTTAACTTGAGTACCCATGACTCTTCAGGCAAATGATTTGTTTTGCAAGTCTGTTCAAAACGTGACAGGAACGATGAAAGGTCGTCCACGTTTAAGTTGAGAGTGGGTAATTTAAAGTTGTAGAAATGTTTAGTTTGGCTGGATGACGATCCATTTTGTGCGTTATTATTCTGGTTTGCATCAGCACTTTGTGCTTGTAATCTTGCTGTCTCCAATTTAATACGCGCCAATTCCATTTCTTGTTGTAAAATAATTTCCTCTCGTTTCAATTTATTCTCTTCTTCCTGTTTGGTAATTGCTCTTTGCTCTTCTCTTTCACGTTGAGCAATCTCTCTTAATCTATTTTCCTTGGCAATTTGCTTCATCTCACGTTCCTCCTCCTCTTTCTTTAATGCAGCCTTTTGTTCCTCTTCCTCTTTCTTTAATGCAGCCTTTTGTCCTCTTCCTCTTTCTTTAATGCAGCTTTTTTCTCTGCTTCTTTTCTTTCACGTTCCTCCATTTCTGCTTTATGTTTTTCCAGTTCTGCCTCAGCAAACTGACGAAGTTCTTGAGATTTATAACCATATTCCTTACCAATTTTAACGAAATGGTCTATAGTAAGCATTTTGACTTTTATCTGGTAAGTAATTATTGGTAATTACTGATTAAAATAGTCAATAGTAGCTTCAGAGTAATTATTATACTTACTCAACTTAGGAATATTCAATATAAATAATCACAATAGTACTGAACTCTAATGTCTAAGTTCAACTAATAGACAATATTTTGTAACAATATTGTATCTAAGTACTAACTATATCATAAATAGTTATGATATCTGTTAACTATAATGTAATTACATCACACAATTAATCTCAATATCCAATGATGTTGGGTATGATTCCTAGTAATTATATTGTTCAATGTACTAAGTCACTCTCTTAGTACCAGAAAAGTATATTAAATAATATACAATGGGTCTATTACCTCAAAGGTAGACTATAAGATTATTTTATTTGGTCAATATATATATATTATATTATTATGCCCTAGGCATCTCTTATAAATTGCAGTGCTAATTTCTTGGACTATCACTGCATAATTATGCAATGTCCCATATTAACCTTAAATGTCAGAAAAAATTAATTAAATTAAATTACAAGTGTATTATTGAATATAATGTTATATTATTAATGTAGCATTTAATATATATCATGAGGACAAACAAAACAATGATGCAACTAAAGGGTACAAACAATGTCAAGACGCAACCAAGACATTTTCACAATTAAAAATGAATTTATGAACTAAATAAAACAAGCGGAAGTGTCACACGGAAAACGAAGGGTCAAAGATTGACCCGAGGTCAACTTAATATGCAAAGTACACACAAAAAAAATGACTGCAAAAAATGATGACATCACAGGACTCATAACGGACGAACATTTAACAATCATAAAATAAATTGATAGTAAGAGTAGACTGGACGAAATAGTTAACGAACATGATACAAAACTGAATAAAATTGTGAACTGAGTACGAATAAAATACACCAGTTATCTACGGAACGGTACAGCTAACACAAATCGTCAAACGACAGCAGATTTGGACAGACAGTCCAATGGCAAACCTCAATGGGGCTTCCAAAAGTGCAATCGTTTAACTGCCCTATGAAACGACCGAAATCAATTCAGGCATCGTGAGAGCCACAGAATCTAATTTCGGTTCATCCTCCTCTTTACCGCCCACTAATTAACAACACATTAAGACAACAAAAAGTACATTAAACATAGGTAAAAACATGCCGATGTAGGCAGAGGGCATGGACTCAGTTAGCACTGTCACGTTAACGACAATAGTTATTGAGCTAAACTTATCTTTATTTGCTGCTTCACTTGATGCTCGTTGTCATCGACGGCTAGGCCTGTGCCTTTGACTGTCTGCTCCTGTAGTCCATATCATGTGTTTGCTTCAATGGCTCATGTTTTTGGTTAGACTTAGAAACGGCTTTGGTTTTCTCCGACAGTTCACCTACACGACTCGGTGACGTCACGTTGTTAGGCATTATAATGAGTACTGCGTCATCAGCTTCGACTGGATCATGTGATCGAAATTGATCGTAAATATTTGTGGTTAACATGTGCGTAAGGAACAGAAGTTTGTTTCTTTTTTCTGTCGTTCCCCGCATTCGGCCGCCACTTTTGTTGAAGGACTTTCGTGTGTGGTTACTGGTTGTGTTGCTTGAATTCTGATCGTGCTAATATTCTTACGCGAATGGGGTGAACCTCACCTTTGGTTTGTCGTAATGCCTGAACTTGGCATCAAGATGTAAACAACTGTTCATCTTATTAACTCAGCAACTTGATATAAAATACATAATTCATAATGGTTGAATGGTGTAACGTGATTCAACGAATAATGCCTCCGGTTCGAGTCCTTCACAATTTAATATGGATTACACACATACATAAACAGTTCAATTCACACATGAGGTACATGCATCAATCAATCAATAGCGTAGACTGCTGTTTTACATGTCAATGTCCGTTTAAGGATACAATGCAGTAATTGTCGTCAGAACATCACAGCTATATGCACGCGCAGATAGAATGGCTACCTGCCGACAGTGAGACTGTGAGTTTAATTACTTCGTATAAAGTAGACGATTATGAATTGTTTCCAAGGATTTAGTTAATCACTAACGCCATAAGTTTCTGCTCTCGTAGAGTTAGGACTGACCCTGGTCAAACTGTAAATTAAGACATTTAAATGGCTATATCATGCCATTCAATTATTGAACGCTAGATAAAATCGATTATGCTATTCAGCTTGTTTGGGTCAAGTAAACTAAAGGAGTACGCTCCCTTTGTTACCGACTGTGACCCAAACAAGCTGAACGTCATAGCTCGTTTTGTATGGACCGTTCAATAATGGAAACATGATATAGCCATTTATAAATGTCTTAAACCTTTACCAGGGCAGTCCTAGAACTCTACATGAGAGGAAACTTATGCACTTTTGTTGAAGGACTTTCGTGTGTGGTTACTGGTTGTGTTGCTTGAATTCTGATCGTGCTAATATTCGTACGCGAATGGGGTGAACCTCACCTTTGGGTTGTCGTAATGCCTGAACTTGGCATCAAGATGTAAACAACTGTTCATCTTATTAACTCAGCAACTTGATATAAAATACATAATTCATAATGGTTGAATGGTGTAACGTGATTCAACGAATAATGCCTCCGGTTCGAGTCCTTCACAATTTAATATGGATTACACACATACATAAACAGTTCAATTCACACATGAGGTACATGCATCAATCAATCAATAGCGTAGACTGCTGTTTTTACATGTCAATGTCCGTTTAAGGATACAATGCAGTAATTGTCGTCAGAACATCACAGCTATATGCACACGCAGATAGAATGGCTACCTGCCGACAGTGAGACTGTGAGTCTAATTACTTCGTATAAAGTAGACGATTATCTTTCTCCTTCCAAGGATTTAGTTAATCACTAACCTCCATAAGTTTCCTCTCATGTGGAGTTCTAGGACTGACCCTGGTCCATCATAAATGCACATATAAATGGCTATATCATGCCATTGAATTGGAAGGTTAACAAAACGCAGCTATTCAGCTTGGCGGTCAAGTAACAATGGGTAGCGTCTCCTAGTTACCGACTGTGTCCCAAACAACGCTAGACACGTCATAATCGATCGTGTATGGAGCGTTCAATAATTGAAACATCTATCGCAATATATTAAATGTCTTAACCTTTACATTTGCACGTCCGCTAACCTTTAGCAGACGGCGTTAATATCATATACCGTAACAATTCCCTGTACACCGGGGAGGTTTTCTGCAAATCGATTTAGACCAGGTTTTTTTCAAGATCTATCCGACTTAACAATTTTTCAAAAAAAAAAATTTAACACAATCGTGACATATGGCCGACAATGTTCTGAGTAGAACCGTGTCGCGGTCATGTCAACTAACTATTTGTCATAGTCATCTAACATTAATCACATTATATCAATATTATACATATTATTATATCAACTAAATAAAATGTCCAATGTTAATAGTGAATGATAGAATTAAATTAAAGTAAGGTCTGTCGTATTAGTATGTCATATAGGAATTAATTTGACTAATTAAAATTAAATTAATTAATTAAACTAAGAGTTAAATTATTAAGATTCTAATGTAACGCGATGTTATGAGAGAAGAAAAGACAAAATAAGTGAGAAGAAATAGAAAGAAATTCGAATATAAGTTTAACTTAATTGGGTGTGTTAAGTGTTAGTGAATAATAACTATCTAATTTAACTAACTAAATAACGTATAGGTACATTAAAAAAAATATTAATCTAATACTTGTGTGAGATTTATTTTCTCTTTTCATAATTTCTTCTTTTTATATTTCGTTCTCTTTTTTGTTCTTTCATTTCATTTTTTTCTCACATTTCATTTTATTGATAATAATTCAATTAAGAAGTTAAGTTAACTAATTAATTAGTATATGACATACTAATACGACAGTCTTGATCCTGATGAATTCTTTTAGGCAAAAATGTTCAAACGTTTACGTTGGAAAGAAATGTCATTTATCCCAGCATCCACGAATTAAGTGATAATAATAATTGTCGTATATATTGTTCCATGATTGTTATAAATGTCATATATTGTTAGATGGACTTAGACAAATAGTTTTCAATTGACATGAACCTTGATTGTCTTTAGTTCAATTCTGTGACATATAGTGTTTAGACCATATTAAATTGAGGCAACCATCGTTAGTTTTCATTGTATAGTTGATACTTCGTTTATCCAATTTTTTTTTTTTTTTTTGTTTTAGGAATGTCAATGTTGAAGTTCTTGCGTCGATCTAAACCCACTTTAGAAAAAAAAATCTATCGATTTTTTTTTCCTACCCCGGTTTTTGAATTCTCCATTGTTACGGTATTCCTGACTTAACGCCGTCTGCTAAAGGTTAGCAGACGTGCAATTGTAAAGGTTAAGACATTTAATATATTGCGTTAGATGTTTCAATTATTGAACGCTCCATACACGATCGATTATGACGTGTCTAGCGTTGTTTGGGTCACAGTCGGTAACTAGGAGACGCTACCCTTTGTTACTTGACCGCCAAGCTGAATAGCTGCGTTTTGTTAACCTTCCAATTCAATGGCATGATATAGCCATTTATATGTGCATTTATGATGGACCAGGGTCAGTCCTAGAACTCTACATGAGAGGAAACTTATGGAGGTTAGTGATTAACTAAATCCTTGGAAGGAGAAAGATAATCGTCTACTTTATACGAAGTAATTAGACTCACAGTCTCACTGTCGGCAGGTAGCCATTCTATCTGCGCGTGCATATAGCTGTGATGTTCTGACGACAATTACTGCATTGTATCCTTAAACGGACATTGACACGTAAAACAGCAGTCTACGCTATTGATTGATTGATGCATGTACCTCATGTGTGAATTGAACTGTTTATGTATGTGTGTAATCCATATTAAATTGTGAAGGACTCGAACCGGAGGCATTATTCGTTGAATCACGTTACACCATTCAACCATTATGAATTATGTATTTTATATCAAGTTGCTGAGTTAATAAGATGAACAGTTGTTTACATCTTGATGCCAAGTTCAGGCATTACGACAACCCAAAGGTGAGGTTCACCCCATTCGCGTACGAATATTAGCACGATCAGAATTCAAGCAACACAACCAGTAACCACACACGAAAGTCCTTCAACAAAAGTGGTGGCCAGTGTGGGGAACAATCCTTACTACCATGGATGCGTCCCAACATCAGATCTGCAATTGGATTCTGAAGCATGCATACCTTAACTTGTCCTGAAAAGAAAGGTGTATTAACATGGACAAGAGCTGTGGGGTAAAACTCAATAGTTCCACCAAATGTCATGCAGCGTACATATTCTCCTGTCGCACAGCTAGGATGTACCAGCGACTGACGTACACCAATCGTCGTGGATCCTGAATCCCTCAGCACTGAGACGACGGATCCATTAACTAATCCCCTGTTAAAAATTAGTAAGCCTGTTCCATCGTTGACTGCAAGACCTACCTCTGGTGTAATATGTCCGCAGTTAAGCACTGTTTCTTTCGCCTTCTGAAAAATAAGATTGCATTGTTGGCAACTATTTGCCACATTATAATTAATAGCAAAACATGCAGCAGAAGACTGTGTTGTATTATTGTCAAGTGGGACCTGAGCTATAGGGGTAGTATTATTTGTAACTGCCGCCCCTGTATTATGGTTGTAATGAGATGATCCCCGAGAATGAGATCGATTCCGAGTATAATTGTTAGAATTATCTCGTCGTCCTCTATAGTAACTATTATCTCGATGTCTCGAGCCATGATTATTACCATTCCAGTTATTGTTATTATTGGGAGTATGTGATCGATTATAATTAGTGTTATGTTGACCATTGTGGTAGTTTGTTTGAGGTGAATAATTTCTATCTCGTGATCTACCTCTGTTGAACTCATTTTTATTGTTGAAATCATTATTATGTCCCTTCTGAAAGTTAACATTGTGATTTCTTTGGAACCTACTTCTGTCTACACTGTGATGTCTTTGTTTGTTATTATGATTGTAGGCCATATTAGACGCCACAGGTAGAGGTTCTCTTAATGAGGAGTTAGAAATGGTTGCATTCGGATGTGCCGAACAGTAGTTTAAAGAAATTTTTTTCTAACTCGTCGATAGTACCTGGTTTACGCTCCTGCAAATATGCAAAAAATGGCTGGCTAACCGAAGATAATACCTTATCCCGTAGTAGTAAATCAACTAATTTGTCGTATGATTTGTTGACTTCTGCCAGTTCAACCCATCTATTAAATGTATTGCGTATGTTCGCAATGAATCCTGCAAAATCTTTTGGAGATTCAGGTAAAATTCCCTTAAATTTCAACCTACAGTGTTCCTCGTCCAGGTGAAACCTTTGTAAAAGCAAGGACTTAATAGCACCGTAGTTATTTGCTATTGATGGGTCAGCATTTTGAGAAGCCGTCAATGGTTCTCCAACCAAGAATTCATTTAACTTGAGTACCCATGACTCTTCAGGCAAATGATTTGTTTTGCAAGTCTGTTCAAAACGTGACAGGAACGATGAAAGGTCGTCCACGTTTAAGTTGAGAGTGGGTAATTTAAAGTTGTAGAAATGTTTAGTTTGGCTGGATGACGATCCATTTTGTGCGTTATTATTCTGGTTTGCATCAGCACTTTGTGCTTGTAATCTTGCTGTCTCCAATTTAATACGCGCCAATTCCATTTCTTGTTGTAAAATAATTTCCTCTCGTTTCAATTTATTCTCTTCTTCCTGTTTGGTAATTGCTCTTTGCTCTTCTCTTTCACGTTGAGCAATCTCTCTTAATCTATTTTCCTTGGCAATTTGCTTCATCTCACGTTCCTCCTCCTCTTTCTTTAATGCAGCCTTTTGTTCCTCTTCCTCTTTCTTTAATGCAGCCTTTTGTTCCTCTTCCTCTTTCTTTAATGCAGCTTTTTTCTCTGCTTCTTTTCTTTCACGAGAAGCAATTCATCATGAATCTCCAGTTACACCACTTAACTTACCCACCCCTTCTCCAACACTCATTCCTCAAAACAAAGCATGCCCAGGACAGCATCATAATGTTAAAAGGCAAAAGGACATTAGCAGCAGTGTAGGAAGAAGATTAGGACCAAATAAAACATTCCCAATTGAAGTAAAAATTAGCAATCGATTTGGAAATCCATCAATCCTATCTACACAAGCAGATTCCGAAACAGCAACCTCAGAAGAAGATGACAGGGCACGTAAACTCCAATGTCACTTGACACAAGATTCTGCTGACCACCTACTGCAAGACAACGAGCAATGGCACCAACAACGCCGTCGTACTCGACCACAGCCACATCCTAATCGTCACATTCCTCACAACACAGCCAACATTATTATAGGAGACTCATTGCTAAATGGCATTCACAGCGATCGAATGTCAACAACACCAGGGGAACTAGTCACTGTTATACCATTACCTGGAGCCGGAATAGTAGAAGTTATCAATGAAATAAGCCGTCTCAACACAAACACCAACATAAAGAAAACAACAATACACGTAGGGATAAACGACAGCACAAATGGACACACTCTTAACCTATCAGACATCTCCAGAATGATTGACACCATAAAACAAAATTTTCCCAACACATCCACATATATTTCGTCAATTATTCCACCCAGCTATGGTAAAGCACGCCAAACTGTGGATATCAACAACAAGGTGCTTTACACTTTTTGTTCAAAGCATAACACGTCTTTCATAAACAACACACCCTTTTTCACATCTAAGTCAGGTGCGCCAAAAAAACTGCTATACAGAGATCAGGTACACACTTCTAAACTAGGGACCAGCTACCTAGCCAAAAATTTAAAGTTTCCTCAGAGGACACACCAGAAACACACACATTCATTCACCAGGGACACAAATTATACACTTAACTTAGTAAACCCAGGCACAACAGCTCATAACCATCAATCACCGTCCTCAGCTGACAAGCAAGTATCTAGAAAAGCTACATTTAAGCCCACCTCCCACGCTAACCTTTATGACCAAATGTATCCGCCACTACCCACACAACAGTCCAGCCAGCTGCTAACTGCACAACAGACACCACTGGACAGATGGACAGATTGGACTACAAGTAACACCCATTCACTTAATCGCAACGCAGGAACTACAGCAAGAAAATGGGAGTTTTCTCACCCCGTCTCCACCCGCACAGAACGGAATTCTCACAATTCATCCGTTTTAAGGCAACTGACTCAATATAGTCCAGAAATATTAATGCAGGCTCTTCAGATGTCTATAAACTGCTCTACAGAACAAGATTAAAACCAAGCAACTTAAAACTGTTTTTTTTTAAAACAAGTTTGCAGTGTAACATTCGACCTGACGCGTTCTCTTCGGAAGCACTTTAGTGACCTTTGTCCTGAGATAAAAGAAATAGCTGAGTATCAGCGTTGAACTTTTAACTGTCACTTTTGGATGTTAATAATTTTTTTATTTTTTTTTTATTACATTGTCTGTTTAAACATTTCTTTCTGTTCGTCAGAGCAGGGCGTATCTAAATTTGTTTCCGATTTAGTAATAACTCTATCGTATTAATACTATTGTTTTCTTATTATTATTATCTCTGTGCTTATTCCTCTCATTCCTACGCTCACCATTCTCTTTTACATCTTTTATACATCTGCACCTTCGTTTTTTCATTTTGAGGAAAATTAGGAAATCCTCACAAAACTAACTAACTAAGTCACAGCGTGGACCTTTAACTGTCCCGGGAGGATTAATTCTCTACATTGACTGTGGTTGAAGTAAAAATATTCCTTTTTGTTCGGAACAGACTGTATTTTAAGATAAAAACCACACTTTTTGCAGAGATTAAGATACTGTAAACAGTGTCCACGGACTCTAGCAGTGCATATTTTATTACTTGTCTACAATTTTGTATAAACCATTGTGTACCAATTTTATTGCTTCTTACTCATTCCTACTCTCCTCATTATTTCTTTCCTATTGACTATTATCATGTCCGAGTGCAAAAACTCTAATCAAAATATAGGCAATACCACTAATTCATGGCTTAAACTATCAGGGCTTAAAATTGGTCATTTAAACATTTACCACCTGCTAGGTAAGCTTTCTGAAGTCTCCACCTCCCTCCAACAAAACTTCCACATATTTGGTTTTTCTGAAACCCGTCTCAATGACAAAATTACAGATGACGAAATTAGGATTAATGGATTCACCACCATTCGCAGGGATCGTAACAGACAACATGAAACAGGGCTAGTCATATACATCTCAACATCTCTTCAGTACAGACGCCGTGATGATCTAGAACATACTGGCATTGAATGTTTATGGCTGGAAATAAAACTCCCCAACCTGACCCCCGTTCTAATTGGTTACCTGTACCGAAACCCTAGCTCTTCTGCTGTATGGTTTGACACATTCTCACGAATGATGGACAACGTTTGGGCTTCTTCGAAGGAAATTATTCTACTGGGGGATTTCAATATTGACCTTCACAAACCGAACAACACGTGGAATGATATTACCATCTCATACAACCTCATACAGTTAATCAATCAACCCACGAGAGTAACAGACTCATCATCTACACTAATTGATCATATCTATACGACCTGCCCAGAAAACATTATAGAATGCATAGTCCCACAGACATCATTAAGTGACCACTATCCTATTTGCTGTACCTGGACGAGAAAGGGGTTTAAAGCACCTAAAACGGAACACATCACAGTCCATTACAGGAATTTCAAAAACTTTAACATTCAATTATTCCTACAAGACCTACAAATATCCCCTCTCTCATACGTGTACCAACTTCCGCATCCAGAAGAAGCCATAAAATACTGGACACAAACTTTCAACAACGTATTCGACAAACATGTTCCTATAAAGCAGGTTCGGGTCAAAAACATCAGAAAGACCCCATGGATAACCAACGAAATACTATCAACAATGAGAGAGCGGGACGAAGCACATAAGCTCAAAGATTTCAGCAGGTATCGGATGCTTAGAAACAAAGTACAATATCTCATTCGTCAGGAAAAGAAACTACATTTCAGAAAGATGATTCAAGACAAAGCAAACAGCAAAGAAGTCTGGGCAGCCATTAGAACACTAACACACAAATCAAAGTCACTAAACTCTTTACCAAAAAGCTGCTCCCTCACGGCAACTCATTTTAGCAACCACTTCAAAACAGAAATTAGCCTTCTCAAGTCGACACTAAAGCCAATGGACTGCGATATTAGTAAATTGACAGCCTTCTGCAACACTGAACACACCCCAACAGATCTAAGACATATTCCTTTTCTAACAGTACATGAAGTTCTCAAATATATCTTGGCATTAAAAAAACAACAATTCATCTGGGCTTGATGGTATCAGCAATAAGATTCTACGTTACGCTGCGCCCATCATTTGCGACTCCTTAACCTATGTGTACAACCAATGTATTGCACGCAACTACTTCCCCACAGCATTTAAATCTGCCAAAGTGTACCCCCTCTATAAATCTGGCTCACATAGCGATCCCAACAGCTACAGACCAATATCCCTTCTATCATCTCTTTCAAAACCACTAGAGAAACACATTTACAACACCACATTTCAACACTTAACAACAAACAAACTGCTCATTGATAGCCAGTCAGGTTTCAGACCCAAACATTCCTGTCACACAGCGCTCACCAAAATGGCAGACAACTGGCTGTCGAACATAAATGATGGAAAATTATGTGGTGCTGTTTTTGTCGACTTCAAGAAAGCATTTGACATGATTGACCACACTATCTTGGTTCAAAAGAGAAACTCCCTAAGCTGCACCAAAAGATCGCTAGCCAAAAATAAAACAACTTAACTTAGGGACGCAGACACTAGACTATTGTTCTACACCTCACATATACAGACACATCTAGATTACTGCTCTACACTATGGGATTGTTGCCCTGCTTCCACCTCGAAGAGACTGCACTCCCTGCAAAAGAGAGCAGTGCGTCTGATCACCGATAATCGCACGACACCACACACAAGGACAGGAAAAGAACCCAAAATACTGTCGCTAAAAAAACGTCTTCTCTACAACAAAGCCAAGCTGACTCACACAATTCTATCTAACAATGCCCCGTCGTACCTAAGATCATTGTTTCAAACCAGTAGAAGGGAGGGACAACGATTACATCAGTTACGTCTGCCCAAACCTAGGATCGACCTGTTCAAAAAGAGTCTAGCCTACTCTGGTGCCTACTTATGGAACAGCCTTCCACACCACCTAAAAAGCCTACCTACACAATATTCTTTTAACAAAGCACTTTTCAAACACTTCCTCAACACTGATTATCTACCCCCATAGAACAGTATTTGCCTGTCAACATCTCATCCATAGGTCAACATTTCTTTTCCTCTTCCGCTCATTTTTGTGTGTTAATAATTTGTTTTATATCCATGTAATATCATTATTATATTCACTTTAAAATATTATTATATAATGTAATGTATGTGTGAATGTACCCACATAATACTGTACTTTAGAAATGTGAGTCGTGAGAATGTACCCGCATACCAAAAATACATATTAATTGTAGACGGATTGACCGCATGAGTGAGTGTCGGTATACAGAATTTATTTATTTTTATTTATTGTTTTATTTATTTTATTTTATTATTACTTTTTTCCCCCATTTACTAGCTTGTTTGTTTCAAAAAAAAAAAAAACCCCTACTCATTTTTTATTATTATGCTTGCATACTGTAAATGAATGCTGTTATGGTAACTTTATAATGTTGCATGCCTTTAAATTAATGCTTAAAGCATCATGTGGGAATGAAAGGATATAGTATGCAAGATTAATGAGAGTGGAAGGGCAGAATGTTAGACGGGCCTGCGCGCCCAATTCTTTACCCTTCGAAAATAAAGTTCGTTCGTTCGTTCGTTCGTTCGTTCACGTTCCTCCATTTCTGCTTTATGTTTTTCCAGTTCTGCCTCAGCAAACTGACGAAGTTCTTGAGATTTATAACCATATTCCTTACCAATTTTAACGAAATGGTCTATAGTAAGCATTTTGACTTTTATCTGGTAAGTAATTATTGGTAATTACTGATTAAAATAGTCAATAGTAGCTTCAGAGTAATTATTATACTTACTCAACTTAGGAATATTCAATATAAATAATCACAATAGTACTGAACTCTAATGTCTAAGTTCAACTAATAGACAATATTTTGTAACAATATTGTATCTAAGTACTAACTATATCATAAATAGTTATGATATCTGTTAACTATAATGTAATTACATCACACAATTAATCTCAATATCCAATGATGTTGGGTATGATTCCTAGTAATTATATTGTTCAATGTACTAAGTCACTCTCTTAGTACCAGAAAAGTATATTAAATAATATACAATGGGTCTATTACCTCAAAGGTAGACTATAAGATTATTTTATTTGGTCAATATATATATTATATTATTATGCCCTAGGCATCTTTTATAAATTGCAGTGCTAATTTCTTGGACTATCACTGCATAATTATGCAATGTCCCATATTAACCTTAAATGTCAGAAAAAATTAATTAAATTAAATTACAAGTGTATTATTGAATATAATGTTATATTATTAATGTAGCATTTAATATATATCATGAGGACAAACAAAACAATGATGCAACTAAAGGGTACAAACAATGTCAAGACGCAAACAAGACATTTTCACAATTAAAAATGAATTTATGAACTAAATAAAACAAGCGGAAGTGTCACACGGAAAACGAAGGGTCAAAGATTGACCCGAGGTCAACTTAATATGCAAAGTACACACAAAAAAATGACTGCAAAAAATGATGACATCACAGGACTCATAACGGACGAACATTTAACAATCATAAAATAAATTGATAGTAAGAGTAGACTGGACGAAATAGTTAACGAACATGATACAAAACTGAATAAAATTGTGAACTGAGTATGAATAAAATACACCAGTTATCTACGGAACGGTACAGCTAACACAAATCGTCAAACGACAGCAGATTTGGACAGACAGTCCAATGGCAAACCTCAATGGGGCTTCCAAAAGTGCAATCGTTTAACTGCCCTAAGAAACGACCGAAATCAATTCAGGCATCGTGAGAGCCACAGAATCTAATTTCGGTTCATCCTCCCTACCACCCACTAATTAACAACACATTAAGACAACAAAAAGTACATTAAACATAGGTAAAAACATGCCGATGTAGGCAGAGGGCATGGACTCAGTTAGCACTGTCACGTTAACGACAATAGTTATTGAGCTAAACTTATCTTTATTTGCTGCTTCACTTGATGCTCGTTGTCGTCGACGGCTAGGCCTGTGCCTTTGACTGTCTGCTCCTGTAGTCCATATCGTGTGTTTGCTTCAATGGCTCATGTTTCCCCTGGTTAGACTTAGAAACGGCTTTGGTTTCTCCGACAGTTCACCTACACGACTTTCGGTGACGTCACGTTGTTAGGCATTATAATGAGTACTGCGTCATCTTCGACTGGATCATGTGATCGAAAATTGATCGTAAATATTTGTGGTTAACATGTGCGTAAGGAACAGAAGTTTGTTTCTTTTTTCTGTCGTTCCCCACACTGGCCACCACTTTTGTTGAAGGACTTTCGTGTGTGGTTACTGGTTGTGTTGCTTGAATTCTGATCGTGCTAATATTCGTACGCGAATGGGGTGAACCTCACCTTTGGTTTGTCGTAATGCCTGAACTTGGCATCAAGATGTAAACAACTGTTCATCTTATTAAATTAGCAACTTGATATAAAATACATAATTCAGAAGGTTGAATGGTGTAACGTGATTCAACGAATAATGCCTCCGGTTCGAGTCCTTCACAATTTAATATGGATTACACACATACATAAACAGTTCAATTCACACATGAGGTACATGCATCAATCAATCAATAGCGTAGACTGCTGTTTTACATGTCAATGTCCGTTTAAGGATACAATGCAGTAATTGTCGTCAGAACATCACAGCTATATGCACGCGCAGATAGAATGGCTACCTGCCGACAGTGAGACTGTGAGTCTAATTACTTCGTATAAAGTAGACGATTATCTTTCTCCTTCCAAGGATTTAGTTAATCACTAACCTCCATAAGTTTCCTCTCATGTAGAGTTCTAGGACTGACCCTGGTCCATCATAATGCACATATAAATGGCTATATCATGCCATTGAATTGGAAGGTTAACAAAACGCAGCTATTCAGCTTGGCGGTCAAGTAACAAAGGGTAGCGTCTCCTAGTTACCGACTGTGTCCCAAACAACGCTAGACACGTCATAATCGATCGTGTATGGAGCGTTCAATAATTGAAACATCTATCGCAATATATTAAATGTCTTAACCTTTACATTTGCACGTCCGCTAACCTTTAGCAGACGGCGTTAATATCATATACCGTAACACCCTCCTGTCTCTTGTTTGTCTGTCCCTGACAAACAACGTAGGTTTTTCTTGTCCTTTCTCCTTGTAGGACGTATTACCATTTGTGTGTGTTTTTTTTTTTCCCCATTCAACCGTTTTACCCCCGTCTTATGGCAGTTCTCCTCATATACTTATATTTTCAGAGAAGGGGGTATTTCTTATAAGACCAGACTCTTAGCTGGCACTATCCTGGTATCAACTGATACAACTTTTTGTCCAGGATAACTTATTAATTTCAATACCATCTGAACCTCTCGCGACATTGTTATTGACTAGAAATCTTAAAATTATGTTGTTGTTATTGATCCAGCGGCGCTGGGGCTCTCGCCCTTCGGCCCAATGACATGTAGTGATATCTGCATGTTTTCGTAAGTTGTTTTGTTTCTCCGTACAAGGTGTTCCACTTATCTGGCCTCGCAGGACGAAGCATTTTCCTAACATCATCGGGTGCTTGGCACTCAAAGAGATGGTGGTCAACAGTTTCGTAGGGGTAGTTACACAGCTGGCACTCTGGAGAGTATTGTGGTTGGATTCTGTTCAAGTGACTGTTGAGTGGTATGTGTTGTGTCCTGAGCCGAAAAATGGTTTTCTGATCCCTCCTTATAAGATGACCAATGCTGTCATTAGGATCAGGACAGCCATATGTCTGTAAAACTCTCTCCCGGTGTTTCTCATGGCCCACCTGTTCAGCCAAGTTTCTCTGATTGTTGTTCGTATGAGTGCTTTGGCTGTTTGGAGAGTTGTTGCTGTCAGTGGTTGTTCTTGTCTTGCTCCTTTCTTTGCTAATCTGTCTGCTCTGTCATTATCTGGTGTATTTGAGTGACCATTTGAGGGAAAGGCATCGAATACAGATTGTATACGGCAGTTTCCAGTGCAATGATTTCAGCTTCGTAGTTGGAGCAAAACTCCCTGCATGCATCAAACAGCTCATCGGAGGATCCATCTGGGTAACATATGTAGAATCCATAACCTGCTTTGATGGTGGCCTTAAATGCAGATCACCATTCTTCAGGGTAGGCATCAATGGTTCGTTGTGATGCACTCATAAGACTGACTGGGTCGGAGTGTTTGGTTGTTCCATCTACTAATTTTATTTGTACTTCTGATGTTTTTAAGTGAGTATGTGGTGGTAAATTCTGTACCACTTTTTGTACATCTTTTCTTTCTGGGAAGTGGTATCTATCCTGAATTTCATGGACATGTAAGACTGACTTGTGTTTTATTCTTTGCTTGTGTTCCCAGTTTTCTACGAGGTGTCTATTGAGGTGGTTTTGGTTCATTCTTTTACATCTTTCATTAACTTCTAAAGCAGCTTTATCCCTCCGTAACCCAAGGGGTTCCACATGTGTGTATTTCACAAGCAGCAGTTGGAGTTGATCTCATGGCTACACTGATTAATCGAAGAGCATTGCTTTGCACTCTGTCAAGAGAGTTTAGGTTTGTCTTGGAGCAGGTTGTAAGCAGTGAGTTGTATTTGATCGCAGAACGGACATATCCAAGGTACAAGCCTCTCAAAGTATCCTTGTCTGATCTCCATGTAGTGCCAGCAAGCCTCTTCAATAGTTGTAATCGCCTCAGTTCTTTGTATTCTCAATATGGTTCTTGAGGTTGAGCTTATATAAATAAAAAATAAATAAAATGGTATGAAATCAGTGACTCATGGGATGTTCTTCTTTTGTCACTTGTTGTTTGTCTAGCCACAGGTTGATATTCTTCTTGGCTACTTTATGGCTTTTGGTAAAGATAATGTACACAGTCTTTGTATAGTTGACCTTTAGTTTCCATGTTTGGCAGTGCTCTCACAGTCTTCTTAAGTCTCCGTATAGTCTGAGCTCCACTGTCAATATTGACTCTGCCATATTGCCAGGTCTTCAGCGTAAAGAGCTTTTTTGGCTTTAATTTGGTCAGCTAAGTCATTGATATAGATGAGAAATAGAGTGCAGCTTAATGCTGAGCCTTGTGGTAAGCCCTCCTCAAAGACTTATTTAAATGAGATTGCATCGTTTATCTTTGTCTGGATTGTTCGATCAATCAAAAAATACTTTATCCAGTTGAATAACTTGCCATGTATTCCTATGCCAATCATGATTAGAAGGCCTTTTCTCCATACACGATCATGGGCCTGCTGGAGGTCAAAGAAGATGGCCACGGTATGTTTCTTATTCTGAAAGCCATCATGAATTTTTTGCATCAGCCGAAAAAGCTGGTCTTCTGTGCTGCTGCTTGTTCTGAAGCCTGCCTGTTCTTGACACAGAATACTGAAACTCTCAAGGAACCAATAGAGACGTGTGTTTATCATTCTTTCAGCAATTTTGCCCAGGCACGATGTTAGAGATATCGGGCAATAGCTTTTGGGTTCATATGGGGGTTTGTTGGTTTTTAAAATGGGGACAATATGTGCATTCCTCCAGGTTTTCGGGAGTTTGCTTGATCTCCATGTCTAATTAATTAGCTCGAGGACTGCTTCTCGCCCATATGGGCCCAAGTGGAGTAGAATTTCATTATGGATCTTGTCAGGCCCTGGAGACTTTCTAGGTTTTAATTTCTCCAGGGCTTGCTCGAACTATTTCATGCTAAATTCTTCTTCGAATAGGGAGGCATTGACTATTGAGGCTTTCTCTTGTTCCTTTAACTGGAATAGTTTCCTGTCCAGCTATGTGAGTTTACCTGTTCTATTCACATTGGTAAAGTAATGGTTGATGCGTTCTGCTTTCTTTTGGTCTTCAGTGATTGTTTTCTTTCCCTCTATCATTGGCTTTGGATTCATCCTTCTACTTTCTCCAGAAAGATTATTTACTAATGCCCATGCTTTATGTCCATTCTGCATGAGATCTAAGTTGGAGCATGTTTCTGTCCATTTAGCTTTTTTCACCTTCTTAACTGTAAGTTTGACTTTGGCACATGCTTTATTGTACTGAATCTTTACTTCTTGTGAAAGTGTGGTCTCAAGTGTTGTTCTTGCCTTGATTCTTTGAGATATAGCAATTTGTATTTCTTTGTCCCAGAATGGTTTATATGGCTTCCGGCTGCCCCTTGGGATGGACTTCTTCTTCTGCGTTCAGTTTGTAGTCATGCTAAATCTGCAGGCCTGTCGCCAGGACGAAGTCCACAGTCTTTGCCAGGTCGGTGCGGTAGCCTCATAGCTTCTGCTGGAGCTCAGCACCCCTTGGCCAGGTCACATGTCGCAGGTCATCTTGGGTTGGGCAGTTTTGGAGAATGTGTTCTCGGGTCTTGATTTCAGTTCCACATGGGCATTCATTTGTGTGGGATATCCTGAAGCCATAGAGATGGCCAAGTAATCTGCAGTGGCCAGCTCTCAGGTGGAAAATGGTGGTCAGTTGGTGTCTGTTTAGATAGTGGATTGGGTCATCTCTGCTGTATAAATCCCCTTCCTCCTTCCACTGATTTTTGTATTTGTTGTAGATGATGGTTTTTGCTTCCTGACAGAGCAATGAGTGGCTGTATTGTTCCATTTTACTGCCACTTCTTGACAGCATCTGCTCTCTCATTTCCAGCAATTCCACAATGGGAGGGTAACCACTGAAGGGCAATGGTTGATGACCTTTGGATGATGTTAAGCTCAGATCTGATCTCATTCATCATGTTATCATTTCTGGTGTTCTGTACTTCTTCTTCTTCTTCTTCTTCTTGCGATCGCATCTTTGATGATTACACCGTCAGATGAGTTCTCATGATGAATTCGACTGTTGTTTGAAGTTCCTCTTTAACTCCATATAGCTTTGAGTTTAGTGTTGAGTCATTGGGCCAGTATATCTTTCTTAACTGGTCATACAGAGGACAGTCCTGTAGAACATGCTCAGCAGTTTGTTCGTTTAATCCACATGTGCACAGTGGTGAAGCAGACAATCGTAGCTTGTGCATGTGTTTATTCAGTTTGTTATGCCCTGTCCTGAGTCGAAAAATAGTTATCTGTCCCTGCCGGTCGAGAGTGTGATAGTCGTCTTTGGGTTGGTTCTGTTCTCTTCTGATAGTCTGGATAGCTCTCTTTTTCTCAAAGTATGTGACTTCATTATCTTCTTGTTCACATTCTCCTCCCTTTTTTGCAAGTTTATCTGCCTTTTCATTTCCGGGTACACCACAATGAGATGGTACCCACTGAAGTATGGTTCTCTTTTTGGCAGCTACCTTGTTTAGTTCATTTCTCAGATGCGGGAGTTTACCACCCTTGAGAGCTTGCAGGACAGACAGTGCATCTGTGAGGATGACTACCTGGTGGCAGTCAGAGTTGGTGTTATAAATCATATTTGCAGCTTGCTCTAGAGCTTGAACCTCAGCTGTATAGTTGGAACAGAATTTACCAGTGGGAATGTGCCTAGTCTCATAGTGGTTGTCAGGATATGAGATAAAGATACCGGCACCTCCATTCCTAACAGCATTAGTTGCTGATCCATCTGTATAGGCATGTATCCATGATTGATCGGGATAGCTTTCTTGGATCATACTCAATGTAGCAGTTCGTTTTTGCAGATCATTATACTCACATCCACTTGTGAGACCACTGACTGATGTATTAATTTGGAGGGCACTGCTGGCCTGCTCCCATGGTACAGGGTATAGGGTGGGCTTCAGTGGTGTTGTCTTCATGGATAGGTCTTCTTGATGCTGTCTTATAAGTCTTTTCCCCCGATGCACAAAGCTGCTACGCTTTAGACGTCCCAATGCCAGATCATCTAGTCTTGCCTTCATTGGGTGCATTTGCATACTGTTGTACTTTTCCATCTGGATCATGGTTTTTGTGTCTCTTCTATGGGACAATGTCTGTAATCCAGCAACCTTCTGCATCTCTGTTATTGGTGTAGTTTTCATGGCTCTTGTAATGAGCCTGAGAGCTTGATTTTGCACCTTGTCCAAAGACTGCAGATGTGAGTTAGCAGCTGATGACCATGCTGCTGAGCTAAACTCTAAGTGTGGTCTTATTACTCCATTATAAATCTTCTTTATATTTCGTTCATTTGCTCCCCAGTTGGTACCTGCTAATTTTCTGAGTATGCCTAGTCGTCTTCGGGCCTTTCCTTCTGCATTTTCAATATGCTTATTCCATGTAAGCCTTTGGTCAAATGTCACCCCAAGATAGGTGGGGTAGCTTTCTTCCTTGATCACGGTTGTCCCTAGGTGTATGTTAGCTGATTTGTCCTTGGGGGCAAGGGAGAACAGTGTTGTGGAGGTTTTGTCTGTGTTTATTGTGATAAGCCATTTCTCTGCCCATGACACTAGCATGTCTGCTGCCCGCTGCATTCTATAATTTGCTGTGGTGACGTTTTCATCAGCGCACCAGAGTACTAGGTCATCTGCATATAAGGCAGCTTTAACTCCTGCAGGGAGATCTTTCACCAGGTCATTGATGTAAACAAGGAAGAGTGTTGGGGAAATTACTCCTCCTTGAGGTACCCCCTGATGGAGCAACACTTTTCTGCTCTGCAGACCGTCAAGAGTGACTCTAGTTCTCCTGTTATGCAAGTATGACTGGATCCATTTCATCATGTTGCCTTGGATTCCACTTCTCCTAAGTTTTGCAATGAGGCCATCTTTCCACACCTTGTCAAAGGCCTGCTTGAAGTCGACCCAGATCGTTAGGACCTTTTTCTTCTCCTGGAAGGCATCTTCTATTGCTTGAGACAAGTAAGTAACTTGGTCTTCTATACTGTAGCATTCTCTAAATCCAGCTTGTTCCGGCACCAGGATCTGCTCAGACTCTAAATACCATTTCAATCTGTGGTTGACTATTCGCTCCATAGTCTTCCCAACACAGCTTGTGAGACTGATTGGCCGGTAACTTGCAGCCTCGGTCTTACATTTCCCTTTCTTTAGTATGGGTATTGTGATGGCTTCTCTCCATACTTGGGGTACCGTTCCTTTCAACCAGCTGTGGTTGAATATCTCAAGCAGTTTTGTCTTTGCTGCTGAGCTCAGATTTACTAGCATTTCGTTGCTGATTTTGTCTGGGCCGGGTGACTTTTGAAACTTAAGCTTGGAAATAGCCTTCTGTAGTTCTCCTAGTGTGATGGGTTCCCTCATTGGGGCAGGAGTATCTGTTTGTCCCATGGTTGCCAGTATTTCTTTTCTTATCTCTCTCTGATGATCTATGTTAATGGGTAAGTTGCTTTCTGAACTGTATCTTCCAGCAAACAAGTCTGCAGCTTGTTTTCCTCTGAAAAGTTTGCCACCTTCATCCAATGTGATAGTCTGCCTAGGTGAGGAACGCTCTTCATTTAGAGACTTGACTAATCTCCAAAGTTTCCTGCCGTCTTTCTCAAGGTTCAGCGATGCCGTTTTAGTTCTCCAGCTTTTCCGTTTTTTTCTTCTAGCTTTGTTCTCTGAAACTCTGCTACAGCCTTTTTCCATTTGTTGTGAGTTTCAAGTGAAGGCTGAGACTCTGCGTCCTTTCTAGCCCTGTCCATAGCTTCCTGACGTTCTTGGAGTGTGCTGGACCAGTATGGTATGTAGTTACGCCGGCATCCTTTGGGAATGGTTTCTTTTGCAGCTTGTAGTATGCATCTGTTGAAGTCTTTAACCACTTCATTAATGTCTCTGTTCTGTACCTTGAGGGTAGACAGCAGCGTGTTCACCTGATGCCTGAATAAACCCCAGTTGGCTTTTTTGTAGTTCCATCTTGTAATGGCTGGGCCTGTACTGAGAGTTGCACTCTGGACAGTAAGAAAGATTGGGCGATGGTCGCTTCCCCCTAGTTGGTCTCCTACTTCTCTATTAATAGATCCAGCTATATCTGGTGTGGAGAAGGCAAGATCTGGTGTTGAAGTTGTGTGCCATCCTCTGGAGTAGAAGGTAGGAGTATCTGTGGCATTATTGACTAGGATTAGGGAGTGATCATCTTGCCAAGTTTCAACCTCTTCACCTCTGTGATCCAGATGGTTATAGCCCCAGCTCTGGGAGTGGCTATTAAAGTCTCCAACTGCTATAAAGTTGGTGGCTGGTACCTGTATAGAGCTGAGACTCAGGGGTTTGTTGTTCGGACAGTAATAGTTCAGGAGTTCTATTTCCATCTTGTCTACCTTTATCTGCAACAGCTGATATTCTGCTCCATCCATGAAGGTTTTCCTTTCGTGTGCAGGAATGTTATTCCTTACAAGAGTAAGTACTCCTCCTTTTCGTCTATCTTTTCTGTCAGATCTGAAGCATTGATATCCCCTTATTTTAAAGGTTTGATCTGCTTTTAAGTGAGTCTCTTGGATACAGCAAACACTGACTTGCTTCTCATACAAGATGTTTTCCAGCTCTGTCTTTTTGCTGTATCCAGCCTGCTTGCTGTTCACTCCCTCTGCATTCCAGTGCATCATGACAAGTGGCACGCTGGGTTTCTCTTTTTCTGTTTTGTTTTGGTCAGTAGTTCTCCTCCGCCGTCTGCTGACTCCACAAGACGGTCTAGAGGGTCCTCCAGTAGCTGAGGGTGGGCTCTGTCGAGGCTCAGAGCCCGGCACTGCACCTGCCTGGTGGAGCTCCACAGGGCGAGCACCAGTACGAGATTTATTTGACGGTGTACTCTCCATAGAAAAAAAAAAGCGAGTTGCGTGATACTGTGGTTTCCGGTGCGCCTTCTGGCCCAGTATCTATGACTTTAGCACCTGTTCAATGGGAGAGTGGGCTCATCCCTAAATCTGTTTATGTTCCCAGTAGTAGACTATTCGCAAGCAGCCTGGGGGTGTCACTGCTCTGCGCGGACCTTGTTTACCGAGGCGGCGTCCGAGCTCGTATGGTGAAAATATGGTTGTTTTATCTTCAAAATAGCCCTGTCTTTCCCATGGCTTTTCTGCCATCCTGCAACTTTGAGTTAGGGAGTTCTGAGCTCCAGTCTCTTTCCCAGGCATTTTATCCTGGCCTGGCACGCATACAGAGGACCCCACTTCTGGTTCTAAGTTAGCAGTTGGGGATAGGTGGGGTAGCACACTGTGCATTCCCCGTCATCCAGGGGGCTCTCCAACTATGCAGAGCTTGCACAATGCTGTGCTCTGGTTCTGGGCTCTCCCAAGGAATCCTCACGTCCTGCACAGAGCCACTTCCAGATACCCACCACCTGCCAACCCTCCATTGTAGAAATCTCCTGCATGCGGCCATCCAGTCAAGAGCCAGTATTAAGTCTGGTGCCCAAGTGATCCCCCCAAGCTCAGTGTGCAATGCTGGGTTCTCATCATGCTGCAACACAGGGGGGATTGTGATGCTCAGCCATCTCTCTCAACTCTGCACCGATAAGTGGCATCGGGGACTTAACTGTGCCTCAGTACTGGGAGGCCCCGTTTCCGGGTACACCACACACAGCCAATTGAGGCAACGGTCGCCGTGGGCGTGTCTTCAGTGGGGAAGTTGTGGAGTCTTCCTGTCCATGTTCTTGCACATCCTAACACTGCCCGCAAGACATCGGAGGTTTGGAGAGTGGCCTTCTCTGCTTTTTTGAGCCGGGGTGGGCTCCCCGGGCAAGTCTCGATGGGGATCGGGACGTGTCCACGCGCCAGTGGGCCCAGCATCGGCCGCATCTGATGGAGGACTTGCTCTGCCAGGTTTGATGTGGATTTCCTACCGCCCCGGGTAGAAGCCAGAAGTGTACTGTGCCAGCTCTGGGGGAGATAAAGGGGGTGTTTCTGCGTCTCCTTGTGATACGTAGCCATGGCAGGGCTCACAGTGCTCTTTCCCCGCCACCAAATTGCCTGCTGGTTACGCCGAGTTCTCCGAGGCTCTAGGCATGTGACCAAGAGTTGAAGGCAATAGGATCGTCAAGTCCTGAGTCTCTGTGCCTGTACGATGGGTTCCGATCTTCAGGGAGCAGTCCACGCTCGTTCCCACTTCCAAGACTTGTTCAGTATCCATCTGGCTCCTTCCCACCCACAGAGGGCGTGTACGGTGTAGTGCACCGGTTTTATTATCGAGGTTTGCTCCTCTAGATCCGTTGTGTTTAGCCTGAGGATTCGCACCCTCAGTTACCAGGACTACCTCGAGGAGGGTGTGGCTCTTCACCACGCACAACGATCTTGGGGTATGAGAGGTTTTGCTAGGCCAAGAGACTAACACCGCAATGGTCGCTCCTTTCATGAACAAGAATTCACTAGGCCTAGGGTGAAGCAAGGGGGGAAACCCACTACCCACAACACCAGCACATCATACCCCCTGTCTGTAGACTTTGCCCCGTGTTCTGTACTGATCCAGTTAGTTCTCTGTTTGAAGAATGCTTTACTGTGGGTTGTTAAAATTATATAAAAAAACAGAATCGGCAAAGCATGTCTTGAACAATATGCTGCATTACTGATACAATTAAATCTCATCAGCAGGCAACCACATCATAAATCTCATAAATATGAGACACCTGGACCTATCCGAGCGGTCATTGCTCATAAGAGCATCATCAGTTACTTCTACCCATATATCATGCAAAGTTTGCCATTTTAACACAAACGGTCACAAAAACCCAGACCTTCCTCTTATGTAATGTCTTACTTACTTACTTAGTCGTTCCCCTTCTACCATGAGATGTAGAGGTTTGGAAGAGAGAGCGCCAGACTATCCTATCGGCTGTCTTCCTCCTGGCCTGGTTCCATTCTAGTCCTCTGTCCTTCAAAGATTGTCTAATGTTGTCCTCCCAGCAGACTCTGGGTCGTCCTGGGGGTCTGGATCCCTCGCTCTTTGTTCCTCATACTTGTCGTGGTAGCCGATCTTCTCCCATTCTGCAGACATGGCCAAACCATCTTAGTTGGGACTGTTCTACTTGGGTCTGCAGGGTGTGGGATTTTAGGCCTTGACGTATCGTCTGGTTGCGGACCATGTCTCTTCTTGTTACTTCAACCACCTTCCTCAGATACCTCATTTCTGAGGTTTGGGTCTGGCTTTTGTGGGTTGTAGTCATTGCCCATGACTCGCATCCACATGTCAAGACTGGGACATAGGTGGAGCGGTTTACAGCCATCTTCGTTTTCTTACCAACCTCTCTCTTGCTAAGGAATCCTCACTTTATGGCCTGAAAAAGTCTCCCAGCTGCTGCTTTTCGAGTGGCCAACTCTTCTTTGATGCCTCCCTTTCGGTTTATAATAGCTCCGAGGTATTTAAAGTGGTCGACCTGCTCCAGGACCTGTTCTTCCAGCTTAATCTGATGTCTTCTTTCTTCTCGTGATATCACCATGGATTTTGTTTTAGAGCTGCTTATGACCATCCCTCTCTTCTCCAGCTCTTCCTTCCAGACTTGCAGGTTGGATTGGAGATGTGCCTCTGATTTTTTATGTAATGTCACAAATCTCTCTCCCCCCCCCCCCCCCCCCCCCCCCCCCCGTAAAGTTGTGTGTAAACCCACTGCTTTGTTTAAATACCCTATGTCGATATACAAATATGCACAGCCAATCCACGTTCAAGGAGTCACGCAAGATGGCTGGCAGACTCTGAGACAGAATAAATTACACGAAGTCATGGTCATGCAAGATGGCGGCAGACAGAATAAATTAGGCATAAAACACTGTTCGTTCGGAACTCAGGAAGTTGGGTCAAAATCTGGCTTGTATTAATCTTAGAGGGTAGGTAAACTTACTATAAATAAGTGTGAAACTAATATCACTTTTAGGAGTTTTAATATGACTATATCATGTATAATGATTGTATTTTATAGTATCATTTATAATGATTGTGTATGACTGTTGAAGAAGGAACCCACTTGAAAATAACCTACACCCGTATATAATTAATATGACTGTATCATGTATAATGATTATATTTTATAGGATCAGGTATAATGATTGTATTTCCTGGTATGAGTGCTGAAAAAGAAAACCAGTCTGAATACAACCTAACAGACCTTGTTAGGACTCGTATAACTCCAACCTGAATATAAACTAACAGTCCTTGTTAGGACTCATATAACTCCAATCTGAATATAACCTATGACTTTAGCATGTATAATGATTGTATTTTATAGTATCATGTATAATGATTGTGTATGACTGTTGAAGAAGGGAACCACCAGAAACTTTAGGATTTTAGTTTTACTATGAATGTATCAGGTATTCATTTCATTCATAACCCTCCACTCCCAAAGGAGCATAGGCCTTCAACAAACACAAGCCAAGTCCTCTTGTCACGTGCCATCATCTCAAGTTCTTTCCACGTTCTCCTTACTATTTTCACCTGTTTCCAGCTCTCTTCTCCAAGTGCTTCTTGGTCTACCTCTGCTTCTCTTGCCCTGGGGATTCCAGAACAAGGACTGCCTTGTAATGCTATCAACAGATTTCCTCAGTGTGTGTCCTATCCATCGCCATCGTCTTCTTCTCATCTCTTGTTCCACTGGCACTTGTCTAGTTCTTGTCATCAGTTCCAAGTTGGTAACCTTGTCATACCATTTTAATCCCTCTATTCTACGCAAGCACCCATTTATGAAAGTCTGTAGCTTTTTGGTAGTTGTCTTTGTTGTTCTCCATGTCTCAGAGCCATACAATAGGACTGACATCACATTTGAGTTGAAGATTCTTATTTTCGTGTTGGATCCTATTTCTCTTGATCTCCATATATTTCCCAATGCAATGAAAGCTCCTCTTGCTTTTTGTATTCTTAGTTTGATATCACTGTCTGTCCCTCCAACTTTGTCTATATTGCTGCCAAGATATGTGTACGATTCTACATCTTGTATTGGTGCTTCTTCAAGTTCAACCCTGTTATCATTACCTGCATTTATTCTCATTATCTTTGTCTTTTCCCTGTGTATTTTCAGACCCAATTGCTGTGACCTCTCATCGAGTGTTTTCAATGTGTCCTGCATATGATTACGGTTATGGGACAGAAGAGCTAAGTCATCAGCAAAACCCAGATCATCCAACTGCTTAGTCAGAGTCCACTGGATTCCATTTCTGTTGTGTGTTGTCGATGTTCTCGTAACCCAGTCTATTGCTAGTAAGAAAAGAAATGGAGACAAGAGGCATCCCTGTCGCACTCCTGTTCTTATCCCAAACGGTTCTGTAAGCTGTCAGGTATAATGATTATATTTTAGGGAATTGGGTATAATGATTGTATTTCCTGGCATGATTGCTGAAGAAGGAAACCAACCTGAATACAACCTAACAGTCCTTGTTAGGACTCATATAACTCCAACCTTAAATAACCTAACAGTCCTTGTTAGGACTTGGATAACTACAACAATATTGTTAGGATATATTTTACCAGCCAGTATAGCACTTATCAGAGATGGCCTGGTATATTATAGGTGGAAGGAAACGGTTGTATCATACCTAGGTGTACAAATTATTGGATGTATTCATGTACTGAATTATCAGAAAGAATGTTTTGCAAGTAGACACCTGTCATGTCTCGCTATTGCTAAATCATACTGAGCCATGTTGTCATTCATCCTACATGCAGACACCTGAGACACGCTCATCTCATATACACTAGAAATAGGTGGGCTTGATGACAGAAATTAGCCCCTATTTTTCCTTGTTACAGGTTTATTCGTGTCATCCAACCTGAGGTCGTATGTTCGGGTCAATCCTGCTGCCTGGAACTTCGCAGGAGCATAGTGGTTGTATCGGAGCTACATCCTTAGTCCCCCTCAGTCTTGGGTGGGCTAAAGGAACGATCATCAGCGGGTGTTGTGTGCATCAAATTAAGAAGGACAGAACTGTTTTAAGAGATGAGTACACATTAGTACCATTTCCGTCGGCAAGTGTGAGCAATTAACTGTCTATGAAGAAAAAGTGATTTAGCGTAGTGAGAGACAAGATTAACAGCACAGCTGATAAAGTTTCTATAATTGATTAACAGCACAGCTGATATAATTTTTTTTCCTATAATTGGAAGACTTGTTGTAATATATATATAAATATATATAAATCATATGTAAACTTACAAATCCATAGCATTCCATCTTCCAACATCCACCCTTCAACACAAGAGTAGATAGTGTATATACTTAATAAATAAGGAAATTGTATTTGAACGACTTGTCAAGTTTATAATTGTTAAGTGAAATCTGTTTCCTTGTTTTAATATCACAGTTAGTTACCCAGCGGGGTGGCATTTTATGACTGTCTCCACTCTACTAATTTTTCTAGATCAGATCATTCACAGCCGTAACTAATTTGTGATACCAGTAGTTCTCTCATACAATGGGACTTCACCATTTTCCATAATATTTAAAGATAAATAGTCCACGAGGGAGTTGTTAACTACAGCTGATAAAAGTACACTATGAGGGTGTACGTAACAAAATCTATTTTTGTTTTGACGTTTGTGAAAGAAGCAAGCCTCACTCATATTTGTTTGTGTGATGTCAATTTTTCACAAACCCGCCAACCATAATTGTCATATTCTGTCACAAAATTTTAGACCCCCCTTACTGCGTGACATGTGGACGACCCCCAAGTACATCAGGTCCAAAATTCATGGAGTATTCTTTTCTAATTCCATATGATCAGATTTCCTTCATGCATGCATGATCCAAACACCATCAGCAACCAAGAACTACTTATTCGGAGGACATGCACACCATCATAGCTGGCAGACGCTGGAGTTGGGTTGGCCACGTCCTCAGAAGGGACCCTGATACCATCACAAGAACAGCTATGCTATGGACCCCCGAGGGAAAGCGAAAGAGAGGCCGACCAAAAACAACTTGGCGGAGAACTGTGGAAGCTGAGATGCAAAGAATGAACCACAGTTGGGGCACTGTACGAAGGATGGCCACCGACCGAGCAAAGTGGAATCAATTTGTTGCTGCCCTACAAGACGCCACCAGACTTCATGTATAAATCCTAATTCCTTTTTCCAATGTGTTTTACAGTCTCCCTCTATTTCTATTATGATGGGGATTCAAGAAAAAGCACTACCTTGTAATGTTATCAACTGGTTTGTACAATGTGTGCAGCCAGCAACCTCTGCTCATCTCCTGTTCCCCTGGTATTTATTTGGCCTTTTCCTCCAGTTCCACATATGTATCTTGTCAAACCATTTCAATCTTCTTATTCTGCCAAGTATGAACGAACAAACTTTATTTTCAAAGGATTTAGAATTGGGCACGGGACCCAAAGATGCAGCAATGGAGAATGCAGTCAGCGACCCATAGCTTGACTGCTTGCATCAGGGTCAGCGAACCAGAGACCAAGACCCAACTCCACCTCCACGTGGTGGTCCTGGAAACAGGCTGCATCACTGCAGTCTGGCTGAGAGAGTAGGGATCGCAGAGGGAAGGCAACCGGTCCCAAAAAATGCCGTGCTGAAGTCGGATGTGTCGACCGAAAGGTGCAGATATCACAGCTCCAGCGTAAACAGACACAACGCAACCAACGTCCTTTTCAGGACGAATGAGGAAGAAGAAGAATTGGGTACGCAAGCCCGTCTAACATTCTGCCCTTCCTTTCTCTCATCTTCCATACTGAATCCATTTATTCTCACATGTATCTTAAATATTAATTAAATAATAAAATAACAGTACAATAACAGTTGCACAGATTTACAGTACCTTATCATAATTAATACTAAACAGGACAAAATTATCTTTAAAACCTACATATATTATGTAATTATTTAAGAACATAACTAAATTAGGGTGGCATATAATCTGCACTCATGATGTATTTGAAAAGTCTGTGACTGAATGAATATGGACTAAGTATGTTCTTTAGGTTGTGTGGAATTTTATTCCACAGATGAGCAGCAGAAAAAGCTAAACTTTTCTTGAATAACTCGAGCCTAGGCTTGGGCATGTGTAATTTATTTAAGCGTTGACTGTGTCTTCCGCTGTATTTGAAATTAGACCACAGATACGTTGGAGCATTCTGTGATATGATTTTGTGAATAAATTTGGCTTTGTTGAAGAGAAAGTGCTTTCTTAGTGGTAATATGTTAAGATATGTATATGTGTCTGCACACTGTGTGAGGTTTTTGTCTGAAATTAGGTGCACTGCATACGTATTTATGAGTCTAGTTTTTGACATTACAGTGTCCTGTACACAACAGGCCTACACCTCATTTTTTTCCGAAATATTTAGGTTTAAAAAAATATGGCGTAATATAAATGCACTTTTACTTGGTAGGCCTGTTTATCAAATAGGGCCTAGGCCTATGTAAATATTAAAAGTGCAACGTTTGATTAATGATTGTAACACTAATTCTCAATTTTTAAAAAAAATATGAAGTTGAGAAGAGCAAAGTAATGTAACTTAATAAATAATGTATTAAGTCAGTAAGCTTATGCAGATTTACACTACAATTAAAAAATAGGCCTACATGAATATCAACAATCACATAAAGTTAGTAGCCTAATAACTGAAATGAAGAACAGTGGGATGTGTGTTGGATACAGCCTTAAGAAATGATTCAGATATGCCATAATAAGAGGTATGAGTTAGGGTTTGGTTTAGGAATCCTAAGCCTAAACCCAAATCCTAATGATATGGGAAACATTTGCCTGGCATAGAAGAAAACGACTCAGTTTTTCATTTCAACCAGTAGTATTTAGCCTACATCATAATGGCAATATGCATGGATAGAGTAATAAAAAATGAAAAATGACGTGGCAAAAAGACAGTAATATTTCAGAAAGTCAGTAATATATGAGATGTCAAGGATATAAAAATTACAATGATATAGGCCTACAGGGGGTGCCCAGCTATAGTCTATTGCATTCACTGCATAAATAATATTAAATGTCCAACATAGGCCTAATTATTTTTCAGTAGCAGATACTCTAATAACTCAAACCAAATAAATGTGAGCTTGAATTCCCATCTGCTAAATATAGTTAGGTAGGCCTAATCATTGTTTGTCGAAAAATTGCACCACGCAAAAACTGCAAATCAGGTACACTTGAAATCATCAACGGCAGTTCCGTCTACCATACTTTCAAAAATTGTGTATCTGGCACTTTATTATATTCATGTTACCAGTTTACGACATCACAATTTCATACTTTATTTATAGATTACAATTTACATTACTGTAAAGTGCTGAAATCTGGAAGCTGCCGAGAATATTGCAGTGAATTTGACATTTTCAGGACTTGAAGATGGTGTTCCGTACTTTCCATTGTTACACGATCGTCAAAAATAAAGCCAAACTGAAATGTTAATAGTTAAAGAAACTGAGTGGCCACTTGGCAGGTCTTTATGAATTAGAAAAAATATTTTCAGACACTTTAATTTTTTTTAACTTAAATGTTATAAATAAGAAAAAATTTCAATCCAAGAAATTTGATTTTAAGTGTAAAGCGAAGTCGAGCCAAGTCAAATATTGCGGAACACTGTCCCTTTGAACACGATGTGGTATTCATTTCCTTTTCGACACAGAAAGCATTAATGTACGTAACTGTGATAGACATTACTAATAAGCTCTCACCGTCATAGTAATAGCAGATCTTTCTTTTTGGTGGTAGCGATGCCATATTTTAAAACGTGAGTGCAATACAATTCTTTCCACACTTTACGAAAAACTCAAAAGATTTCTGACGCGATCAGCTAGGGCGCCACCTAGTAGGAAAAAAAAAAGAAAGGTTTTTTTTTTTATTACTTCCCCTTGCCCAGTCTACCTTTGCGCATGTCAAAACAATTAAGGTGGTAACAATTAAATGTGCTTGTAGGAGACTGCCAGCAATATCCTTTTGTTGCTGAACAATATTGTGTGCAGTCCAACCAGTCTTACCATGTACTGTGAAAAGACATACATCGTGTTATCTGTGGAACAACCGCAGTGGGCTATGGAATTCTTCTTCTTTGATCCTTAGCCGCCGACCGTCAAAGCAGTCAGTGGCCATTACGCCTGGTGGCGTCTTGTAGGGCAACAACAAATTGATTCCACTTTGCTCGGTCGGCGGCCATCCTTCGTCTTCTTCTTCTTTGATCCATAGCCGCCAACCGTCAAAGCAGTCAGCGGCCATCACGCCTGGTGGCGTCTTGTAGGGCAGCAACAAATTGATTCCACTTTGCTCGGTCGGCGGCCATCCTTCGTACAGTGCCCCAACTGTGGTTCATTCTTTGCATCTCAGCTTCCACAGTTCTCCGCCAAGTTGTTTTTGGTCGGCCTCTCTTTCGCTTTCCCTCGGGGGTCCATAGCATAGCTGTTCTTGTGATGGTATCAGGGTCCCTTCTGAGGACATGGCCAACCCAACTCCAGCGTCTGCCAGCTATGATGGTGTGCATGTCCTTCTGGTTACTCCGAATAAGTAGTTCTTGGTTGCTGATGGTGTTTGGCCAAAAGATTCGGAGAATTTCCTTAGGCAGATTGTGTGGAAGGAGGACAGTTTTGACATTTCCTTCTCTGTTACTCTCCAACATTCCGCACCATAGAGAAGCACAGAAAGTACACAGCTCTCATACAGTCTTAATTTGGTGTTGTGCTGTATTGGGAAGACTTCCAAATGTTGTTGAGAACAGCAAAGGCTGTTCTCGCTTTATTCATTCTGTTGTTAATGTCCTTGCTTGTTCCGCCGTCAGGTGTTACTATGCTTCCTAGGTAAGTAAATGTGTCTGTCTGTTCTAACTTCTGGTTCCTTACTGTTACTGGCTCAGGCCATCCTTCGTACAGTGCCCCAACTCTGGTTCATTCTTTGCATCTCAGCCTCCACAGTCTTCCGCCAAGTTGTTTTTGGTCGGCCTCTCTTTCGTTTTCCTTCAGGGGTCCATAGCATAGCTGTTCTTGTGATGGCATCGGGGTCTCTTCTGAGGACATGGCCAACCCAGCTCCAGCGTCTGCCAGCTATGATGGTGCGCATGTCCTCTTGCTTGCTCCGAGTAAGCAGATCTTGGTTGGTGATGGTATTCGGCCAAAAGATTCGGAGCATTTTTCTAAGGCATGTTGTGTGAAAAGAGGACAATTTCGACATTTCCTTCTCTGTAACTCTCCAGCTCTCCGCGCCATAGAGAAGCACACAGCTCTGATATAATCCTTATTTTGTGCTTGTGCTGTACTGAGAGGACTTCCAGTAGTTGTTTAGACTAAAAAAAGGCTGTTCTTGCTTTGTTCATTCTGTTGTTGATGTCTTTGCTTGCTCCGCCGTCTGGTGTTACTATGCATCCTAGGTATGTGAAAGCATCTGTCTGTTCCATTTGCTGATTCCTTACTGATATGGGCTCAGGGTTGCTCACATTGAGCGTCATTTAGGTTGATGTTCAAGCCCACCTGCTTATTAAGTCTATCCGTTTTTTCCTGGATGTGTTGATGTGAATGTGTTAGTAATACAATGTCATCTGCATATTTGTGACATATTATGATAATAGTTTTCATATATCTATTTCCTCATCTACATTTTTCTTTCACCTACGCACGTTTGTTAACATAAAAACCCTCCTACAATCAGAGATCTGTCTCTTTTTCTAATTTAGCACGTCTAATTTAATTTCGGTTCCCTATTTCCTTTGATGAATGTTCACCAGCAGACCTATTAGCTAAAGTTGAGCTGTAATAAAACGCCAGCGATTAAAATCGTTGTAATAGATCAGACAGCGATCAGGGGAAATAAATTTGAGTATTAAGAGCAGAAAATTTGGAACCAAGTTGAGACAATTTCTATTACCTCCCTTGTAATCCGTTCGCTAGAAAGGTAATTAAGCACCGTAAGAATCGCAAGATCAAAGGACATTGCTTGCTAGAATGGCCCATACGAGCAGAGACGTGTAAAATTTGCACTGATTAGCAAATTACGTTACGCTTGATCTACAGAGAGACCTTCGCTCGGTGCTCGAGTTTGCAGCGATAAAAGTGTGTAGATTTCTTTTCATATAGAATCTGAATGAAGATTCTCCTAAGGTGTTAAAAGTAACATGTCTGGTCGAATTTCTTCCAATTTAATATATATTCTCCAGCTTTTAAAATCCATTATTCAGTACTCCTCAGATTTTAGAGACATCTAGCTTCGATTCTAGATCACTTGTATTAGTGTAGTTTCTTAGTTTTTCGTTGGAGATAGTCTTAGAAGTTTGTGTGAAGTATTGGGTCAAACCCTAAACCTGGGACCTCAAGATGCAGCAATAGTGAATGCAGTCAGCGACTCATAGCTTGACTGCCTGCGTCAGGACCAGCGAACCAGAGCTGGTCAAGACCGCGCTCCACCTCCATGTGGTGGTCCTGGAAACAGTCTGCAGCAGTGCAGGCTGGCTGAGCGAGCACGGATCGAAATGGGAAGGCAAACCCGGTCCTTAAAAAATGCCGTGCAGAAGTCGGATGTGTCGACCGAAAGGTGCAGATATCACAGCTTAGGCGCAAACAGACACAACGCAACCACCGTCCTTTTCAGGACGAACGAGGAAGAAGAAGAAGAAACCCTAAACCTTACCAGCGGCTTCCATATGAATCTGAGAATAACCTTACAAAGAACATTTTCTACTTAGTATCTGGGTCTTCAACGGTGAACCTGTCTGCTCTTGTTTACACCCAGAAAGAGACAGAGTACCAACCCAAAGAATATTAAGAATAAATTGTAACTGGACTTATAGATATCCAGATTTCTTTTTCCCAATTTCATATACATTCAGCCCGTTGTGGCGACATAATCAAACATTGACATTACCTGAATAACAATCACTGTGTTGTGAAGAAGATTTATCCTGAACAGATTTATTTACCTGACACTCGATTTAACGATCGAATATTCCAAGCTACTGTACACTGTGAACATTAGATCTCTTAAGTATTTTCCTACCTGGACAAAAATTGAAGTGACATAATCAGCATCCTACTACCAGTAACGAATCAAGTGTTTCCCAACATTTGGATTAATTAGTCTTGGAGAAACTGGGGCTTGCTTCTCCAAAACCCAACCTTGGATTTGCTGTGTGTACCTTAACGATTATTCCAGAGGTTGTGAAAGCACCTATTTGGTAAGAGTGACTGGATGTGATCACAGGTTTGTCAGAGCGAGAGAAAGCAGGGATGAATAATTCTTTTATTGTATAATCCATGTACTCACTTTGTATTTTTTTAAATGCAAGTTTTGCTAATGCTGTCCCTTTCAGAATAGATTAACGTATAAACTCTGTTCTTTACTGTAGAGGGAAAACCTAGACCATAGCGTATAAATCTTTGACTCTTTGGGGGTTAAAAACTTTCTTCTAACTGGATCTTGTCTCAACAGAGGAAGGGAGGATTACACCTATGAGCCTATTTCTTGATTAATTCATTAACTTATGTTTATTTGTATTTGATTGATATTCAAAATATTGCTGTTGTGAAGTTTCTTTATGATAAATAAAATTTACATAAACTTTATTCACGTTTGTGCGTCTAATTGTCGTCACTTATTTGTGTGTGTGTGTGTAGAGGTGAGTGGTTGAATATATATATATATACCTATATATTTATAGGAAAACTGTCTGATCTAAGAATCTCAGTCGTAACCGATTGGCTGGATTAGACTATCTCTAAAATCCAGGGACAGATTTTACCTTTCACCATTTCACTCGTGAAAATCTATTTCTTTACCTTATCTCTCACTGAGCTATCACATGTTCTAGTTCTATTTAGATGGGACCATAATTGATCTTAAATACCTATCAAAAAAATCTACGACAAATGGGTGCTCGTTTTCCGGGAATTGACCTCTATTCCTGAGCAAGTACGACAAATGGGTGCTCGTTTTCCAGGAATTGAACTCTAATCCTGAGCAAGTACGACAAATGTCAGCTCGTCTGTAGGATTAAATTTTCTTTAGTCTAGATAGAGTAAGAGTGTGATTGTCTCGTGAGATTAAGTAACATTAAAAATAATTATCCCCTAGACAAACGATCTGTTTATTGGCTTGCTGACCACACAAATATATTTATTGTTTTTTCCACAGCATTGTTAGAGTATATGCAATTAGATTTAAAGGGTGATTTTTGTCGGAGTTATGTTATGTATTGATTTTGTAATACAAAGCCGCTGGTAGTGTGTGATTGTGTAACAATCATAGGGGTTTTTTTAAGCAGAAGGTGTTTGAGCTAAGCTAAGGAGCGCGTTCGGACTATCACGTCCAGTTAATAGCCTCCCTTACCCGAACTGACTTCAGGGGTGACATTGTAGGTGGGCTTAAAATTAAGGGAATTTTATTTTTCTCCTTAAAAAGAAAAAAAATTTTGCAATAAAAATTTGTTTTTGTTTCCACGGTAGTAACTTAGTTTTGGATTAGTTGATTAATCTGAACTACCATTTATTTGGCGTAGTCGTCTGCATTATGAGCCTTTATTGCCAGTTAATAGCAGCGATAGTTAGTTAACTAATTATAAGGAGGAGGTATCCCAGTTTAATAACATTATTTTGTTGTTGTGTATTTTCTCGTAAGTGGTAGAGAACCAGTGTTTCATTTTTCTTACTTCTTCTCGGGTAAGTCACAATCAGCTATTTGCAATGACAGAGCGGGCAAAGCTTAGGCAGATGCTCAGAGAGGAAACAATGGAAGAGGGATTGGAAGGAGAAGAAGCGAAAGCTTTTGTCAGGGACGAACTTGACAGATATGATGCGGAGAAGAAAGAAGCAGAAGCTAGGAAGAAGGAAAAAGCAGCCGAAGCTAGAGAGCAGAAGAAGATTGAGGAAGAAATGGAAATCCGCATGGCGAACGAAAGAGAGAAGGGGAGACAGCATGAGGAAAGAGAGAAGGAGAGACAGCATGAATTGGACCTTAAGGCTATGGAAGTCCAAAGTCGCAGTGCTGCCTCTACCTCCAGCAATGGTGACTCTCTACCTCAATCACAGCTAACTGATCCTTCCAACACTTAATCTCCTCAGCTAGCAGCTATGTCTTTTGCCCTAGAATCCTTCCCATGCCCTAATGAGAAGATTAACACGTATCTAGAAAAATTTGAGAAAATGGCAAATCTGTACGGTTTAGAGAGGTCGCGTTGGTGTATGAAGCTTTCCCAGGCTTTAAAAGGGTCTGTGCATGATGCGTTCGCAAAACTGGAAAGCAGCCAACAAGACAACTACGACGTGTTGAAGAAAGCTTTACTTGAACGGTTTGAAATGAACGTTCGCAAATTTTTGCAACTGTTCCGTAACAGCAGAAAGAAGAGCTCTGAAACTTTTCAGCAGTTCTCTTCTCGTCTAAAGGGATACATGACAAAGTGCCTGGAGCTTTCGCAGCTTGCCTCTACCTATGAAGGACTTGAGGAGTTCGTTATAACCGAACAAATAAAGAACACTATGTCAAGTGACACCCGTAGATTTCTGGCTGAGCAATGTGCAGAAAAGCCTGAATTGTACTCACCTCATGATTCGTGAGGTCATGAAAGAGGTCAAGGTCAAAACAACATTTTTGACAATAACTCGTGACAGGTTCATGAGAATCCCGTGAAACTTACTGAACACAAAACTCTCTGACCATAAAAGATTGACGCTCCTCGAATAAATTCAGTTGAAAATTCAATGCGCAAGTATTGCTCATCTCACTACAGAACAACGACTCATCATCATTGGACGTTTACAGACTGGACAGTCACAAAGTGTAGTGGCCAGACAATTTAATGTGGTTAGAAGCACCATTAGTCGCCTTTGGAGGCGATTTCAAGAAACTGGCTCAGTGGCAGACCGGCCGCGCAGTGGAAGACCCAGAGTCACAACTCCTGCCGAAGACCGCTTCATACGGCTGCGTCACCTCAGGAATCGACATGCATCTGCGTCCTCCACAGTCCAGTCAATGTCAGCAGCTCGTCGAATTTCAGATCAAACGGTCAGGAACCGGCTGCACGACTCTGGTCTTTGGGCTAGAAGACCCTACAGAGGTCCTGTTCTTAAGGACCGGCATCGCCAGAACCGACTGCAGTGGGCGAACCAGCATCGTCAATGGACCGTTGGGAATGACTGGAGACGGGTTTAGTTTAGTGATGAATCATTGTTTGTGCTCCAGCGACACGAAAGACGGAGAAGAGTTTACCGCAGAGTCCATGAGCGCTACGCCCAGAACAGCGTTGATGAGGCTCCTCCACATGGTGGTGGAGGTGTACTGATGTGGGGGGCGATCAACTTCATGTGAAGAAGTGACCTGGTGCAAATTGAAGGACGTCTGAATGCCCAACGATACGTCGCTGAAATTCTTCGTCCTCACGTCCTTCCACTTCGATTTTTCAGCAGGATAACGCTCGACCTCATGTGGCACAACTCACCACCCAGTTCCTCGCTGACAACAACGTCCAGACCATTCCGTGGCCAGCCATGTCATCAGACATGAACCCCATAGAACACTTATGGGATGAACTCGACAGACGACTCCGCCAGCGAGACGTGGCTCCAGCCAATCTCCGACAGTTGTCTCTTGCACTGCGGGAAGAGTGGGCAGCCACCCCACAACAACAGATCCAACGGCTAATCGGATCCATGTCAAGGAGATGTCGTTCTCTGACATAGGCCAGAGGAGGCCATACACCTTACTGAAACGGAGGCCTCAGTCGCAAAGAATAAAAGTCCAAACCAAATTTAATGAACATCATTTCATTGTTAAAATCTGAAAGTTTCTTCATGCCAAGATTGAAACATTAATTCCGTAAAATAAAATTTTGGTACAAGTTTGAAATTTTGTGTCCATTACCACTGCAATAATGTTGCGTTTCTTTTTTTGAACAGTATATATATATCTTTGTCAAGTGTGGACTGACCTATACTGTATAATAGGGGAACAACAGAAGTGATTGCGAATTAATAAGCTGGACTGCCCATGGTAAACTTCCGGTGGTACGTGTTGCGGGTCGCTCTAATGACCCGTCATCGAGGCATCATTTTTTGGTGATTGTCGTGGTTGAGTTAAAGTGGTAGAGTATTTGTCGAGTTGGACAACAGTAGTGAAATCGACAAGGGATAGTGGATTGACAGAGTTATAGATTACACACACAGAAAGGTGTAAATAGGAGATGGACTTGAGACAACCTGGAAGAAGATTTACCAAAATGATCTCTCTCTCCAAGCCTCAACTCACTTATGTCTGTCTAAGCACCTCCTGCTCTCTCTCTCTTTTCTCTTATCATACATAGAGATTATAGTAAAGAGCTAAAAATACAAATATGGATGGAAAGGTCGTGAACAGCGTATTAATAAATGTGTAAAATTTATTAAAGAAGAAAAGCATGAAAATAATGCATATCATCACAACAACATAAAATTACCTCAATAATCAAATATTCATCAAATAATCATATACACCAACAACCACACACACAGATCACCATTCATAAAACCTGTAGAACACAAAGAGATAAATAATCGAGTGACAGTCCTTCGGTTTTCGGGGACCAGCTGAAGTAACTCCAGTAAGTGGTGTTTTCGTATATATCCTCCATCGGTGATGGAATTAACCTGAATAACATCACTGTATAGGCGCTATCGTTGGTGACCCCCCCCCCCACTGGCGCGAGTTGGGCCGGGGGACGCTGTTTATCTCCTGCTGTCGTGCGAGGTTTTAAGTATCCAGGAAATACACCAGAAGAAGTCACTTGAGGACAAAGAGACCCAGGCGCGCTTATCCGGCGCAAGGCTCCGATTGGCTGTAAATCCTGTTTAAACTGGTTTGGCTGTGGTTTGCTGAGTGCCCCGTTTAGGCACAAAAAAGGCGGGTGATATGGAATTCTGCTATAGGCATGCTGAGCGGGTTTGATATTCTGGAAGCCGCAATGCTCTGGCTGGTAATCCAATAGGCGAGTAGAGAACTACTACTGCGTTTGGCGATTTCAGATTTAGCGTTGGCTCCGTTGCACTGCGTGAGCTTAACTTGGCGTTGACAAAAGGGGGTTTTGATTCAGGAACGGGGTTGACGATTCGTTGCTAGATGTTTACAGAAACCCTCTAGATCGAAGAGTATACGACTTTCTTCGTCTGACTGAAGTCTGCTCTAGCGATTCGGTCTTCCTGAAACTGAGATCAAAAAGAGACACCCTTTTACATCAAGCAAATAATAAATCACACTAACTTTATACAGAAAGTTTCGCTCCACTATGGGATTAAATTTATTGTAGTTATTGCTATGATCGTTTAGGGCTGTCTTTAACCATGTCTCCTGTTCCTTAAAAATATAAATTATCAACACGCGCCCGCATAGTCTTAATATCTTTTGCACCCCCAGGTACCTATCAGTAAATGTTCTGACATCAAAAATCTACTCCTCTTCTCCCAATCTCAACATACAGGAAACCTAACCTGTAGTTACAGTTAAATGAATATGCTTATTCATCTTACAACATTAAATGAATTTACATAAACAGATTACAGCATTTGACATTACACAAATAAATCGTATGTCCCCTTGGGGAAATATATTAGCATTCCACAATGAGTACATAGACAAGGCAATGTTCTTGCTATAATGATACAGTTGTGGCTAGATCATACGATATAATTATATCTATGCCTGGTGACTGCTTTCAGTGAAAGTTATAGACTAGTGCCTAGCCACACAAGTAAGCATAAAATGATCCTCCCTTGCCACTAAAAATATCTATCAAAAGGAATAAGTGACTATCTTCTATAATCCAGAGTTATTACCTGCATCTCACTATTCAGTTTTAAAGTGAACAATCCACACCTGACATTATCTTACAGAAATGACAGTAATCTTGCTGACTCTTAACCCAATGGTAAGCGTTCGTGGACTGATTCTACGCCTAATATCTGTTATTGTAAGTTTAACGTTTAACCCATGATAAACCGTAACAGTTTAAGCACCCTTACTAGGCCGTAGACAGCGCTACCTTATCACTGAATAAAATTACTAGGAGAAGTCCTCAGAAATGAATTCACTTTCCTAGCAGATATATATAAAAGCTAACATGAATATATCATATAATAAGATATGTCAACTCACCCCGAAAAATGCCAAGAAATATGCGAAAAACATTTAGTTCTGTGTTAATGTTTGCCTTATTTCCATAATGGTCTATCTCGGGCCAGGAAATTCACGAATGTCTTTGTCTATTAAAACCAGTCTACTCTTATAGATCACAAGGGACGCTCCCCCCCCCGAACACCTGGCGTGCGTATTTCTAAAGAAGTTCGGCGAAAGACGTAATCTAAAGTAAGACAAAAGAAATCGTGCGAAAGTTCCCCAGGCCTCAAAGGGTACCAGCCGCTCGTCATCAAACGTTTTAAAGCGACCAGAGAAATTCCCCTGTTGGGACCACAAAGGGTACCCGCCGCTAACGAACCGTTTCTGAACCGACTTTGGCTCGTTCTAACACTTAAAGCGGACCCGAGAAATGTTTCTCTGGTCGAACAGGTGCGTTGACGTAACATTATCGTCTAGCGTTAGCTGACCGCAGCTGGCCAGCGTAAACAACCTCGGGTGGGGTTGAGAAGGTGAAAAATGAAAGAAAGAAGAATATGAAAGAAACGAAAATACAAAATGTCTCGGAAAACAGAACATTTAAAGGAGTAATCAAATTATGGACAAGATGGTAAAATAAATTATCTTTCACGTGACAGTGATGCCTAGATGGCAGGGAGGTTAATGTGATTTGCTTGCATAGCTAGGCGGGGTTGTCGCACGGAAGGTCCTGTGTTCGAGTCCTGGGTAAGCCACTCACGTCTGTTGTTTTTCTGTTGTCTAGTTTTCTACCTCTTTTTTTCTTACGAGTGCCTGAAAACATACCTTTATGTCTGTCAAATATTTATTTACTGTTTACAGGCCTCGGGTTTCCCTTCCTTATGTGTTATAAATGCCTCCACTAGCTTTGCAAGACTATTGAAGTTGTCACATTAATAACTGCAAGAACAAATGACAACAGTCTTCGCTCGATCACGCACTCGCCAGAAGATCGCCTCACTATACGCCAACACCCGTACACTTCCTTACACACTGTTATTGTCCCAAATAAGGGGTTAGGCCCCCAACTATCGCTAATTGAGAACGACCTGTCGTAGAAATGGGGTCAATGCTTGGCAGATACTCTTCCCTCCGCTAGGAAATAAACACACTGTTCCACCTAAAGTTGGATGACTAAGGTTATGGTGATAAGTTACCTCTGGAACAACGTATTAAATCCAAGGAAATGATACTTTTGGTTGCGGGTGGCCACCACAACTATGCGAAGGCAATAAGCCTGAGACGATTTTCGCTACCTGATCGCAAGAGGTACTCCACGGGCGGAATCAGTGAATTACAGCTGACAAACTGGTTATCCAAATAAACGACCCGAGGCATGTGCACCTCTGATAAAGGAAAATGCAGACTGATACACACAGGCGCTGGAAATTGCTGACTTCTTTTCGGCAAGCACGTTAGGATTATTCTCTATGACGGGACCTAAATGGGTTCGACAATGTTGCCCCGAAGCATGGAGGGCAACGGCACCCGCTTGCAGACAATGGCGCTTGGCAATAGACGGTGGGTAATTAATCCAAAGTATTTCACTTGTAAGCTGAACGATGGGTCTGCCGTGTGGTCTATAATATCATCATCATCAGTTGCCATCTCCACAACGAAGGTTGGCTGTAATGGATCTCCAACGTCTTCTGTCTCTTGTCTTGGTGGTGCACTCTGATAGACTCTTTCCTGTCCATCTCTTGATGTTATCTTCCCACTTATAGCGCTGTCTTTCCCTTGCACGTTTGCCTTCAACTCTCCCTTCTGTTATGGTCTTCTGCAAGGTGTTATGCCTTTTTATGTGGCCAAAGTATTTTAGCTGCCGAACTTTGACCTCCCTCATTAGTTCTCTTTTCATACCTAGATTTTCTAGGACCTCTTTATTTGTTTTCATCTTTTTCCATGAGATACGCCCCATTCTTCTATATATCCACATTTCAAGAGCCTCAATCCTTTCTTTCAAATGCTTATTCATCGTCCATGTTTCTGCACCATACAGAAATGCAGAATATATATAACACTTTATGATTCTCAGTTTTAATTTGTGAGATAACTGTTTGGATGTCTGATAACAAGTGAAAAATCGCCACTGATAACTTCTGCATGCAATGCGTCTGTTATGTTTAGAGTCGTGTACTGGTCATCACTGAAGCAGGTCTTCTTTAGATTACTTCTGCACCATTAAATGAACCTGTCATGTTGACACTGAGTGGGAGTGTCAAGTAACGCGAATGGTGTAATGGTTCTGTGTAATGGACCACTTGATAATATTATTCACACACTCTTATGTAAGGCAATGACGACTTGAACCACAGCTGGCATTTCACACCGTTTAATAGGGACGCACACATTTGGACAGCACGGAACATAGTCATAGGAACATGTTGACATATATATCATTAGGCATTTGAGTCTATTTGTCAGAGATTCTCCACATGCACTTTGTTATTAATTCGGACTCCAGGTAATACCAGACCCTTCTTTTTGATGATCTCTATGTGGTTAGACCGAGATGGACTTCGTGTTTCGAACATCGTTGGTCGTTGATATACCATTGAAGATGACAGGTTTCCCAACAGAGCTTATGTCTACATGTAACAACCTTAGTAATGTGGAACTGTAGGAAAACTCTAGGAAATTATTGATATTCAAATTGTGAATTAACTTTGGCTCATCATTAGCCTTCTTCTGGGTGAGTGAGCAAAACTCAGAAAGGCAGCCATCTTGTTTTCTTGTCATCGTTACGGATCACTGTCAAGAGAACAGTATATTAAACTTATTATCGGACAGTGATATGGAGATCTCACTAATATGAAAACCCCTATCGTGGTTTAACTTTATTACATAAATATTTGATATATGTCGCTGGAGAACTTAGCCAAGGAAAAGGTTCGGCCAGTGGACTCTTTATATGTTTACACACCCACACCCACTGATGCGTTCAGTCAGTTAGGGGATGTGGCAATAGTCTGCCAGAACATTGAATGATTCCTTATATCGTCCATCATATTTGAATGCTGCATGAAATATGATCTACTGTTCAAATGTCTAATGATATATATGTCAACATGTTCCTATGAATCTGTTCCGTGCTGTCCTGATGTGTGCGTCCCTATTAAACGGTGTGAAATGCCAGCGGTAGTTCCCGTCATCATTGATTTGCACAAGAGTGTATGAGTGTGATATTATCAAGTGGTCGTTTACACAGAACCATTACACCATTCGCGTTACTTGACACTCCCACTCAATGTCAACATGACAGGTTGATTTGATGGTGCAGAAGTAATCTAAAGAAGACCTGCTTCAGTGATGACCAGTACACGACCCTAAAACTAACAGACGCATTTCCCACATTATCAATGTCAGTACATGTTTCATGTTGTTGAATGTAGCTTTGGCCATTCCTATTCTCTTCTTGATTTCTGTTTCACATCTGCCATCTTCTGTTATTATATGACCAAGATATACGTAGCTCTTGACTTGTTCCAGGATTTTCCCATTTACGCTTATCTTTAATGTGGGTTTATCGTCTGTTTTGCTAATTATCATAGTTTTTGTCTTCTCAATATTAATGTCGAGTCCATATTCATGACTTATACTGTTCACTTGCTTCACTAGTTCTTGTAACTCCTGTTCGCTTTCAGCTAACAACACGGTATCATCTGCATATCTAAGGTTGTTTATTGACCTTCCACTGATGTTCAGTCCTGGTATTTCCTGTATCTCTTTGAAAATTTTTTCGGTGTATAAATTAAATAGGCAGGGGGACAGCACACAAACTTGTCTGACACCTCTTTTTATGTCTATGTATGGTGAATAATTCCTTCTATAATAACTGGAAGGTAAATATAGCGATGGCAGTAGTGATCCTCAAGGGCATGTAGTATAAATGCCCAGTAGATATTTCTGTAGGAATGCGTTGTGCCCACAGTAGAACACAGTACAGGTTAACCAGTTATGAAATAGACAACCAGTCCAAAAATATTTACCACTCGTATACATACATCTCTACTAAGACAAGTTCTTGGAAAACGAGCTACACCCGACAACCTTGATCAGGGACGAGCGTGAACAATGTGAAAAGAACCAACCCATAAGAAGGAGCAGAACCGTCATTGGCAGCTAAGTTCAAATCTATGCTGCCACTTGAACTTCTTATAACATTTCACAATCCTTAACGACCACGATGATAACTTTTCTTTGATCCATAACTATTCAAATTATTTTTCAACTGTTAAAACTTAAGTGATTATTAAATTTTATTTGTAATTATACAAATTTAACTTCGATTTAATCATTTTAAAGTTACTGCACGTTTGTCTCAGTCAAATTACTACACACACTCTAAACAGAGCTATATTAAAAGAATAGAATTCCACTGAGTAAATCAGGGGTGGGGGCTTAAACGATCTTAAATTAATAAGTGCCTAATGCTTCACAAAATCGTCGGCAGCATTACAGAGTTAACATACTCAGCCAAAGCAGTATTGTTCTCGCTTATTCTGAATATCTTGTGAAGACTCCCTGGAGATGAATCGTTTTGTTTCTTCTATTTACATATCTGCGAAGAGTAATCTTGTGCGAAGGTAGATACCTTTGAAGCCCATATAAGATACTCTTGAGTTTTGGTCATTGTTGGAAAACTACTGCAAAGTAGGGGAGGCAATACCGTCACAGTTGTGGTTCTCAGAGGACATGCGCTCTAAGGCTTCAAAACTGGGCGAATGCTATTTCTCGTCGACCGCTTCTCGGCCCCACATAAACACATACAAGACATACCGACAGATTTATACATTTACTTCTTCATATTGAATAGAAGTATTAAATACAAGCTTATGTGTACCAGACCAGATAAAGAAAAGGAGCAGAATATTTGTAGCAATGGTGGATCCATTTATTATGAGGATCGATATACACAGTTTTGTTGTTGATGGTCGATCCATTTATTATGAGGATCGATATACACAGTTTAGTTGTTGATAATAATAATAATAAATTCTTTAAGCACCAAACACGGCGCATAAGGCAGAAACCAGTGCTCTCCAGGTTGTTCGTTGTGACGCCACTCCTCTTAGCTCTTGCACATTATTTAGGCCCAACGTTCTTCCTTCTCTTATTATTGTTCTTCTGAGTGTTTCTTTTGGTCTTCCTTTTTTCCTCTTACCCTCAGGAACCCAAGTGAGCGCCTGTAGTGGTATTCTGTTGCTTTGCATTCGTAGGACATGACCGATATATGACCATCGTCTTTTCCTTATATAGTCGGAGACATATTTCTGCCTAGAGTCTTCTCTTATTTGTCGATTAGTCTTGCATTCTTTCCAACTGATGTTCATGAGTTTTCTAAGACATTTGTTCTCGAATGTATTCAGCTTGTTCTCCAATGATTTTGTTATTTTCCAACTCTCACAGCCGTATGTTAACACTGAGATAACATTTGAATTAAACAGACGAAGCTTGGTATGTATATTCAATGATCGTAATTTCCAAATGTTAGATAATCTATTGAAGGCGCTAGCTGCCAAAGCAATTCTAGTATGGATTTCTCTTGTTGTGTCACCATCCTGAGTCATTTTACTGCCTAAATAATTGAAACTTTCAACTTTCTGTAGTTTTTCCCCGTTCAAGATGATATCAAAGGTCTCGTTAGAAAAGTTCATAGCTTTAGTTTTAGAGGCATTTATTTGGAGACCTATTTTAACCGAGAGATGACACAAATTATTTATTGCTTCTTGGGATTGTCTTGTTGTTGAACTTAAGAATGCTACATCATCTGCGAAATCCAGGTCCCCCAGGAATTTTCCATTTGTCCATTTTATACCCAATTGTTCATTGTGCGTATAGTTTCTCATAACCCAATCAATAGCTATTCCAAAAAGTAGTGGTGACATAATACAGCCTTGTTTCACCCCTGTTTCTACTGTAAACCATTCTGTATTCCCTTTATTTGTTCTAACACAACATCTTGCATTTACATATAGCGCTTTGATTATATTCACATATTTTGTTGGAAAACCATAGATTGTAAGTATCTTCCACAATGATGGGCGGTGTAGACTATCAAAGGCTTTTTGAAAATCGACGAAGGTGATAATAAGTGACGATTGCCTTTCCACTGATTCTTCTATAATTGTTCTTAGTGTGAATATTTGATCAATACATGATCGTTTCGGCCTGAAACCCGCTTGTTCTTCTCTGATCTTTTCGTCAGCATGCAATTTAAGTCTTTCTAACATCATGCAACATAATAATTTTCCAGGTACCGATAATAGAGATATACCACGCCAGTTATTACAGTCTGATAGATCACCTTTCTTCGGTAACTTTACAATAATACTGTCTTTCCATTGTTGTGGTGGTTGTTCTTCTCTCCATACTTCATTTATAATATCTAAAATTCTCAAGAGGTTGTTGTCATTAACTGCTTTAATCATTTCCCCTGAAATTTCGTCAACTCCAGCAGCTTTAAAATTTTTAAATCTTTTAACGGCTTGTTTGATCTCGTCCAGCGTGAATTCATCGCAAGTTATTGGCAAGGTGGTTGTGGGTGTTTCATTATTAAAATCAGGTGTTACTGTTGGTGGTGGTCTGTTTAGCACCTCCATGAAGTGCTCAGCCCATCTCTTCATTTGTTCTTTTTCTGTTGGTATTGAATTCCCTAATTTACCTTTAACAGGTGTTTCCATAGCAGTAGGCTGGTGACATAGTTGTTTTGTAATTTGATAAAGGCACCTACTATTACCAGTTCTTGCAGCATTTTCAGCTTCTACGACCAGTTCATTGATGAAATGTCTTTTATCTCTTCGAGTTTTTGTCTTCACTTCTTTATTTAACAAGTTATAAGTTAGTTTGCAAGATTCAACTGCATTATGTGTACTTGCCGCTAGTAGTTTAAGTTTTGCTGTTTTCCTTTCTTGTATTTTATCCCAAGTATCTTCTCTCATCCATTTTTTCTTTTTATGTACTAGGTATCCGGTGGTCGCTACTGCTGCTTCTGTCATTGCTGTTCTCAGTTGTTCCCATTTAGTATCGATTGTCTTGGTGGTGATATCGTTGTCAATTTTGCCTAAAGCATCGAAATAGTTGTTCATTTTGACATTATATTCCTCCTTTATATCATTTGATTGCAGTCTGTGTACATCTATTCTTCTATTTTTATTCTGTTGGTATAACTTCTTCAGTTTAATTCTCAGTTTAGCTATGCAGAGGTTATGATCACTTCCGATCTCTGCACCTCTGTATGCTCTGACGTCTTGAACTGATGAGCGAAATTTAGCGCTTATGCAGAAGTGATCTATCTGGTTCTTAGTTCTGCCATCAGGTGAATTCCATGTTATCTTGTGGATATTCTTATGTGGAAAGATGGTGTCTGCCACAACGAGGTTTGATATTTCACAAAGTTCTAGAAGTCTTTCGCCATTTTGATTCATACAGCCTATGCCATGAGTACCGAGATATCTTTGTACTCCATCGTTGTTGTCACCTACTTTGGCGTTAAAATCACCCATGACTGCTATTATGTCATGCTTGGGTATTGTGTTGATGGTACTTAGAAGTGCTTCATAGAAGTCATTTGGAGGTGAAATTCGTTTCTCACCTTAGACGCCGAAAGAAAAACATCAGGAATGTGTATATTTCGATGGATAATACCATGTTATGTTAAATTATAGAATAAAAGATACACCAGAGTATCTAGTGGTGTAGATATTTTCCTATAACTGACCTCGAAACCCTCGAATCGGTCGGTTGGATCGGAGGGTTGATCAGTGAGTTAACAATTCACTATCGTAAAACAAGCTATTGTTACCGAAACAGAACCAGGCTCGACAGTAAACATGACTCACTCTAATATCTTGGGGGCTAAGGAGATTTTTAAAATTGGATACTGGAATGTAAGAACTATGTATCAAGACGGAAAATTGGAAGAAGTAATTAAAGAAATGGATAATTATAAGTTGGACATATTGGGTGTCAGCGAGTGTAGATGGACGGGGAAGGGCATAAAATATATTTCAGAAGAAAGAAAGCAAATTGTATACTCTGGTAGTAATGATAATCGTCACACAGAGGGAGTAGCCATCTTAATGACACAGAAAGCAGCAGCATCGCTTATCAGCTGGGTACCTATCAATGAGAGGCTAATATTAGCTAGATTTCAGACACGATTTTTCAAGCTCTCAATTGTACAATGTTATGCACCAACTAACGACGCTCTTGATACCACAAAAGATAGTTAATCCACATCTATATATATATATATATATATATATATCAGGTTGTACTGACAGATCACGTCAGTTTATACATAATGTTCATAGTGACTCTTGTACAGAATCTCTCTTAGCATGAGTGTAGCTTGTACTCTAGCGTAGATTCTTTCAAATAGCATTCAGCACATATCTTCGGAGTAAATGCTAAATCTCCCATAATAGATCTTTCTTTCATAACTGTGATCTCTGGATCATTATCGGGTAGTAAGGGACAACCCTGTTCTCTGATGAATGATTGACCATAATTCGGATTCCAAGATGGCTTCCTTGGTCCTTAACATCGCTCACACAACAGTGAGATGACAAAACTTCTAGAAAGATTCACTTCATAAGGGTATCAAAGTTTCCACCAATATCAGCATTATCTGTCCTCATAATTGCTGTGTAGAAACATTCTTAGTGCTGCTAAACGATATGTCGTTCTGACATCTGAACATAAGTAGATTCATGTAGGCCTAAACATAACCCATCGTAAGCCTAGGAACGAAGTCAGTAAAAGTACGTTTACCTTGGCCAAGAATCAATAGCAAGCACAAAAAACACTTTTCTGGCGTAATAGAAACAATACTGGGGAACACATAGACTAAAACAGTCCTAGAAGACACAATCTTCTTCCCCATGATAACTTGAGATCACAAAACTCTGGACCGCCCGACATTGGCGTCCCGCCAGACTCCATAACCGAAGAATACACTCCTTTATCTTCATCCGCTCAGAGTGTAAGAACAAATAATCCAGCCCAGACACACAAAGATAACATGATATAAGACGGAATCGTCTCAAACAGACAGACAGTAAACCTAGATTCGGACTTTCAATATTCCTGCAAAACCTTAAGCGAGAACAATCTGTTTCCAGCTATAATAGAAAATCTAGATTCCTCCGCTTGTTCAATCCACGGAAACAAAACAGGAACCGATCACTCAAAGAATAAAATACACATTTACTATTCTGAGTTATTCCCCTTTCTTAAAAGTTGTAAGTTCATAAATAAATATCCTTTTATCAAACAGATAGTTACATTTTCATTTGTAATCGTATCAACTGTAATCTGTGCGACATATAAAAAATATGTACGCAACAGACTACCGCAACCCCCGGGGAAAAAAAATGAAATTTTTTTTTCTCTCTCTCTGAGAGCCACATAAAATAGGCCCCCCAACGCACATATGATGCGCAGATGAGAAGTATCAAGAATTTATAAAGCGAGATTAAGGCAAAGAATGAGAATATATATCTCAACAACTTAGAGAAAGTATTTCTCTAAGTGTAAACATTTCCAGGGAGTTGCCACCAATGCCTACTACCATATTGGCAATGACACAATGTATACAATAATTTCAATAATCATTTCATATTAGGTATCATAAGTTCACGATTGGCAAAAGAAACATCATCAAAGAATTAGCAGTGAATCAAAATAAGTGAACCGCTAAGTATTTATACAATCACCAAATCATATATTACAAATGTGTACACATTTTGATATAGAAGAAAAAGAATAACTGATGTAAAGTTATACATGTTAGGAAAGTCCAATATTTAACAGTTAAGTGGCATCATGTGGGCATCTCGACAGAATGTCCGCCATCACATTTTCTGAACCACGGATAGCTCGTACCGAAAAATGAAAAGGTTGAAGAGCGATCGCGTATCGAGTTGATCTCGAGCTCTTCAAGTTCTTACTTTGGATAGCAGTAAGAGCTTTCTGGTCAGTTTCCACTATGAAATGTGCACCAAGAAGGAATCTTTGAAGTTTGAGAATTGACCAAACCATCGCCAATAATTCCCGGTCTAAAACCGAGTAATTCCTTTCTGCAGCATTAAGTTTTCTGGATATGTACATTACAGGATGCAGAGTTCCAGAGTACTCTTGCATTAGTGCCGCTCCAATCCCAGTGGATGAAGCGTCACTACGAAGAACAAATGTCTTATCTGTAGTAGGTAACACTAAAATAGGTGGTGTTGAAAACATAGTTTTGATCTTATCTAGTGATAATTGGCATTCCTGAGACCAGTGAACCATATTAGACGACCCTTTCTTTAGTAGTGTCGAAAGAGGTGCCATGATAGAGGACAGATTCGGAATGAATCGTCCATAAAATTGTATGAGACCTAAAAGACTTCGCACTTGCTTTTTAGTCTTAGGGATAGAGATGTTAAGTATTTTAGTGATATTATGGTCCTCTGTCTTCAGGAAACCATGACCTACTCGATGGCCTAGGAAAGCAATTTCGCTAAAACCAATGCAAGCTTTCGATGGTTTTGCTGTCAGGTTATGCTCGCGTAGAGTTGATAACAATTCAACTAACCCTGAATAGTGATCTTCCCAAGTATCGCTGAAAAGACAGATGTCGTCTAGATAAGCAATGACATCTGACCGATACGATAGGATTCGACGCATCATGCGTAAGAATGTAGCTGGTGCGTTCATAAGGCCGAAAGGCATAAAATTCCATTGGAAAAGGCCTCTAGGAGTAGAAAAAGCGGTAAGAGGTTTGGCGCGTTCGGATAATGGAACTTGCCAATATCCTTTAGACAAATCAAGTTTAGTGAAAAAATGAGATTTAGAAAGTCGAGTAAGTAGCTCTTCTAGTAAAGGCATAGGTTCAGCATCAAACTTTGTCACTTGATTCAATTTGCGATAGTCAACGCAAAGACGTATGTTATTGTCTTTTTTTCGAACAATAACCATCGGCGAAGAATAAGCAGAAGTGGATGGTTCGATTATTTGTAAATCTATCATTTCATCTAACTCCTTTTCAACCTGTGCTTGAAAATGTATAGGGATAGGGTAAGGTCTAACCCTAATAGGAGTATGTTCAGTTAGAATAATGTCATGCTCAATGACATGAGTTTGCCCAGGGATGTCAGTGAGGACATCCTGAAATGTTTGTAACATAGCCGAACCTGTCGCTGTTCTCCTAGAGACAAATCAGGAGAAACAGTAACGTCTTTCCATGATTCACTAGAATGAAGTGGGATCATTGGAAGCGGAAGATTAACATCCGAAAAACTTGTTTCCTCATCCTGTATAACGGACAGTGATGAGTATTGACCATGTTGAACTGGAGAATCGTCCGTTGCCTGGAAAATAGGCTGTAAATAGTCAGGACGTTCATGGAATTCCGTAAGCATATTGATGTGGAAGGTTTTATGCTTCCCGTTAATATCGACAATATAGTCAACATCTGAAATTTTCGATATTATATCGTACGGACCTTTCCAAGAAATAAGGGGTCTATTTTCACTACAAGGTAGCAAAACAAATGCTTTGTCACCAGGACAAAGTTGTCGTAAAGTTCTTTTCTTATTAGCAAATTGCCTTACCTTCTGTTTAGCAAATTCAGAAGAGGACGTTGCTAATTTGCATGCTTCGATAATTTTTTCTCTCAGCGTGATGACATATTCGTAAGAGGATTTTGTGTCATCGTCAATATTGTCCGCTGTTATGAGATCATGAAGCAAAGACATAGGGCCGCGCGGTCGCGCGCCAAAGACAAGTTCAAAGGGAGAAAATCCTGTATGTTCATTGGGGACCTCCCTGTAAGCGAAGAGGGCCGCGGGTAGAACCCTGTCCCAATCTTGAGGATGATCCTCAGTTATCTTTCCTAATAAGTTCTTAAGTGTTCTATTTAGCCGTTCTACCATCCCATTGGATATAGGATGATAGATGCTACTCAAAGATCTCTCTATCTGTAGAGTAGACATTACTTGAGACATGGTATCCGATATTAGTTGGGTGCCATGATCTGATAATATTTCTCCGGGGAATCCCAGGCGAGAAAATATAAGCCAAAGAGCATCTGCAATGTCAGCAGTAGTAATGCTCTTCAGAGGGATAGCCTCTGGCCAACGTGTGCACATGTCCACACACGTTAAGAAAAATTGATGTCCTCTAGCAGATTTGATCTTAAATGGACCAATGATGTCTATCGCCATTTTCTGAAATGTTCGAATAGGAATGTCTGCAGCCTGAATGGGCGCAGCATGACGAGGACCTTTGGATTTGACTTCTTGACATACTTTACAAGATCGACAATAGATCCGTATGTCCTTATTCACGAAAGGCCAAAAGAAAGCCGCAAGAACTCTTAACTTTGTACGGGGAAAACCCATGTGTCCAGCACACTGAGAGTCGTGTGCATGTTGTAAAATTTTAACTCTCAACTTCTTGGGTACAAGAATCTGAGAATGACTTGAATTAGTGGAGTCTTGCACCATACGTACAAGTACACCATTCTTCATTGTAATCCAAGATTTACGCTTGGTATCTCTATTCGGATCACCTTTCGTTACAAGAGTGAAGAATTTCTTAAGAGTCGGATCCTCTTCTTGTTGTTTTATAAACGAGTCACGAGAAATTACCAAGGGATCATCTTGGTTATGCACTTCAATATCTTCAGTAGATGAAGTTTCAGGCATATTGAGAGCTTGAGCTCTAGTGACTACAACATTAGCAGTTTGCATATTTTGCTTTTCCCAAACGGAAATTTGTTGCGAAGTGCATTCTTTTACTCCGTGAATGCGACCGATGATAAGATCAGCGATCGGATTCGGCAAAAGACATGCGTGTACATCTCCTGTGAAGAAAGGAGTAGCAATCCTAATGATAGCGGTAGAGTATTTCTCTATGGTGCCGCCAAATGTTACGCATTTGACTACTTTGCCTGTAGGATGAGAAGGATCTATTAGTGACTGCCTAACACCAATTGTTGTGCATCCAGAATCAAAAAGTACTGAGACTGGATTGTCATTTACTAAACCTTTGTGTAACACTAGAGAACCTCTTCCATCATGCGCGATTGACGCAGGAAGAGCGGGAAGAGGATGGCCACAGCTTAAAGTAGACACTGTGGTTGGCTCAAATAATGTTTTGCATTGGGGGCACTGAGATGCTCTCCCAAAATCAAAAGCGGCACATGCCATATTATTAGAGTCATCATTATCTTTATTTTGTTTATAGGCTTCGTGGGACTCTTGCTGAGCAGAGTTCGCCTGGTAATGAGATTTATGTTTTTTGTATTGTGCTCTACCTCTGTTATTATTGCCTCTGTAATTATCCTTGTTTCCACTGTTATAACCCCTACTTGGGTTTGAGTCATAGTTCCTTTGGTTACTATTATCATATTCATTATAGTGAGTATCTCTGTAATTATGATCTTGTTGTCTCCATGAGGGAAAACTTGGATAATTTCTATAATGACTTTCTTTGCGAAAGTTTCTATAATTATGACCACCTCTGAATCGAGGGCTGTCGGCTCGTCTCCGGGTATTCGAAGAAGAACCCTGAAATGATTGGTTACCTTGGTTCTGATAACCGTTATGGCTACCTTTTTTATTAAACCTATTTAGAGGTTCTTGGAATCTGCGTGAGTGATTAGGGTTGTATGGTGTTGCTGAAGCAACTGGCATACCTTCCCTAACCTTAGTATTGCTAATAGCTACGTCTGGATGTGCAGTGACGTATTGGGTACAATACTGTTCCATTTCTTTTAGTGTCTTGGGTTTACGCTCATGTAAGAATTCAAGGAATGGTTTATTTATACTTGACATAATCTTATCTCTGAGTATCAAGTCCATAAGGGCTTCATATGTCTTTTCTGTTTTGGACAACTCAATCCAACGATCAAATGTAAGACGTGTCCTTGCAATGAATTCTGAGAATTCTACACCTGCCTCAGGAACCATTGTCTTAAACAAATTCCGATAACCTTCCTCAGACAACTGGTACTTCTTTAATAAGGCTGCCCTAATAACATCATAATTATCCTTGTCAGCCTCTTCAACCAAACTTAAACTAGTCAGAGAATCACCTTTCAAATTTTCTGACAACTGGTTAGCATATTGTGATTTGTCCACATTATGGGCTCGACAAGAGCGTTCAAATCTATTTAACCAGAATGTTATGTCATCGCTGGAAGGATTGAACGCTGGTACCTTGACCTTGTAAGTAAAGGGTTTACTATTACCACCAGATGCTTGATTAACATTACTTATGTTTGTTAATTTTAACTTTTCTAACTCAAATGCTAAAAGTTCTTTTTGGTGTTCATGTTCTCTCATTGCTTTTTTCTCTTCAGCAGCCGCAGCAGCCTCATCTTTTCTTTTTTCTTTTTCCATTTCCATCTGGAATCTTTTTTCCTCAGTCTGTATCTGCAATTTCTTTTGTTCAAATTCTCTTTCTAATCTTTTCTCTTCAGCCAGAGCTTTTCTCTCTTCTGCAGCAGCTTTTCTCTCTTCAGCAGCTAATGCTTTGTCATATTGAGCAACTGCCCATTGTTCTAAGTCTGTACCAGTCTTATCAAGGGATCTCCCTTGTGCAATAAAGTATTCTAATGTAGACATGATGTCTGACAATGATACTACTCACTTGAAACAATAATAATAAAATATATTTCAAGGTAATATAGCAAAAAGTTCTTAATCACTGTATTAATCAGCACACAATCACAATGTCTGTGTGAGACAAGCCTTATCAAGGTCTTGTATATTTAACAATTATAAATTGCTGCAACACTCTATAACATAAGTGCAATGCACAAGAAATAGTGTCTTATCTAATCAACATTAATCATCAGTTGATTCTTTCACATAAATCCATATGATCAACTATATTTTAAATAGTGTATGTCGATCAAGAACATAAAAAACAATTATACAAGACAACATGAAAACATTTGCGGAAATCAAATAAATCAAATGGAAACAATAATAAAAAATAAACCGCAAGAGGATAACAAATACAAATAACGCCACAGTATATAAATATAAATGTTGTATGAAACTGAAAGATAGCAAAGGGTAGACCAACAAATTACAAACAAATCAAAACAAAACTAAAGAATGTGAAGAAACTTCCGAAAACAACACTGACCATATCGTCACAACTAACCAAAAAAAAAAAAATAGCAACAGCAGTCGCTTTGCAAATTCCAGTATCGGAAATTTGCTCACCCTATAGAAAACGCTCACAATAGACGACCTCTATCACGTGGTATGATCTAAGGGAGACTCCGCCCAACCGAAACAACAACCCGCAGAATACAAACAAATATCACATATAAACATGTAAACATAAATGTACATATAGCATAAATATTTATAATATAATGTAATGTAATGTAATGTGTTGCAGATAGAATGTGTTGCGAAGAAGGCACAGTTATACGCAATAATGCTACAGTACTATGGTACTTTATTAAATAATCAAATCTGGCCTAAATCATAAAAGTTCAACACAAACTATGGCAGTGCAGGAGAATCCACTGTTTACAGTTCCTCAGAATCACAAGTAAGACTTCTCGCTTCAGTTGCACTGTACATTTTGCAAACACTGTCAAATATATGTTCCAACTCTGATATGTAATGCTGTCTGTTCCAAACAAACTTGCTGTGTAACGCTGTCTGTTCTATGGCAAATGTCCATCAACAAAAAATGTCAACAAACGCTGACCTAGTTACTGTATACCTCGATAGGACAGGTCGCGCTGACATCGACTGTAAAGTTGTATTGCTGGTGTTTACGTGTGTCGTAACAGGCCCCAAGGAATGGTCTGGTCTCAGTAGCTGACTTCTCAAATATGTCCACTGTGCAGGTTGACCCAGGAAGCTGGCACACCACTGTAAAGATATCTCTCTTACTACAGTCTCTTGTAATGGATATAGTGGCCACCGCTGTAAAGAAGTTATACGGCCACCACTGTAAAGAAGTTCTGTTGTTTGCGACTCCACTGTAAAGAATCGAGTGTGGTGTATAGAACCTCACTGTAAAGTATGATGGCTGGTAGTACTGTTGTATTCAAAGAGGTGCTGTCACCGTGAAGACAGACACAGGTCAACTCGACCTACACAGGGTAGTGTAAACATTGAAGTGAGAGTATATTGTACGCGAATGGTCGAATGGTTCTGAAGAGTTGACAACTTGGTAACAATATATTCATACTCTCACATGTAGAAGTCAAGGATTACTGGAACTACTGTGTTCTTTTTATAATATTTAATGAGACGCACACTGGAACAGTACGTGTATGGTTACAGGAACACATGACGACATAAACAGCATGGTGTTGATCAATGGTGTATCATCTTAAGTTAGCATACATGCTGGATAACCTCATACTGGAACATTTGTAGACAAGCATTCAGAGTCCTATAGTTAATCCACATCTATATATATATATATATATATATATATATATATATATATATATATATATATATATATATATATATATATATATATATATATCAGGTTGTACTGACAGATCACGTCAGTTTATACATAATGTTCATAGTGACTCTTGTACAGAATCTCTCTTAGCATGAGTGTAGCTTGTACTCTAGCGTAGATTCTTTCAAATAGCATTCAGCACATATCTTCGGAGTAAATGCTAAATCTCCCATAATAGATCTTTCTTTCATAACTGTGATCTCTGGATCATTATCGGGTAGTAAGGGACAACCCTGTTCTCTGATGAATGATTGACCATAATTCGGATTCCAAGATGGCTTCCTTGGTCCTTAACATCGCTCACACAACGGTGAGATGACAAAACTTCTAGAAAGATTCACTTCATAAGGGTATCAAAGTTTCCACCAATATCAGCATTATCTGTCCTCATAATTGCTGTGTAGAAACATTCTTAGTGCTGCTAAACGATATGTCGTTCTGACATCTGAACATAAGTAGATTCATGTAGGCCTAAACATAACCCATCGTAAGCCTAGGAACGAAGTCAGTAAAAGTACGTTTACCTTGGCCAAGAATCAATAGCAAGCACAAAAAACACTTTTCTGGCGTAATAGAAACTATACTGGGGAACACATAGACTAAAACAGTCCTAGAAGACACAATCTTCTTCCCCATGATAACTTGAGATCACAAAACTCTGGACCGCCCGACATTGGCGTCCCGCCAGACTCCATAACCGAAGAACACACTCCTTTATCTTCATCCGCTCAGAGTGTAAGAACAAATAATCCAGCCCAGACACACAAAGATAACATGATATAAGACGGAATCGTCTCAAACAGACAGACAGTAAACCTAGATTCGGACTTTCAATATTCCTGCAAAACCTTAAGCGAGAACAATCTGTTTCCAGCTATAATAGAAAATCTAGATTCCTCCGCTTGTTCAATCCACGGAAACAAAACAGGAACCGATCACTCAAAGAATAAAATACACATTTACTATTCTGAGTTATTCCCCTTTCTTAAAAGTTGTAAGTTCATAAATAAATATCCTTTTATCAAACAGATAGTTACATTTTCATTTGTAATCGTATCAACTGTAATCTGTGCGACATATAAAAAATATGTACGCAACAGTGACCTCCTCTGACGATCAGCTTGCGTCCTGTGGTGGCACGTGACTTTTATATAAGGAAATGTAGTGGCGCATTGTGGTGGCGCATGCCTTTTTATATAAGGAAATGGGTGGCGCGTGACTTTTATATAAGGAAATGTGGTGGCGCATTGTGGTGTCGGAGCATGACTTGTTATATAGCAAGATATAAGTTCGATAATGGCGTGTTGTTGTTTGTTTATGTTTACAATATGTAGACGATATATATTACAACAGTTATACATATATTACAAAACAATTAGACATATATAGACATATAAAAGAAAAAACCCTAAATACATTTTATATATTTATTGACAAAGAGGTGTTAGCTGGTCTATGGGTGCCGTAGGGTGACGTCTAACCTCACTACTACGGTCGTGATAGTCCGTGTCTGGTTTCTTGATCTCCCAGGGCGGAATCACTGGCTTGTATTCACAACTGTTATTAATTGATGTAATTAATGTACCCAGATGGACAATTTCCTCCATACACTTCCATCCTACCAACGGGCTGATCACCCGTTTGCCAGTCACTTCGATTACGGAAACAGCAGCAGATGGATTGATTTGCCGTTGCCCTAAAGACGCCAACAGGCGTGATGGGAAACAATGGCAAAGAAAACCTATCTGCTGTTGCCCTAAGACGCCACTAGGCGTAATGGCCACTGACTGCTTTGACGGTCGGTGGCTAAGGACGGAAGAAGAAGAAGAAGACTTCCATCCTGTAGTAATCGTATTATGTGGTATTCATTGGCTTGGCCTGAATTGTTAGTTGGCATCTGGTAAAAGCTGTATGTGCTGGGTGAGACTTATCTAACATAACTCTGTTCATGTAATTTAGTCTTAACTCCTTTCTCCGTAATTCTAAGGGTATAATTCCTAAAGCCACCTCTATAGCTCCCATTGATGTTGATCTGATTGCACCTGCTATTGTACATAAAGCCTGATGCTGAATTCTGTCAAATTTAATCTTGTTACTGTGTGCAGCAGAGTCATATATTACTTCCATAATCTATTTTTCATCTAATAAAAGAATTAGAAAAAGTGAGCATTGTCTTAGTGCTTGCACCCCCTCTCCCCCCCCCCCCTTCCCAATCCATTACCTTTCAAATATCTTAATAAGTTAGTCAATCCTCTGCAAGACTCCACTAGTTTATCTATGTGTTTATTCCAGTTCAGCTTTTGGTCCAATATTTTTTTTTTAAATTAATGAAGATAAACAGAAATCCCGTTCAACCTCTGATGGGTTATAATTAGGATATATATTGTTTTCAATTCCAAATAATATGAACAACTGCCGACATGAGAAAGTGGCATCACATTTGAAAATAGGGATACTCACAATTGTGCTTAGGCCTATACGTTAAATAATAAAATAAAATAAAAAAAAACAAACAAACAAAATCAAGAAGAAACTATGAACAAGAATAATATTAAAGTGGAGGGGTGTAAAGGCCTGGTGGTTCTAGTTATATAACGGATTTTACCAGATATTTAATTGACTTTCATCTGTTTAAAGTCACATGCATTGTAAGAACAGCATCAGACCTTCACATTCCCAGCCACTATATATTAACATGTGTTCGTGTTAAATATTGTTTGACTATATTATGCAGTTCCCTAGGTCTGTCTATTCTCAACACCTCCTCTATATTTATAGGTAAGTTGGATGCCTGCAAGTAATCCAATATTGGTATTCTCATTTGGTCATACCTCTTACACTTTAACAAGAAATGTTCTATATTATTGGTCCAATATCATTCCTAGATATCAAGTGGTTTGTACTGTATTAATGTTGTGCCCTTGGATATTTATGTCTATAATTTTATTTTTCTTGACATATGGATGCGAGTCATGGGCAATGTTTACAACCCATAAAAGCCAGATCCAAACCTCAGAAATGAGGTATCTGAGGAAGGTGGTTGAAGTAAAAAGAAGAGACATGGTCCGCAACTTATTCCACACATCTGTTGTAGAGTTTGTAGGGTTCAGTGTTTGGCAGAAATTTCTCCAATGATTTTCTTTTGCCTTAAGTATTATTCTGTGTGATTCATTTCTTATGTTCTTATAAATATCTAAATTATCTTCAGATCTATGCTTTCTATATTCTTGTAGAGCTTGTTTTTGAATTTCTGTACATCTAACTGTCCACCATGGTACTGGGTTTTTGTTCCAATGTTCATTCTTTTTAGTTTCCTGAATGCGGTGTGGAATTATGTGTTCTGGCATATATGCATTTGGTATATGTTTAACAGCTATTAGTAATATTTCTTTTGTGAGATTATCTGCAAATACATCTATATTTTCATTTTCTATATTATTCATTTTAATCTCTTCCATTTCTACCTGAAAAGCTACCCAATTAGCTTTATTTTAGTAAAATTTCGGTTTTTCTACCAGTTTGTTAGGTTTGTAATTATCTTGTAGTGTTATTTCAATGGGTAAATGATCTGAATTTGTATCCCCAATAACTTCCCATTTTGCATTAGCAAGATTTGGTGTTACAATGCTTATATCAATAGCTGTGTCTTGCTGATTTGCACGAGGGTAATTCTTGTTACTGATCCATCATTCAGTATTATTAGTTCATTGTTTTTTTTTCAATGAAGTCCAACAGTAGTTTTCCTGATTTGTCTATTACATTGCACCCCCCCCCCCCCCCCACAGCTGTATGATGAGCATTGAAATCTCCCACTATGATAGTTCTGTTGTTTATTCTTTTATTCACGTCTGCGATATCTCTTTCGTTTATGTTTCCACTTGAACAATAAAGGTTAATTATTTTTATTTCTTCTAACTCAGTAGACTGTTATAGTTACTGCATTTTGTGCTGAACGATTAGACTTCAAAACATACGTGCAAATACCTAGCTGACGTGGGCTAGTAACGAAAACAGTCGATGTGTGGCATTCATGCCTGATGGCTGTAATGTGGCCTATGTGCCAATAGTAGTGTTTAACTATGTGGTAGATCCACTTATTCTAGAAGTATAACCGTCACATGTTCAGGTGTTAAGCCAAAATAATAATGTGTGTTTAAAGACTTATGAGCCTAAATACTAATAATTGCAAACACTGTCAAATGATCTTTAATTACGTTTTCTTAGCATTTTCTCCAGCGTATTGGACATTTCTCTGGGGAGGTTTTCAGCTATATTTCGTCATGGTATGACGTCAGGACGCTGAGCAGTGAATTTTTCTTCACTCCATTCATACTTATCTTTTGCTTTATGTCTATCAAGCGCGTATTTAATAGAATTCTTAAGTTATAATAATACTTCTAGCTACCAAATTACCTAGTTACTTAAAACTAACTGCAATAAGCTAATACTAAAGATAGATTTTTTTTAATGTGTATTTTGAGTTTAGGCACATCTCCAATCCAACCTGCAAGTCTGGAAGGAAGAGCTGGAGAAGAGAGGGATGGTCATAAGCAGCTCTAAAACAAAATCCATGGTGATATCACGAGAAGAAAGAAGACATCAGATTAAGCTGGGAGAACAGGTCCTGGAGCAGGTCGACCACTTTAAATACCTCGGAGCTATTATAGACCGAAAGGGAGGCATCAAAGAAGAGTTGGCCACTCGAAAAGCAGCAGCTGGGATACTTTTTCAGGCCATAAATCGAGGATTCCTCAGCAAGAGAGAGCTTGGCAAGAAAACGAAGATGGCTGTATACCGCTCCACCTATGTCACAGTCTTGACATATGGATGCGAGTCATGGGCAATGACTACAACCCATAAAAGCCAGATCCAAACCTCAGAAATGAGGTATCTGAGGAAGGTGGTTGAAGTAACAAGAAGAGACATGGTACGCAACCAGACTATACGTCAAGGCCTTAAATTCCACCCCCTGCAGACCCAAGTAGAACAGTCCCAATTAAGATGGTTTGGCCATGTCTGCAGAATGGGAGAAGATCGGATACCACGACAAGCATGGGAAACAAAGAGCCAAGGATCCAGACCCCGAGGACGACCCAGAGTCCGCTGGGAGGACAACATTAAACAATCTTTGAAGGACCGAGGACTAGAATGGAACCAGGCCAGGAGGAAGACAGCCGATTGGATAGTCTGGCGCTCTCTTCCAAACCTCTACACCTCACGGTAGAAGAGGAACGACTAAGTAAGTAAGTAAGTTTAGTAAAAATACGTGTCCTTTTTTTATTTTTTATTTGCATCTTTATTCACATTCCTTAGAAATTTACAAAGCCATATGCATTGATACACTGACAAATAGCATGAATATTAGTATAAAAATGAAAATACAATGAGCAGCTGTATTTTAAAAAAACCGGTACTCCTTGCACACACTCATTCACAATTTTTTTTTTTTTTAAATTAAACGTTTGCATCAAGCTTTTTTTTTTTTTTTTTTCTTTTTAAATTTCAAAAGGCATGTATTTATTAACAACAAAATTATAGATACACCTTGTATACGCATGTTCACACATGTACCTGTATATACACGTACATACACATACGTGAAAAAAGCACACATATACCCTCATGCACATACATATACCTACCTCCACTCGCACACACACACATACGCACACACACACACACACACATATATATATATATATATATATATATATATATATATATATATATATATATATATATATATATATATATATATATATATATATGCACATACATAGATAATATATACACATATATACATACACATACATATATACATACACATCTACATACATACATACACATAAACATATAGATATACACGTACACTACTAATATTTGCAAAGGGGTATCTGACGGGTTCTGTCAGGGTACCAGAACTTCAGTATATGAAAGCAGAAAGTAGATTGACAGGCCATTATTGTTGGCACCACATATCTGAGCTGATGCAAAGTGTTAACTACCATCACCATCATGTAATGTCCATGATTCTTGTGCCATTGACTGTGTCGTCCATACTATCGTACGTCGTATAATAAATATTGTGAAACGTCAGCAGTATTATCTACCTTCACTGACTTCTGCATGTGGGTGAGTGGGTTCAGTGTGCAGCTCAAGAGCCGAAACGCATTCGTCTACACCCACACTTACCACATCATCCCACATCATATTACAAGTACTACACGCCTAAAAACATGTATGCTGTTTGTGTGAATGTCTTCATTACACCCTGGCAGCGCCTCACTCTGGTGACCTAGATATACACCGCAACCTTGTACTGTCCAGGTGATAAAACGACACGCCCATTCTACCAACTTTAACATCACGAACAAACAGACTTTTACATCTGGTGGCAGATTCGTGGGGTTTTCAGCTACACAGGACAGTGGTAAATAGGCCAACGACTGCTGACCCACATAAACACTGGCGTTAGTATCTTTATGATATTGCTACATGGACCACAGCTGCTACAGAAGTTGAGTGACACTGTACTACGAATAAGCGTTCTACTGCAGTTCTACAGACGATGTCCATTTATTTGTGCGAGCAAGTCACATCGTTTTCTGTCAAGCTCTTATTGTAAACAATTCAGCTGTTTGTTTACATACTACAGTCTACAGACAATTCGACGTTGGATCTTCCGGTCGCAACTGGTTGTCGAGAATGTCACAGTAGCTGTACATTTGAAGACCACTACATATTGTCGTCGTTCGGTAACCATCGACGGTGGATCTTCCAATCATTGCTGTTCTATATTGTACTTCGGTGTTGACAAAAGGCCAGGATTATACTTTAAGATAAGTGGCAGTTTGTTTTGGAAACTGGGCCGTTATATCGTGTGTAACTGAGCCTTCTTTGCAACACATTCTAGTATATGCTTTGTGTTAATGTTACATGTTTAGATTGGTGTGTTTATTTCTGCGGGTTTGGTTGGGTCGGTGACTCCAATAGAATATCCCACCTAACCGAGGGTCTATTGTGAGCGTTCTTTAGGGAACTTATCGTGAATTTCTCAGTTGTGGAAATTTATTACGACTTTTGTTGCTTGCGCGATATTTTTTGTTAGTTGTGACGAGATGTGTTAGTGTCGTTTTCGTTATTTTTCTCCATTCTTCAGTTCTGTTCTGATTTGTTTGTATTTGTCTGCCTTCTCTTTTCTATTGTTTATTTCTATACACCCTTTATATTTATACACTGTGTTGTCATTGTATTATTGTGATATTTCGCAGTTATCATTACAATTTTTTGTAACATTTTCTTTAGTTTTGCTTTTCAGTTTAGTTGACCTCTGCGAATGTTTTCGATTGTCCAGATGTTTGTCTTTGTTTAATTAGTGTTAGATATTGTCGTCATATACAGTCTACATATATACTTGGTCATGTACTATTATTAATATGATACACATTAGATACTGAGGTGATTGATGGTGACATTATAAACAGGGTAACTATACAAAGTCTTTGCCAAAGACTTGTCTCCCACTAAGATTGGGATATAGTGTATTATTATTTCAGGTACTGATAGCATATTATTGGACATTAGCTATTATGGATATGATGGAAATTGTCCATCATTTTCTTCAGGAAGGAAGAAAAAAATTACGTTTATTTTGTGAAGACTGTGACAATTATGCCACAGAACAGTTTCTACTTCAGGCGAGCAATGATCTTGAAGAATATGCTATGTATAATTATAGAAACTGCTGTTCCAAGGGTAGAGTACTTAGACTTTCTAAATCACTATCCACACTTTTTTATAATGAAGGTAATGTTGTTGAGTTGGATGCGTTGAAAAAAACGATAAATGACCTTCAGGGTGACAAGAAAGCTATTATTGATGTGTTACAGCAGATGAAAATGCAACTGGTGCAAGAAAAAAGAAGAGCAGAAGAATGAGAAAAACAATTAACACAAAATAAACTTGACAGGGAGAGAAATGAGTTACTTAATAATGAGGTGACCTCATTAATGAACATAAATGTTGAAGAAGAGAGTAACGATGATTGCAATACACATGTGGCTCAAATTCAGAGCCTGGAATCTGAGGTAAATCTTTTGAGAGAAAAGATTACTAAGCAAATCACGATGGAGCAGAACATGAAAGTTCTGGATGAAAGAGTAGCAGAGCTTGATTGGGGTAATCGAGAACTCAGAAATGTTCTATATCAACAAGAGAAAGTGACTGAGGAAAAACAAAAAATATTGAAAGATTACTCATTGAGAAAAAAGGAGCTGGAAGATGAGATGAGCTCAATTAAAAATAAATACCTATGTAAAGAACAAGCTCTTGTTAGGGAGCTAGAACAGGTCAAAATAGACAATGAGAAATCAAAGGTTGAGTTGCTGAAAAATAATGATACATTTGAAACTCTGATTCGAAATTTGAAATTAGAGCATGAGAAGTTGGAGTCAGATTATGTAGATTTGAAATTAAAAAGTGAAAAACAGAAAATAGAAATTGAGACACAGAAATTAGAGGCTGAAGAAAATATGATCTTGCATGAGAGACGTCTCAGCTATGGAGCTCGGGAAAATAAAGGTGTTGAATGAGAAAGATATGGTTGCTCCTGAAAAGATTGATGAACTTATGACTACTCATCACAGTGCTATGGAAGCACTCAAACTTGAACTGATTCAGGAGAGAGCTAAAGCTTTAGAAAATACGTCTCAGATGACAAAGTTGAGAAAGGATCTTAAAGATAGTATTGCTAAAGAGAAGACTCTTACTTCTCAGTTACACGACATAAAGTTGGATTATAACAGGGAAGTTAAAACCAACGAGAGAATAGACAAAGCTGTTGCTAGAGAGAAAGCTATGGCAGAAGTGGAAGTTACAAAACTTCGTAAAAGAGTTAACGGCTTATTAGATATTGTTTTGAACAACAAAATGTTGTCTACTACCAAGGTGGATAGATTTAGACATAAAGCTAATGATCCATATATTACAAATGCAAAGAGTCAGCCACATGCACTCAATGCAAGCAGTAACATTAAACAATGTGGAAACAAATCTTCTCGTGGCAAATATAATTTCCCACGTAAGAAGGATACTGCCTCTAATGGGAGTGATTGTTGGCGTAAGGCCAATAAAAGTAATCCGACTGTAATAGTCAGTCCTGATAAACTTGTAACAAAGGACAAACATATCAGTACTCGTTCTCAGAATGATACTTATTATGTAAAGAACAATAAAAATTCTACCATTTCAATTACTCATCATACTCAGCTCAGTCAGTATGATCTATCTTTTAAGCATATTGATAGGAAGAATAATCTTAATTTCGGACAGGATCAGGGTGATCCATCCTGTAATGGTTTTTTTTCAAAGAACTGGAGACGAGCTGACAGTCCTCGTAATTTTGGTTCCAAATATTTTGGAAACTTTCGCAGGGATAGCTGTGATAAAAACTATCCTACATATCATAAGTGTTCACGAAGACAACAAGACCTATCTAACAGATATGTTGATAAAAAAGGAAATAACAATCGCAACTGTGGAAACTGCGATTCAAATCAGAACAATAGTTGTAAAAGAGCAAATAGCAACGCTACCAATAGAGATAACAGTTGTCATGGATGTCGTTATGACGGTAGATGCCCACATGACTCTACTTAACTCTCATGTCTAGATCTCCTGATACATATCTAGATTTATGACTGTACCTTACAATAACATACTTCTATAACATTTGTTGACACTTTACTTAAATTCATCGTTAGGTATTGATTGTTTTCTTTCTCTGTTACCGTTCTTGGTATAACAGAGAAGGTTTAGTTATCGCGATATAAAGGTCGGAAATTATTACGGCCACACCTAATGTTTGGAAATGTAATAGTGACTATGGTACATTATAACATTCTAAGAATTGTGTCATTTGCATTGTTCTCAGCAAACCAGTGCTTCGTTCTGGAGTGCCGTCACAGATTTATCTGGATGCATTATGACTTCCATGCTGACCATTCGGATGCTGCTTACAAGCGACCTCCGGACAAGGCTTCTGAGATTATCGCCTGTTAGTTAGATTATATACTTGTATAGTCATATTGTTGTTAAATTACTGCATAAATTTTGTAATTATCATCCATTACATAATAAGGAGTTTATGGCATTAGACGTTGAAAGATTTCTATGCTAATGTGATATAATGACATTCACCATTGCTTCTCATACTGATATGATTTTTCTTGAGATGTAGGTAATTTTTCTTAGCGTTGCCAGTACCTTTGGGTTTTTTGGGTGGCACCTCCCCGGATATGTTTTACTTGGAGAAAATATTTTCTCTTGTCTTGTGAGATATATTTTGTTCTCACTAGACGCGCTATTGTGCGTCGATTGGGTCTGACATTATGTCGTTATATTTATGTTAATCCTTTCATCGGCGCATCATTCATGCGTTGTGAGCTTGTTGCATCTTGCTCAATGATGTATTTCAAAAAAAATGTTTCATTTTTTTCCCCGGGGGGTGCGGTAATCTGTTGCTGTCTATTTGGCATAATTGTGTAAGACATCAACCTGTTTAATTCTTTTGATAGTCTAAGAAAGGGAACTGGTGATTTGCGTCAGTGACAGGTTTGATCCCTGGTTATCTTCCCCTTGTCTTATGTTGTCCGGTGTAGGGGAAGGTCTTAAATAGTGGTCATGTCTTAAGTCACTAGTCACTTGACCATATACGGAGCGGCTTTGCTTCTCGCTTGAGGAAACGCCCTGGTCTGATGTTAGTTTCGCTCAGGTCTGTGCTTATTGCACATGCGCAGGTTTTGGCGCAAAGACCGAGGTACTTCCGCCTTGAGGGGAGGTTTAACCCCCAAAAATGAAGAATTTCATTGAAAATATCAAATTTTAGATACATATTGCACTGGAAAGTACATTCATTTGCCCACATTTCTGTATGTTTATTTTCACTAAAACCTTTGTGGATGATTTTATATAAATTTTTAAAGTATGTCAGGTAAGTGTATTTTTACCTAATTATATATGTAAAATATACAAATTGGTATATTTGTGATGCTATACTGTTTCTAATGCATGGATTTTAATTTTCGGTACCATATTCATTTCCCTGAAGCAAACAGAATTCAAGTTTTTCAAACATAGTTTCATGTGTAAAAATAATTTTGACTGGCTAATTTTTATTAACCATGGGGTCCTTTGATGGGTCATCGAAATAATAACGTGGCTGGAGGTATTCCAGTAGAGTGGTAGGGTACCTCCTTATACGCAAATAAAGCTGCAGGTAAGAACGAATCACATGATTCTGGTTTCTCCTGTGCGAGCTTACATAAATTTGTAAGTAGAGTCCCGTTATATCTTTCCACTTGTCCAATCGATTGTGGGTGATAAAATGTGCGGACGAGAATATTTTGAAAAATCCTAAAAACTTCCTCCATCAGTTTCCCTCTGAACTGTAAACCATTGTCAGTTAATATCTGATAAGGGTATCCTAATCTTGTGAATATTGAAAGCAAAGCCTCTCCTACATGTACTGAGTCTGCTGAGGGTAGAGCAATCGCTTCCCCCCACATAGTACATGTCTACCAGAGAAAGGATGTATTTTTTCGGAAACTGACGAAAAGCGCATACAGTCTGCTGAAATGAAGAATTTATTGAAAAGTAAGCTGCAAAGTATGACACAGAACATGGAATCAATAATGGAAAATACCAGAGATGATTCCTACATAGCAGGGGGATACTGAGGTGAGTAAATTTTGTGTAAAAGTGTAATTCCTCCCTTTTTTCTTAATTTTCACATGATTCTGATTTCTCCTGTGCGAGCTTACATAAATTTGTAAGTAGAGTCCCGTTATATCTTTCCACTTGTCCAATCGATTGTGGATGATAAAATGTGCGGACGAGAATATTTTGAAAAATCCTAAAAACTTCCTCCATCAGTTTCCCTCTGAACTGTGAACCATTGTCAGTTAATATCTGATAAGGGTATCCTAATCTTGTGAATATTGAGAGCAAAGCCTCTCCTACATGTACTGAGTCTGCTGAGGGTAGAGCAATCGCTTCCCCCCCACATAGTACATGTCTACCAGAGAAAGGATGTATTTTTTCGGAAACTGACGAAAAGCGCATACAGTCTGCTGAAATGAAGAATTTAATGAAAAGTAAGCTGCAAAGTATGACACAGAACATGGAATCAATAAAGGAAAATACCAGAGATGATTCCTACATAGCAGGGGGATACTGAGGTGAGTAAATTTTGTGTAAAAGTGTAATTCCTCCCTTTTTTCTTAATTTTCACAGGATTCTGGTTTCTCCTGTGCGAGCTTACATAAATTTGTAAGTAGAGTCCCGTTATATCTTTCCACTTGTCCAATCGATTGTGGATGATAAAATGTGCGGACGAGAATATTTTGAAAAATCCTAAAAACTTCCTCCATCAGTTTCCCTCTGAACTGTGAACCATTGTCAGTTAATATCTGATAAGGGTATCCTAATCTTGTGAATATTGAGAGCAAAGCCTCTCCTACATGTACTGAGTCTGCTGAGGGTAGAGCAATCGCTTCCCCCCACATAGTACATGTCTACCAGAGAAAGGATGTATTTTTTCGGAAACTGACGAAAAGCGCATACAGTCTGCTGAAATGAAGAATTTAATGAAAAGTAAGCTGCAAAGTATGACACAGAACATGGAATCAATAAAGGAAAATACCAGAGATGATTCCTACATAGCAGGGGGATACTGAGGTGAGTAAATTTTGTGTAAAAGTGTAATTCCTCCCTTTTTTTCTTAATTTTCTCAAAACCTCATTTTTCACACAAATGTGGGCACGTTGCCCATGATTTTTCAAAAACTATTAGTGATACAGCAGTAAATTTTGGGCCACATGCTGTACACATAGTGCTCATTAAAATAAACTAAAATAAAGGATATATGTTAACAAACTACAAAACTGTTAAGAAATAGCTTTAAAATTTCAACTTTTTTTCGATTGGTATGTTAAAATAAAATAAAAACTCAGATATCAAACCAATCAAAATTATTTTAGTATACAATCATTATCATATATTAACAAATGAAACAGCCAAATTTCATAACTCAAGTTGTACTCACATTTGAGATATCTTGGGCAACAAAATACCCAAAAAAGCTAAAATTTGCCTTTTTTCACAGTTTTTCCGCCATAGATTGCAAGTTTTTAGTATATACCTCAACGTTTTGTATTTTTTTCAGTCATTACTTGTATAAATGACCAGATATAGATATTAACTTATAATTCTGTGTTTTTCATTTTGGGGGTTTAACTTCCCATTGAGCAGTGTACCCTGGGCGTTGTGATCGGACAGAGGTCCGAAGATTTTTCCTTGCCATCTTTTCGGAGATTTGTAAGTTCATTGTATGACTGAGATGTCATCTTTCCTTCCCCTAGTTAATTCTGTATGCCAGGAATGGCAGTGTTGCGTTTAGTGTTTAATAGGATTCTGAAACAAGGTAATAGAGTCATTTTTGATCTTCTCGTATGCCTAAGTTAGAGAAGTACATTTGATTACCTTAAGGCGACATGTTGAACAGAGCTCACAGCTGATATGTTACATAGAGCCCCATTATTGGTGCTTGATGCGGGAACCAAGACTAAGCTGTCTTCTGAACATTAGAAGCCCAGAGAAAGTTATCTACTTGAGTAACCCGCTATACAAGCGGTAGGATTGGCAGGGATATGTACACGGAAAGATTAAAACACTAAGGTTACCTTATATTTGAGGCCCACTACTTGCGGCCTGATGCTGTCGCCATAGAGGCCCGTTGTTACGGCCTTTATTCTTCATGAGAAGAAGTGCCTGGCATGTGATGCCAAGAGAAGTCATAGCCTTTTGTTAGGCAATTGAAACCGCCCTTCCCGTGCGGTATATTTGCAAAGGGGTACCTGACGGGTTCTGTCAGGGTACTAGAACTTCAGTACATGAAAACAGAAAGTAGAGTGACAGGCCATTATTGTTGGCACCACATATCTGAGCTGATGCAAAGTGTTAACTACCATCACCATCATGTAATGTCCATGATTCTTGTGCCATTGACTGTGTCGTCCATACTATCGTACGTCGTATAATAAATATTGTGAAACGTCAGCAGTATTACCTACCTTCACTGACTTCTGCATGTGGGTGAGTGGGTTCAGTGTGCAGATGTCCAAGAGCCTAAACGCATTCGTCTACACCCACACTTACCACATCATCCCACATCATATTACAAGTACTACACGCCTAAAAACATGTATGCTGTTTGTGTGAATGTCTTCATTACACCCTGGCAGCGCCTCACGCTGGTGACCTAGATATACACCGCAACCTTGTACTGTCCAGGTGATAAAACGACACGCCCACTCTACCAACTTTAACATCACGAACAAACAGACTTTTACATACATCATCTCAAGAAATAATGTTGTGGTGTGTGCAAAACATAATGGCCCTTGTCTTTTCTGAAAACTACGTTAGCTGATTTAAGTACTTTGTTTTCTGTGTGAATTACGTAGAAAAAGTTCAGAATTAAAAAGTCTTTGATCGTAGAGGGCTTTATTTCTACAAATCCATACCAGATGTCTATATTCTGCCAAAAGTGTTTGTAAATATATTGCAATATGCGGAGACATCTTTGGAATGATGCTGAGCAAAACTGCTTTATACATATCTACTTCTGTTGTTGTAATGTTTGTTTCAAAGTGTTCAAAGTTTTTGTCACTGTATCGCAGTAAAAGAAAATGTCTTTTTCTGTCTCCATGACGTTAGTCTACAAAGTTTACATTTGAGTAAAACTGTAATTTTATGTCTTTCTTTAAACACGATTGGTGTTGAGTTAAATAACAATCTGTAAGTTATTTCTTTCAATCTTGATGTGTTTAATTTTTGTAAATGTGTGAACACCTGCGAATAATCTGATATCCTATATTTATAACCTCTCTGTAACTGTCTTTTCCTCTGGTTGAGGTGATCACTGGCCCAAGACAGTATACATGTTGTTAGGTGTGTAGTGCTGGCGTATGATGAACTGAGTGTGGGTGCGAATGAAGGCGCGAATGTGTTTAGGCTCGTATATATGTAGACACTGCAACCCATACACTCACATGCAGTAGTCAAGGATGCTTGGACACTGCAGGCACGTTTCAAAACATTTATTGACGATAACACACATAGCATCAACAGGAACAGTCAGTGTAAACAAGGTCATGCTGACCGGAAATCGTTAGGTATACATCAGGCATTCAAAAGGCTGGTAAACATTTGAATATTCATGCATGGTCAATAGCAATGTTCTTCAATAATGACAGTTCGTAGCGCCGCCCTGGTATCTCTGACTAAACGCGTCAGATACCTTAATCACTTTGACATACAGGTACAACTTGGCATTCCCCGCCAATTGCACATTATCAGGCTGTAGTATATTAGCCTTAACACAGGCCTCGTTATGGCGTCATCTGTGTACTTCTTCTAAGCAGGTTTAACATCAACCCTGCAGTAATGCTTATGTAGACATAAATACCGCCAATCTGCGGTTCCCACAATATATCTTCGTCACTGGACTTCTGGATAATATAAAGACTAATAGTCTTGGATGGCTACCTTGAGCACACAAATATAAGTTCTGAAATGTAGGACCGGTGAGCTGTAGTTCACAGACTAGGTAATCTTCTAACATGTTCTGCCACCGAAAGCGTAATAATGGAAAAAGTCGGTATTACCTGGAACCGAATCCTCAGAACATAATAAGGAACTCTGTCGTCATTCCGACGTACAGAGATTCACTGGGGAGACCTGCCAACGCAGTCACTTCGAAGATTTTCCCCGAAAACACAATGGACATTCGTCCCTCAGAAGCCAGCTTACATCCCAGCCTGACGGAAGTAACTCAACTTGGCGCTTAAAACCTGCGCATGGGCACACGCCCGAACTGTTTACCTTTGACCCTATCTTCATACAGGTCAAACCCCAAAGGATGAACGAACAGGGAAGACAACCCCTAATCAACCTGACATCGCAAGGTAAAGACACAATTATTCTTATGAAAAAACATAAGCAAATAACTTGACATATGACTCCGTCGAAAATGACAGCAACAATTTTATGTCTTTCTTTAAACACGATTGGTGTTGAGTTAAATAATAATCTGTAAGTTATTTCTTTCAATCTTGGTGATGTGTTTAATTTTTGTAAATGTGTGAACACCTGCGAATAATCTGATATCCTATATTTATAACCTCTCTTTATTCTTTGATACAGAGGAGGTTCTTGTACTAAAACTAAATATTTATATATCTCTTTGGTTGTTCGGTGTATTATCGCTTCGTTTCCTTGTATACATGCAACGCATTGTTTATAAAAGTTTGGTAAGACTCCAAAATGATGCGGTGCTGTATTGTTAAATTTATAAAATTTTGCAAATGGAAGTCCAGCATAGTAATGTGATAAGGGATATCCATGTGGATCACTTTTTATATTGCTTATAAATTTGATTCTCATAGCTTGAATTTTGGTAGATATATCCTGAAGGGATATACCTCCCACTGTCCTATGCCCATTATTTGTGATTTTTTAATGTTGATTTTTGAACCACTAGATCTGCTAAATTTATCAAAGGTATCTAGGATATTTTTTATTGATGAAATGTTTGGGGGGAAAAAGACTGTGTCAACTGCGTATGCTGTTAATTTCTTCTCACCCACACCTGGTACAAAGACACCATGAATACTTGTATTTTTCCGGATACTTTCTAATAAGGGTTCTAAAACTACAGTAGTAGGCTACATATAGTAAATGAGACATTGGACAACCTTGTCTGACTGATCGAGTGAGAGGGATTTTTTCAGTGATAGTGTGATTTATCAGCAAGCTGCTTTCCGATGTTTTGTATATGATTTTTATCCAGATTCTGAAATATTGGCCGAAATTATTTTCTTGTAGAATTTTGTGTAAAAAGGAATGTGAAACCCTGTCAAAAGCTTTTTCCTAATCTATGGACACTATTGCTGCAGGTGTGCTTTTGTCATGTGTGTATTGAATGATATCCCGAATGAAATGTGTATGTTTGTTTATGTTTCTATTTTTGACTCCACGTTGTTGATCCTGGTGTACGAGTTTGTGCATAAAAGGTTGTAATCTTATGGGACAAGGGACTTTAAAAATTTACCGTTTCTTAGGTTGTTAACGTCCTTTGCTTACAAACATTATAATTCATAAATTGTATCCTTTTTTCGCTAAATCTTAAGTACCGTACGTTGCTTTCTGTTATGTAAGCACCAATTTCTGACAAGGAAACTTTGAATAATTCTCAGCTTTGTAAAGCTGTTACTTCAATTTACACTGCATTGCAACTAGCAAAAGCTACTTTACATTGCCACAGTTTTCGACTCCCCCAAATTAAACACAGCATCATCAAACACCCAGAACGACACACACTAACTAGCTCATTATGAGCTAGTGTGTGATGTTCTGGGTGTTTGATGATGCTGCCTATGTGTTTAATTCTGAGTGCCTAGATCTTTGTTTCTATGTCTTTAAGGGCAATCCCTCCGTGTTTCTTTTCTTGTGTAAGTGTCTAGTGTTTAATGTTGGAAATTGTGCGACCAAAAACGAATGCTCTGACTTGTTTGTTTAAATCCGTGATAGTCTGTTTTGGGGAGTCGAAAACTGTGGCAATGCAAAGTAGCTTAGGGAAAATGTATGTTTTTACAATTAAACTTCGTCCAAAAATCGTTGTGGTTTTGTATTTGTATCTGTGCAGCATGTCTCGTATTATGAATGTTAGATTTTTCCATGTGTCTCTGCGTGTGCGATTTTGGTGTGAGGGAAGGTTATGCCATAGATTTTGATGTTGTTTGTTGGTGTTAGTCCAAAGAGAAAATCTGCTTTTTTCTTCCATTTGCTTATGCCCATTATTGTTGATTTTTGAACATTTACTTTTGCTCCGCTACCTTTGCTAAAGTCTGTGAATGTGTTTAGGATAATTTCTATAGACTTTTTGTTTGATGGGAAAAAGATGGTGTCGTCTGCATAGACAAGCAACTTCTGTTCACTTTTCCCTTGTATGAAAGTGCCCTTAATAGAGCTGTCTTTTCTAATGTTCTCTAGTATTGGTTCTAGTGCAAGAACATACAGTAAAGGAGAGAGAGGGCATCTCTGCCTTACAGATCGTGTTAGCTTGAAGGTGTTAGTTAATGTATGATTTACTAACACTTTGCTCTCGGACTTCATATACAGAATATTAATCCATTGTCTGAAGTGTTCACCTATGATGCAATGTAGTAATGTTTTGTGGAGGTATGAGTGTGATGTTCTGTCAAAGGCTTTCTCCTGGTCAAGGGAAAGAACCGAAGACTGACAATCCTTCTGGTGTGTAGGTGATTATGTCTCTTATGAAATGTGTGTGTTGATGGATGTTTCTGTGCTGGACGCTACACTGCTGGTCTTCGTGTATGAGGGTTGCCATGAATGGTTTTAGTTTGTTTGTTAGAGCTTTTGTTAAAATGTTATAATCTACGTTTAAGAGTGATATTGGTCTAATTTTTAAGGAGTGTTTTGTCGGAGTTTGGTTTTGGTATTAGAGTGATGTAAGACATGTTTAGGCTTGGTGTGAGTTCCTTATTCTCAAAGGCAATTTTTTATAATTGTAATAAAAGAGGCCCTAAGGTAGGGAAGAAGTGTTTGTAAAATTCTGCCTGAGTCCGTCTGGTCCTGGTGATTTGTTTTTTGTTGCATTGTGTTTATTGCAAGTGTTATGGCTGTTTGTGCCAGCTCAGTGTCTAGTATTTGTTTGTCTGCGTCAGATAATTTCTTTGTAAATTGCATAAATATATCTTGTATATGGTTGAACATCTTCTTCTGTGTACAGATTCTTGTAATAAATTTCGAAAGCCTGCACTATTTGCTGTGTTTCTGTCTGTGTGGTCCCTTCTAAATCCACTATTTGCCCTATTTACATGCAGCGTTGTATGTTTTATTCTATTGCCATGTATTGTTTACTGTGAGTCTCTAGTGTGATTGTGTTGAGTTTTGTTCTTAATAGGGCTCCTTGAAAACTATGGTGTTTGTGTTGCTCTAGTTTACTCTGTAGCATGAGAATGGAGGGAGAGTTTTTGTCTGTTTGCTTTGTTAGTTGGATAGCTTTCTCTGTGAATATCTCTTGTTGTTTGCGGTGTCTGTGTATTATGGATGACATTAGCTGCGTTCGTTCGCGTATGGTTTCTCGGTGTTGTTGAATATTTTCTATTGGTATCTCTCTTCTGTATGTGAGAATTAGTTTGGTCATGTGCTCTACGTACGTTTTGTTTTGGGGTAAAGTGTTGTTGAATGACGTTTGGAAAGAGTGCTAACCTGTGTAGTGTTTATGGCTGCGAGTACTGCTTTGTGATCTGTGAACGTGAGAGCTTCTGGCAAGTGTTTTGCTTGAGTTATGTGGTGTGTTGGTGGTACATATATTCTGTCTATTCATGCAGCTCTGTCGTGTGCTGTGTTTGTAAGTTTCAATACCAAGGTGGCCCACCACGTCCATATCTGTCAAAACACAGTTAAAGCCGCCTCCTAAAATAATGGCATCTGTATGACTAAGTTTTCGTAAAATTGTGGTTGGTGGTCGTAGTTTGCTGGAGCATGTATATTCACTATGTATGTGTGTGTGTTGTTTCCTACCTGAGCGATGGTTATTTTGCCCTCGCTGTCTTGGTTTGTCCTAAGTATTTCCCACCTGTCTGATGTTTGTAGTATTGCTGTTCCTAAACCTGTGCTGTGTATGGCTAAACTAAAACAGGAATGTTGTGGTCCTAACTGGGTTGTGATTTGTAATGCATGTTGTCTGTGTGTATGTTTGTTTCCTGCAAGAGTATAAAATCTGGCTTGTGTTTATGTATAAGTGTTACGATGTGATGTAGTTTTGAGCGAAGGCCGCTAACATTTACACTAATTATCAAAATTTCATCTGCCATTTTTAACCAGATGCTGTCATTTTCTTTCCAGTAAATGATCAATCTGGAGGGGGGGTTGGGGGGTGTCTGAAGTGAACCATCTTCTTCTGGTGCCATTTTGTTATTTCCTCATGTGTTAGTGTGGATATCTGGATCTGTGGCAGTGCTTAAAATGTTTTCAGTTTGGGATGTTGGTCTTTGTCTCAAAATGAATATAATAAAACAATTAATATTAAAAAAATAAAAAATTACATTAAAGTGACATTTGAAAGCTGTCTCTGAATTTAAAAAACATTTTTAGTTTAATTTTTTTCTGACTTCTAAAATTCCCACTTACATCAACTTATGTATCCAGTTACAACACGTCCCACCCAAACCACATTAGTTTACATTTTAAAATTACAACAACTGCTAATCTTTGTCTTCTTCTTTGGTCCTTTGCCACTGACTGACAGAGCAATCAGTGACCATCATGCCTGATGGCGTCTTGCAGGGCTGCAACAAACTGTCTCCACCTTGCTCAGTTGGCAGCCATCCTTCATGTGGTGCTCCAGCTTTGGACTATTCTTTGCCTCCACCAGGTAGTATTTGGTTGGCCCTATTTTCACTATCCTTCTGGAGTCCATAGCATGGCATGTCTGGTGATAATGTCAGGGTCTGTTCTGAGGATATAGCCAACCCAATTCCAACATTGACCTCCAGTCATTCAGAAATGGAAATTGTAGTGGTGTTTGATGGTATTGTATGATGGTGTTATTACTAAATGTAAATTGTATGAGGCCAGCTGTGAAGGCTCCTGAGATAAAATGTAGTGGTGAATTGTCAGAAGGCCTTTCTTGCTACCACTACGACCTCACACTTAATTTTTTTTTAATGAATGTGGCTACGTAAAGTGTCTAGGGTTATGATATGTAGTGTGGTGTAATGGATTATAAATATACCCACAGATATTAACAAGACTAATAATATTAATAAATGTTAAAATACACTGAACTAACTCACGTGTGTAAAATTTTTTGATATAAGTATATTACATTTATTTTGTTCTGTGTCAATTTTTTAGGTTGACCAGAACTTAAAAGGATTTAGAGATTATGAAAAGAAATGCATAGAATATTATATCATAAATGCAATAGTGTACATATATATGTACTATACTAGTTAGTTTTATTAAAATGTTATAGTATTCATCTACTTGGGAGGATAGTACTGTTTGTGCTGTTGGGGTGGCCTCATCACACCTGTCTATATTGACTACACAGTGTCCAGAAAATGGTGGGAATTTTTATGGGGTTATTAGTAACTAAAGGGCTTTGGTGAATGTCCAGCAGACCAGAGGCTCACTCATCTTGTGGTTGTCGCTCTGGTGCTGAAATCAGGTGGTCCCACCTCTCCGTGCTGGCGGGCAACAATGGTGGTCTCTGTCACAAGTACTGTACAGATACACTCGAGTAAGTCACCAACTGAATAGACCCTGCTTTGTTGACGACAGAAACTCGCAGCTCTGCAATCAAAGTATGGGCCATGTGTCAAAATCTATTCTCTACCCACGTCTGGACACAACAGTGACACAACAACCACATCATACAGACAGGTCAGATCTCTCTGACCAAACAGCACAGTTACCATGGTGGTTTTACATCAGATAGATCCTCCCAGACTATAGATCCTGAAAAATGTTTATTAGTTTTCGGCCCTAAAAGAGGATAGGTAATATGTATCATTATTCTCAACACTTGATCTGTCTTGCATAATCCTTGCTGGAGTTTATGTACATTGTTGGTCCCTAGACCCTGACTAGGGCGGGGGGTCTAGAGCAAATCCCTACTTGTTTGTAAGGCTAGATTTCGATATGGCAGTATCAAATCACTCAAACATGAAACAATATTCAAAATATATAAAGAAATAATTTCAATCTTACCAGATTATGAATAAATAACACAGAATTGCTAGCAAAACTCAGCTGAGCTGCTGGCTATAGTATGGCGTCCCTAAATTTATTTCACTTGCTTTCATATGGAATCACCACACTTTAAAATCTGTGTCTATCACTGAACAACTATTGAAGAATGGCCCCACTTTCGCGTCTGAGCGCTAATGATATGATTGTCTGTGGCCAATCACTGCCTAGGTTATTTGAATTTCAAAATTTCTACACTAAAGTCATTTCAGTCATGCTTCAGTCAAGTATGGATGTTTATCTGTTAGTCTGTCCATCTCTACTTGTGTTTCTAAAAAAAATGTGCTTGATTTTTGAACCAACCTTTCTCTCCCCTCCAAAATTTTGTCGTTAAAAGTTATTTTTAGACACAGCCACCACAATATCCCCTTTCCTCCATACCACGTAGATTTGAACACCTGCGTCCAAGGTCATGTTTTTGTGTGCAAATTGCGACATTTTTTTATTCAACACAGTCTGTCGATGATGTGAACTACACTGTCTTTTGTCATTATCTTCAATATTATCTATCCGTTTGTAAAATTAAGACCATCTTAGTTCACTGCTCAGAATAGGCCATCCGGCCAGCTAATTTTTATATTCCTAACATTAATATTAAGAAAAAATTACTTTTTAATTTTTGTAATATTCCTAACATCTACGTTTTACCGCTCCATTCAAATCAAAAGCTTGGTATCGCAAAAGCGTCCAATAAATGACTGTGGCGTAACATATCTAGGGTCCCTTCTGTGGAGTTGCTTACTTTTTATGTCAACTTGGGAAACGTGACTTTTCTCCGTTTCCCCCCCAATTGCGTCTCCTTAGCCTTTACAGTCATATTTTTTTTCTTTTTGATCCGCCGTTCCCCTCCTGTCTAGCAAGTCAATTATTATGGAGGATGATGACCCGCGGTCTAGGCGATCATGTACATCAGCAGCCTACGCATTATGTTTTTATCCTTAAATGTTATCTTTGGAGGGATTTTACCGTTGTATCTCTGTCAATTTCACTACACATCTCCCCACTTGAAAACATGCCTATGGCAAGTTCCAAAACCAGCGATACACATAGGTAAAATTACTCCTCACGTCTGCCACTACTCTAATTTTGATCACAGGGGTGCCGACTGAGGAAATCTGCACCGACATTCAATTTGCCTGGGATATATTGGATACTAAACTGATAAGGTTGAAGCAATAAAGACCACCTCAGCAATCTTGCGTTTTCATGCTTAGCCTGAGACAAGAACACGAGAGGCTGATGGTCCGTCTCCACCACAAATGTCCTACCATACAGATAGATTTGAAACTTCTTTATTGCCCAGATTAATGCTAAACATTCTTTTTCGCTTGTGGAGTATCCTTGTTCCGCCTTATTCAATTTGCGGCTTGCATAAGCGACTGGTTTAAGTTCCCCATCAGGTGAAGATGATCTTTGCAACAAAGCCCCTCCGAGTCCCACATTACTTGCATCGGTTCTTAAGACAAAGTCCTGTGTCAAATCAGGCAGTTTGAGAATAGGCTTGCTAGTGAGTTTTTCCTTTAACTCTTGGAACGCTAGTTCACACTGTGCAGTCCAAATAATTTTATCTGGAAGTCCCTTGCGAGTCAGATCAGTCAGAGGAGCACAAATAGCGTTAAAATTTTTGATGTATTTCTGATAAAATCCGCATAACGACACGAATGATCGCACGTCCTTTTTTGTTTGCGGCCTAGGTGCTCTCTGCAGTTTTTCCAAATTCTTAGGATCAGGGGTCATATTACCCTGATATACAGTGTGTCCCAAGAATTCCAACTCTTTGCATCCAATACAACATTTTGTGGGCCTAGCAGTTAAGTTTGCCTCCCGAAGTCTATCAAACAACATCTCCAGAGCTTCAATGTGTTCTGCAAATGTCTCGGTGGCGACGAGAATATCATCCATGAAATTTGTGATACAGGGGTTATTCAGGGGATCCAACAATTTTCGCATCATCCTTGAAAACACACTCGGAGCATTTTTCAGTCCGAATGGTAGCATATTGAATTCATAATGTCCATCCGAAGTGCTAAAAGCCAAATAAGGTCTCACTTCAGGCTTCACTGGGATCTGGTAATAGCCTTTACTAAGATCCACCTTTGAAAAGTATTTTGCCTTGTTCAGTCTGGCAAATAACTGTTTTGTGTCTGGTAATGGATCCACTTGTCCTTCTGTGACAGCATTCAGTTTCCTGTAATCTATGCACAGTCTGTGTTCCCCAGACGGTTTTCTCAACAAAACGACACTAGAACTAAAAGATGATTCACTGTGCGAAATAATCCCCTCCTTCAACAAATACTCTATTTCTTCCTTCAATGCCTTCTCCTTCGCGAACGGAATAGAATAGGCTCTCATACAGATTGGGTTTGAGTCTACCAGTTTCATGTCATACTGTAGCAAATTTGTATGGCCTGGTTTATCTGTTAATACATCTGTATGTTCCTCCAGAACCTTTGAACTCTCTCCCTCTGGTTTTTAGTCAGGTGCTTACTGACTTTTACCTGTGCTGCTGTTTCACAAGGATGTAATGGGTATTCATGTGAGGTGAGTGGTTCTTTTTGCATCTGGGTTGCAATAGCCAAGGTCAATAAGGGGGTACTTTCCTGGAGTGGTCTGTCCAGATACTTCTTTAACAGGTTTACATGATAAACTTTTTCCTTCCCCTTTTTGTCAATTTTATAGTTTGTTCTAGACACCTTCTCTAGAACCGTATATGGACCTTGCCAACCAATTTGTAATTTATTCTGGCTTCCGGGTAGTAGAAGCAGCACCTTCTCTCCGACTGCCAGTTCCCTGTCCTTTGCCTTCCTATTAAAATATGCTGCATGTTTCTTCCTGGCTTGTTTCAAATTATCATTTGCCAGTTTCCATCCAGCTTTCAAACGAGTGGTCAGTTCGTTCACATATTGATATGATGAGGTAACAGTCTCTTCCGCCTTCTCATCTGTCCAGGTCCTTAATAGGGCTTCTAATGGACCTTTTATTGGCCTCCCAAATAGCAGAGTTGCGGGAGCCATCCCGGTTGAACTATGTGGTACCTCCCGGTACGCAAACAATGCGGCGGGCAGGAATTGATCCCACAGATCCGGTTTTTCGTGTGCCAGCTTTCTCAGGATAGAAATGAGAGTCCCATTGAACCTCTCTACCTGGCCGTTCCCTTGTGGATGGTACGGACTACAATGAAAGTGCCTGGCTTGAAATAGCTTAAAAACTTCTTCCGTTAGTTTCCCCTTGAACTGAGATCCATTATCCGTCAAGATTTGATGCGGGAATCCTAATCGGGTAAATATTGTAAGTAGTGCCTCTGCTACATGTTTTGAATCAATTGATGGCAGGGCTACCGCCTCTCCCCACATAGAACAAGTGTCCACCAGAGTAAGGATGTAACTGTTCCTCCTCTTGGTCCGAGTGAGAGGTCCTACAATATCCACTGCAACCCTCTCAAAAGGTGTTCCCACTATGGGCATTTCCCCTAGAGTTGCAGGAGCAGTCCAGTGCTTTGGAGCTACCCTTTGACATTCTGGGCAGGATTTGACATATCTTTTTATATCCTCTGTTATCCCTGGCCAGAAGTAATGACAAGCTATACGCTGTCCTGTGGCGCTGATCCCCATGTGACCACTGAAGGGAATCGCATGCCCGAGTTCCATCACTTTATCTCTATATGAAGTGGGAAGAACCAGCTGGTTGTGACCATTTGTTCCAGTTCCGGCCTTCCTGTATAAGAGTTTGTTCTTCATGAAATATTCCCCCTTGCTCGGAGGTGTGTGGCATTTGGGCAATTTTTTAAAACAGGGCTTGAGTGTCCTATCCTCAGCCTGCGCCTTCCTCATCTCCTCTGGATGAGCATTTATAGGTTCACCTTCTTCCTCCTTCTTCTGTGACCTGGTCTGCACTGTCGCCATGATCACAGGTTTCTCGGGATTCCCCAAGAAGACGTATCTACACCCCAATATCAGAGGGTAGATTGGTTCATCTATCACTGCTGCTCTGATTTCTCCTTCCACATAGCGAGTTTTCACCGTTATCCTTGTGATGGGAAGTGTCATGAGTGGTATGTCCTTAGTCGCCCCCTGTATTTCCACTGTTTCTGTGGTATACTGACTTGGGTCCACTAGGCTAGACTTCACAACTGAATCATAATCCAAACCTGTATCATAAAGGCACCTTATGGTGACCCCATTACAAATAACATCCTCACAAACTGGGGGGTGATAAGGTTCCTGTTGTCCCTTAGGATTAACCTTTAATCTTTGCGTCCCCGACTTCATTGCAGCAATGTTTGAAGGTTTCCTTCTACAAAATTCGGTGTTATGGTTATCCTTCTTGCACCATTTACACCATCTTTTTCCTTGGTTCAACGGTTTTCTTTCATTGAACTTTTGGTCATTGAACTGTGAGTTTCTGTCGCGATAGTCATTTCTTGGCCGCTCAAAGTTTGTCCTACCTTTATTTCCCTGCTCTCTATTATCAAATTTGTTAAATTGCTGTGGAGCTTTAAAATTGTCTATGTGCTTCTTCTTAGCACCACTTACCTCTGCCTGGGCTGCCTGATACCTCTCAGCAACATTTAAAATTTCCCCCAACTTCTCTGCACCTTGTTCCATGAGAAATTTTCTCATGTCTGGAGCCATGGACTCTCTCAATTGCTCAATCATGATCATTTCTTTAAGATCTTGGGTCTTCCCCAGAGCCGTCCATTTCTCCAAATAGGTTTCTAGTCTAGCAGAGAATTGGTGGTATGTCTCCCCAGACAACAGTTTGGCATTTCTAAATTTCTTACGATAAAATTCACCATTCTTCTCGTACCTTAATAACAAAGCCTGCTTTAACATGTCATAATTGTCTTGGTCTTCCCTGTTCATTTTAGCAAATACTTCATAAGAAGTACCCCTCAATCCCTGTGATAGCTTTAAACTCCACCTCTCTCTCTCTAACCCATATGTAGTAGCTAATAACTCAAAACGTCCTAGGTACCCCTCTATGTCATCGTCTTTTTCAACAAAATGGTCTAAATGAAACCCCATAGCTGAGTTTGAGGCTCCCAGACTAGGCGTAGCATCTGAGGCAAAAGAGCTGGCACCATTTTCAGGAGCCGGGCCTTGTAATTCCAGCTCCCTTAGTCGTAATTCGTGCTCCCTCTGCAACCTTCTATCTTCTGCCTCCCTTTCGGCCTTTTTATCTTCTGCCTCCCTTTGCTGTCGTTTTTCTTCTGCCTCAATCTGCTGTCGTTTTTCTTCTGCCTCCCTTTGCTGTCGTTTTTCTTCTGCCTCCCTTTCGGCAGTCAACCTTTTTTCTTCTGCCTCAATCTGCAGCCTCTTAATTTCTCTATCAGCCTCTAACCTCTTCTCTTCAACTAACCTCCTTTCTTCCCGTTCAATATATTTATCACATTCAGTCGTTACGTATTGAATTAAAATTTGACCATCCATTCCCATCTCCTTCGCGGTGAGCACAGCAGCTGATCTAAATTTTGCCAGCTCCGCCATACTTTTTAGACAATATAATAATATACAAGCTAAATCTCTAACCAGTAAATACACTAAGTACTTCTTATGACTATAGTCTAACTAATTCTAACTAACCAGTTAACTAATTAATTATTACTGGCTGTGAAGATTCACCAACTTTTATCTGCAGGGACACTTTTAATTTTAAGGGAAATTTTACAATTTATTTCCCTACTTTTATTTCTCCCACCAGGAGATCCTAATATTACTGTTGGGCTAATTATCCCTGGACAAGACCCCAATATTGTAGTGGTGTTTGATGGTATTGTATGATGGTGTTATTACTAAATGTAAATTGTATGAGGCCAGCTGTGAAGGCTCCTGAGATAAAATGTAGTGGTGAATTGTCAGAAGGCCTTTCTTGCTACCACTACGACCTCACACTTAATTTTTTTTTAATGAATGTGGCTACGTAAAGTGTCTAGGGTTATGATATGTAGTGTGGTGTAATGGATTATAAATATACCCACAGATATTAACAAGACTAATAATATTAATAAATGTTAAAATACACTGAACTAACTCACGTGTGTAAAATTTTTTGATATAAGTATATTACATTTATTTTGTTCTGTGTCAATTTTTTAGGTTGACCAGAACTTAAAAGGATTTAGAGATTATGAAAAGAAATGCATAGAATATTATATCATAAATGCAATAGTGTACATATATATGTACTATACTAGTTAGTTTTATTAAAATGTTATAGTATTCATCTACTTGGGAGGATAGTACTGTTTGTGCTGTTGGGGTGGCCTCATCACACCTGTCTATATTGACTACACAGTGTCCAGAAAATGGTGGGAATTTTTATGGGGTTATTAGTAACTAAAGGGCTTTGGTGAATGTCCAGCAGACCAGAGGCTCACTCATCTTGTGGTTGTCGCTCTGGTGCTGAAATCAGGTGGTCCCACCTCTCCGTGCTGGCGGGCAACAATGGTGGTCTCTGTCACAAGTACTGTACAGATACACTCGAGTAAGTCACCAACTGAATAGACCCTGCTTTGTTGACGACAGAAACTCGCAGCTCTGCAATCAAAGTATGGGCCATGTGTCAAAATCTATTCTCTACCCACGTCTGGACACAACAGTGACACAACAACCACATCATACAGACAGGTCAGATCTCTCTGACCAAACAGCACAGTTACCATGGTGGTTTTACATCAGATAGATCCTCCCAGACTATAGATCCTGAAAAATGTTTATTAGTTTTCGGCCCTAAAAGAGGATAGGTAATATGTATCATTATTCTCAACACTTGATCTGTCTTGCATAATCCTTGCTGGAGTTTATGTACATTGTTGGTCCCTAGACCCTGACTAGGGCGGGGGGTCTAGAGCAAATCCCTACTTGTTTGTAAGGCTAGATTTCGATATGGCAGTATCAAATCACTCAAACATGAAACAATATTCAAAATATATAAGGAAATAATTTCAATCTTACCAGATTATGAATAAATAACACAGAATTGCTAGCAAAACTCAGCTGAGCTGCTGGCTATAGTATGGCGTCCCTAAATTTATTTCACTTGCTTTCATATGGAATCACCACACTTTAAAATCTGTGTCTATCACTGAACAACTATTGAAGAATGGCCCCACTTTCGCGTCTGAGCGCTAATGATATGATTGTCTGTGGCCAATCACTGCCTAGGTTATTTGAATTTCAAAATTTCTACACTAAAGTCATTTCAGTCATGCTTCAGTCAAGTATGGATGTTTATCTGTTAGTCTGTCCGTCTCTACTTGTGTTTCTAAAAAAAAATGTGCTTGATTTTTGAACCAACCTTTCTCTCCCCTCCAAAATTTTGTCGTTAAAAGTTATTTTTAGACACAGCCACCACAATATCCCCTTTCCTCCATACCACGTAGATTTGAACACCTGCGTCCAAGGTCATGTTTTTGTGTGCAAATTGCGACATTTTTTTATTCAACACAGTCTGTCGATGCTCAGAATAGGCCATCCGGCCAGCTAATTTTTATATTCCTAACATTAATATTAAGAAAAAATTACTTTTAAATTTTTGTAATATTCCTAACATCTGCGTTTTACCGCTCCATTCAAATCAAAAGCTTGGTATCGCAAAAGCGTCCAATAAATGACTGTGGCGTAACATATCTAGGGTCCCTTCTGTGGAGTTGCTTACTTTTTATGTCAACTTGGGAAACGTGACTTTTCTCCGTTTCCCCCCCAATTGCGTCTCCTTAGCCTTTACAGTCATATTTTTTTCTTTTTGATCCGCCGTTCCCCTCCTGTCTAGCAAGTCAATTATTATGGAGGATGATGACCCGCGGTCTAGGCGATCATGTACATCAGCAGCCTACGCATTATGTTTTTATCCTTAAATGTTATCTTTGGAGGGATTTTACCGTTGTATCTCTGTCAATTTCACTACAGAAATCAAAACTTCAGAAAGACAATAAGACACATTCATTGTTGGACTTCCCATATTAGCTTGATGAGAGTTTTAAAATTCTGTTTATATTTCTTTGAAGCAGTGGCCATTGGGAATTAACTTTATTTAAAATCCTTATTATACAAAAATGACAACCAGAAAGATACATACTTTCATAAATGGGTGCTGGGGCAGAACAGAAGGACTGAAATGGTTTGATAAGATCACTAATGTGGAACTGAGGACAAAAACCAGACAAATATCAGTGGAACAAGGTGTCAGAAGATGAAGCTGATGTTTGAAAGAACATGAACTAAAAAACCCAGGTGATAGCATTATAAGGCAATATTTTTTGTCTGGAATGCCCAAAGTAAAAGAAATAGAGGGAGACCAAAGACAAAAACACAATTTAATGAATGAAGTTTGAAACAGCATTACATTTTAATGCAACAAAAGGCTTATTCAAGTTTAAAATAAATATACAAACAGTCTTTCATAATTCAGATTTAAAACACACACAAAGAGTCTTTCATCAATCAAACGGCCTTACATCCACATGATGCTCTTATAAAATCATATTTTCTGACATCAAATAAAACTTTACAGGCAAAACATCAGTTACAATTATTGAATGATAAAAAAATTCAAACAAAATTAAAATATCTTCCTGAGCAAAAACATTGACAAGAAAAATGAAGCCCAACTATAAATAATAGCAAAGCAAAAGATTTATATGTTTATTGTACAATATGAATTCTTAAAGGACATGAAGCCAGTATCCAGGGCTGGTTATTTCAGGCACTCATGACTCAGTTTTCAGGGCCAGAATATTTGAATTAAGTTTTTGTTTTGTTTTGTCCCAATTTTATATTTTATTAATTCTCATTCAATTTCATTGACAACAATGTAAACCATTACCATACTTTAAAAACAAAAGAACCGACTCTTAAACTTTAAATCTATATGAAAACAAAGCTCCAGAAAATTCCTACCATCAAATATGAAAAACCACCACAACCTTTAAGAATCAAGAGACTAACTTGATAATTCATTCAGGGTGGCTAATTGTAAAATCAATACAAAGTCCCAGGAACGTGAACACAAATAACTGCAATGTACAGGACATTTGTCACTTACAACTAATATGTTCATTTGTTTAACAAATCTATACATCAAATGACTTACGCATCTAGTAATACATGTTGTTATATACAGTTTCATTACACTGTATCTGTCCTGACTTATTTGCAAATGGACTAGGTACTTGCATGACATTCAAGAGAAATTTATACCCTAGCAAACTTTTTCAAACAAGGGAGCAGTCTAGCAGAGTGTCAGACAACCTTGAACTTGCGCAGCTTACTTGTGGTGGATTTCCCAGTTCCTCTAAGTGTGTTTGAATAACGCTTCAACACCTAGGAAACTCATCCCAGATTTCCAGTTTGCTGGGAAGAGATGCTATACTATTACATGTCCTCAGTACTCCCCCCTTGAAATTTTCTCCATTTTTTTTGTTGTGAACTGTGGTGTACACTTAACAAAATTGAACTCTGTCAGTATCAACTCAGACTTCACACACTTACAATTCTGAGCAAACATCTGAGCTAGCCTCATTAGTGGCAATGTCTGTTCAGTGAAATGCCCAGAAGTGTACATTATATTGCTGATGATTACTGAGCGTTCTTGTGGAGCAAATACCCACCTCAACTTCCAGTCCAGGATCTCCACAATTTATGGATATTATTCATGAAACTATGTACATAATGTAAATAGAAGCTCTGAACTTGTACATAGACTTTTGGATTATCGTTGTCAATTTTAACACCCGTTTCCAAGTAAATCAGTTGCAGACCTTACACGTATGTGAATACTTGCTAATTTCTGCAACACAACCATTCTAGTAGTTTAATACCAGGATAAATGACAATAGATGTGTGCAAGAGAGACATGAGGGCACTGGACATAGATCAAGAAACCTGGGAGGATGAAGCTGCCAATCGCACCAGGTGGCGATGCTTTCTACAACACCACCTCAGATTGGACGTAAAGAAGCTCTCACAGCATGCAGAAGAGAGGAGAAAACGTTGAAAGGAACACCACGAAAATAAGCAGCTGAGGGCTATCACCTCAGAGGCGCATTCCCATAGTCAGTTATGACTGAAGGGGCTATTATTATTACTATAAATGACAATAGGTTCTGCACTGTACTAGGGTAGAGGACAAAGAAAATGGGCTGCGTTACAGCCACAATGCTGTCATGGAAAGACAAGAAAACAAACAGAGGTCCTAGAAAAGCTACAAACCAAAAGAGAATTAATGAAGGAGATCAAAATTAGACAGCTAAAATATTCTGGCTATGTAAAAAGACATAACATCTTGCTGAAGACCATAATTAAAGTAAGATCTGAAGCCAAATGTGCAACAGGAAGACTGAGCTACACGTAGGAAGATAACATCAAGAAATGGACAGGAAAGTGTCTATCAGAGTGTACTATTAAGACAAGAGACGGGAAAGTGTCTATCAGAGTGTACTATTAAGACAATGGCGAGGGACACCTGTCTCTGTACAAGTAAAAAGGGAACAAAATCAATGGCCACTCAAACAGGCATTAAAATTGTCACATTTTAACACTCCAGTTGGTCTTCTTCATAACCCTCCACTGCCAAAGGAGCATAGGCCTTCAACAAACACATGCCAAGTCCTCCTGTCACGTGCCATCATCTCAAGTTCTTTCCACGTTCTCCTTATCATTTTCACCTCTGTTTCCAGCTTTCTCCATGTGCTTCTTGGTCTACCTCTGCCTCTCTTGCCCTGGGGGTTCTAGAACAAGGACTGCCTTGTAATGCTATCAACAGGTTTCCTCAGCGTGTGTCCTATCAATCACCATCATCTTCTTCTCATCTCTTGTTCCAATGGCACTTGTCTAGTTCTTGTCATCAGTTCCATGTTGGTAACCTTGTCATACCATTTTAATCCCTCTATTCTACGCAAGCACCCATTTATGAAAGTCTGTATCTTTTTGGTTGTTGTCTTTGTTGTTCTCCATGTCTCAGAGCCATACAATAGGACTGACCACATTTGAGTTGAAGATTCTTATTTTCGTGTTGGATCCAATTTCTCTTGATCTCCATATTATTTCCCAATGCAATGAAAGCTCCTCTTGCTTTTTTGTATTCTTAGTTTGATATCACTGTCTGACCCTCCAACTTTGTCTATATTGCTGCCAAGATATGCGTACGATTCTACATCTTGTATTGGTGTTTCTTCAAGTTCAATCCTGTTATCATTACCTGCATTTATTCTCATTATTTTTGTCTTTTCCCTGTGTATTTTCAGACCCAATTGCTGTGACCTGTCATCGAGTGTTTTCAATTTGACCTGCATCTGACTACGGTTATGGGACAGAAGAGCCAAGTCATCAGCAAAATCCAGATCATTCAACTGCTTAGTCAGAGTCCACTGGATTCCATTTCTGCTGTGTGTTGTCGATGATCTCATAACCCAGTCTATTGCCAGTAAGACAAGAAATGGAGACAAGAGGCATCCCTGTCGCACTCCTGTTCTTATCCTAAACGGTTCTGTAAGCTATCCTTCGTGAAGAACTCTGCATGTCATGTCTACAAATATCCCCTCTCTCATACGTGTACCAACTTCCCCATCCAGAAGAAGCCATAACATACTGGACACAAACTTTTAACAATGTATTCGATAAACATGTTCCTATAAAGCAAGTTCGTGTTAAAAATATCAGAAAGACCCCATGGATAACAAACGAAATATTATCAACAATGAGAGAATGGGACGAAGCACATAAGCTCAAAGATTTCAGCAGGTATCGGATGCTTAGAAACAAAGTACAATACCTCATTCGTCAGGAAAAGAAACTACATTTCAGAAAGATGATTCAAGACAAAGCAAACAGTAAAGAAGTCTGGGCAGCCATTAGAACACTAACACACAAAACAAAGTCACTAAACTCTTTACCAAAAAGCTGCTCCCTCACGGCTACTTATTTTAGTAACCACTTCAAAACAGAAATTAACCATCTCAAATCGACACTAAAGCCAATGGACTGCGATATTAGTAAATTGACCGCCTTCTGCAACACTGAACATACCATAACAGATCTTAGAGATATTCCTTTTCTAACAGTACACGAAGTTCTCAAATATATCTTGGCATTAAAAAACAACAATTCATCTGGTCTTGATGGTATCAGTAATAAGATTCTACGTTACGCTGCACCCATCATTTGCGACTCCTTAGCCTATGTGTACAATCAATGTATTGCACACAACTACTTTCCCACAGCATTTAAATCTGCCAAAGTGTATCCTCTCTATATAAATCTGGCTCACATAGCGATCCCAACAGTTACAGACCAATATCCCTTCTATCATCTCTTTCAAAACCACTAGAGAAACACATTTACAACACCACATTTCAACACTTAACAACAAACTGCTCATTGAGAGCCAGTCAGGTTTCAGACCCAAACATTCCTGTCACACAGCTCTCACCAAAATGGCAGATAACTGGCTGTCGAACGTAAATGATGGAAAATTAGGTGGTGCTGTTTTTGTTGACTTCAAAAAAGCATTTGACATGATTGACCACACTATCTTGGTTCAAAAGTTGGAAACCTCAGAATAGGCCCTAATCCACTAAACATCATCAAATCATTCCTGGGAGATCGACAACAGTTAGTGCTTCACAACAACTCGACATCAGATTTCTCGAAGATAGATACAGGAGTACCGCAGGGTTCTATTCTTGGGCCCCTACTCTTCGCAATGTTCATCAACGACCTACCACTACATCTAAAATATTCAACATGTGACCTCTTTGCAGATGATTGTACTATCTACACTAGTGACAATGACTGCGTGGCACTTGAAATGACTCTTCAATGCAATGTAGACAATCTAACAAAATGGAGTAATATGAATCGTATGCCATTAAACACAGCAAAAACGAAATCTATGTTGATTACCACCAGACAGAAACTCTTAAACTGCACCAAAAGATCGCTACAGGTACACGCGGAATCAATACAAATTGAACATGTAACAGAACACAAAGTTCTAGGAATCACGATTGACCAGCACTTAACGTGGAACTCCCATGTACGGAATTTAACCAAACACTTGGCTCAAAAGACGTACCAGCTAGCCAAAATAAAACACTTCTTAGACGCAGACACTAGACTATTGTTCTATACCTCACATATACAGACACATCTAGATTACTGCTCTACACTATGGGATGGTTGCCCTGCTTCCACCTCAAAAAGACTGCACTCCCTGCATAAGAGAGCAATATGTCTGATCACCGATAATCGCACGATATCACACACAAGGACAGGAAAAGAACCCACAATACTGTCCCTGAAAAAACGTCTTCTCTACAACAAAGCCAAGCTGACTCACGCAATTCTATCAAACAATGCTCTGCCGTACCTACGATCATTGTTTCAAACCAGTAGAAGAGAGGGACTACAATTACATCAGTTACGTCTGCCCAAACCTAGGATCGACCTGTTCAGAGTCTAGCCTACTCTGGAGCCTACTTATGGAACAGCCTTCCACACCACCTAAAAAGCCTACCTACACAATATTCATTTAACAAAGCACTTTTCAAACACTTCCTAAACACGAATTATCTACCCCCATAGAAACATCATTTGCCTGTCAACATCTCATCCATAGGTCAACATTTCTTTTCCTCTTCCGCTCGTTTTTAATGGGAATAATTTGTTTTATATCCATGTAATACTATTATATAATGTAATGTATGTGAGAATGTACCCGCATACCACTGTACTGTAGAGATGTGAATGTTTCCGTTTGCTTAAATGGGTCATGTACATGCAGATATAATTTTTTTAAACTGCTGAAAAACTTTTTCTGCTACAGAAGTGCGCAAGAAAGTGTTATTATTATTATTTCAATTTCCGCCAAGAATGTATGGATGTAAGCGAGAATGTGTTTTTGTAATTTTTGTATTGAGGATTGATGACACATTCAAAAATACTACAGATTAGACGTTTTGACCGCATAAGTGAGTGTCGGTATACATAACTTATTTATTTATTGTTTTGTTTATATTATTTTATTTTTATTATTATTATTTTTCTTCAGTCACTATTTTGTTTATTTAAAAAAAAAAAAAAAAAAACCTACTCATTTTTTATTATGATTGTATACTGTAAATGCATGCTGTTATGTTAACTTTATAATGTTGCATGCCTTTAAATTAATGCTTAAAGTAATATGTGGGAATAAAAGGATATAGTATGCAAGATTAATGAGAGTGAAAGGGCAGAATGTTAGACGGGCCTGCGCGCCCAATTCTTAACCCTTCGAAAATAAAGTTCGTTCGTTCGTTCGTTCATATGTTTTCTTTATTAAATTAATGATCTTCAGGGGAACTCCATAATGCCTCATCAATTTCCAAAGTGATTCTCTGTCTACACTGTCAAATGCCTTGTTGTAGTCCACAAATCCGATGTACAGTGGTGAATTCCATTCCAGACTTTGTTCAACTATTATTCTCAAAATGGCTATCTGGTCTGTACATGATCTGTTTTGTCGAAAACCTGCTTGTTCATCTCTCAGTTTCTTGTCTATGGACTCTTTTAATCTCTCAAGGATAATCCTGTTTAATACTTATCCTGGCACTTATAGTAACATTATTCCTCTATAATTTGTGCGCTCTTGTAAATTTCCCTTCTTGGGCAACTTAACCAGATATCCTTCCTTCCATTCTGCTGGTATCTCTTCCTTTTCCCAGACTTTACCAAGTAATTTATATAACATCTCTGTAGCCATGTCGATATCTGCTTTGATGGCCTCTGCTGGAATGCCATCAGGTCCAGATGCTTTTCCATCTCTTAGAAGCTTTATGGCTTTCTTTATTTCTTCTTTCGTTGGTCTTTCACCGTTAATTTGTAACTCTTCTTCTGCTGGCTGGATGTCCGGGGGGTTTTGTGGAGCTGGTCTATTGAGAAGGTCCTGAAAATATTCTGTCCACCTCTTCATTTGCCCTTGTATATTGCTGAGCAGTTTTCCCATTCTTGTCTTTTATGAGGCAACTTGTTTGCTTGTATTTCCCTATTAGCTTCTTTGTGCTGCTATACAGTTCTCTCATATTTCCTTTGGCTGCAGCATCTTCTGCCTCTCTTGCGAACTCCTCAATATACTTCCTCTTGTCTCTTTGATACTTCTTTGTTTGCTTCTGTGTACACTTCTTGAGCCTTGGCTTTGGAACTTCTGGTTTTGTTTGTGTTTAAATCTGCTTTCTTGTTTTCTGTCTTTTATTATTGATGGTTTCTGTTGTTATCCATGCTTTTTGTTGTCGTTCCCTTATCCCCAGTATTTCTTCACATATCTCACTCCATACAGTTTTGATTTGCTGCCAATAGTCTTCTGTATTCTCTACATCTTCCAGCTGTTGGAGCACTTGGAATTTGTTGGATATTGTGACCGCAAATTTGTCTCTTGTTTCTTAGATATCCTACATTAAATTGTTGTCTATAATTTTGCACTGGTGCATATCTCTTGAGTTTCATTTTTACTTTGGCTATCACATACCTGTCAACCTGTACGAATTTTTCGTACTATGTACGGATTTTTGATACTTTTAGCAGTGTACGGCCGTACAGACTCGTTGTACGGATCCCCCCCCCAAAAAAATTTTTTTTTTTACATTCTAAAAATATTTTCCAACCCAATTTTTTTATCAACGGCCACGCTTGCTTGCCACCACACTTCGACGCCATTTTGTTTAAAAAAGCTAAGTACTTATAACTTGGTTAAATATTGCTGTTGTTTTGCTTTGTTGCAATTTAATCGCTGTCTTAATCTTTCCAGTTATATCTTGCCCTTCAATATATTTCCGATAAATTGTCATATTTTTTTAGGCCCTACATAACTACAAAAAAAAGTTTGTTTGCGTTGAGTAGGCCTACTTTATTCCAGCGCTCAAGATTCGCTGCTTTATTTTTTAATAAAATGGCAATCTGTTATCACTGGTCTAGGGTACCAACTCTTAAATAATAATTTTGTACATTTTTGGTGGTACGTTTTTTCTTCCTAGATTTGATATCTTGCCCTTCAATATACTTACGATAAATTGTCATAATATTCTGTGTAGGCCCTACATAACTACAAAAAAAGTTTGTTTGCGTTGAGTAGGCCTACTTTATTCCAGCGCTCGAGATTCGCTGCTTTATTTTTTAATAAAGTGGCAATCTGTTATCACTGGTCTAGGCTACCAACTCTTAAACATTAATTTTGTACATATTTGGTGGTACGTTTTTTCTTCCTAGATTTGATATTCTGTTCATAATTTTTTTTTTTTTTGCTGTTAGCCGTTTGCTTTGTTCGTTGTATTTTTTAATCATTCTCTACTGTATGTTGTCTGATGTGTGTGTGCCTCTACTGACAGATAGGGGTCAGAACAAGAGCTTCTGTAGCTACTGGCTGGAAGTTGTTGACCAGAAAACTAGTACTGGTGCCATCCACTTTCCTAATTTGAAAGTCATCATTCAGCGACTGCTGATACTCCCTCACAGCAATGCTGACTGCGAAAGATCATTTTCAATGATGAAAAAAATCCACACAGACTGCAGGAGGTCCATGAATGTGGACACACTCACTTCTATTTTACAGTGTAAGATTAACATTGATACATGCTGTGCAGACTTTAAGCCCACAAATGCAATTCTGCAAAGTGCTAGTGTTGATTATAATACAAAACATTGTACATCGAAAGAATAGTGTACCTCATGATCCCTAAGTTTTTTATATGTAAAGAACAGCATGAGACTATTAGCATGTTTTATATCACAATAATTCAAATGCTAATAAATTTGTATATGTCATTTCTCATTTTAAAACTGTATTGCGTATAATTTATTAATATATTTTTTGCGTAAGGATTTTTGGGTGTTTGTAAGGATTTTTTGGGTCCGGCGTACAGATTTTTGTCTCAGGAGGTTGACAGGTATGCTATCAGAAGGTGGTGATCTGATGCCACATTTGCTCCTCTATATACCTTTACATTCTGCAATGATGATCTAAACTTCTTGTTTATGCATATATGATCAATCTGATTTCCTGTTCTATGGTCTGGTGATATCCATGTTGGTGACATTACTTAAAAAAAATGTTTCCACTCATGGTCATAGCTGCTAACTTATGGCAATATTAATATTTCCAGACTGATTGAGGTATTTATGCTTATATGCATATTGGTAAAACTGATTAAAGAAAGTTGTCACAGTTTCTCCTTCATGACACAATACTGATGTTCAGGCACTAGGGAAGTTTTGACTGGACTGTCGATAACAGTCAATGATTTTCCAAAGGAACGCCTTTTTCTATTTGTAACAGCAGTGGGTTGGATGCCTATTCTTTTACTAATGCCAGACCTACAGCCAGCACAAATTCCTGACTGTTTGCCAAAAGAATGCAAGGCACTAACCAGTCCACTCTCTGTTTCAATCTTATTAAAATTTGAAACAAAAGAAAGAAGGCTTGGCACCATTATTTCAGGATGCTCTTCCAGTTTTGTCAGTAATTTGTTAAACACTTCCTGAACACTATTCCTTGCCTCATCAATGGCTGGATCTGACTCAGTGACAAAGAAAATCCTCTCCCTTGTACGTGGAGCTGTTACATTTTCTAGCATGACCATTTCTTCTTCAGCGTTAACATCAGGAAGAGTGAAGTGTAAGGTGGAGTCACTGGATACCTGATCAAGCTCGGCTGGCTGGTTCACAAACCATGCTGTTTCCACTTTTACATCAGTGTTTATTTTGTGGATGCCTTGCACGGCATCCAATGCAACAGAAGTGGCATTGGACGTTTTGTGCTTCTTCAATTCATTTGCGTATAATCTGGGGAAGATAGACATGAGTGAAAAATAATGGCTCACAACAAAAATAGTAATGATATAATGAAAATGATAGAAAATCACAAGAAACATGAAGAGTAATATGATGATGCTTAAGTATGACAATGATATATAAAATTAAAAAACAAAACAGAAATTAATAACGGACACAAGGGTAAAAGAAAATCCAAATTCCTAAACATTAATTAATAAAATACGTCATCATCATCATTTCCTTTATTACTCTTTATACATCAAGGAGCCATAACTGCTGAAGAGCCCCCTGGCATGAAGCCTACAACAAAGCAAACTCCTACAGTGATGGTTTCTGTAACAATGTGTTCTACATCATGAGACTGCCAGTCCCATGCCCAAACTCATATTAGCTGCCATTGACAACACGCCTAAGTAATACCATTTTTTTTCTTTCTTTCCAAAGACAACTGGGAACTATACTGGGCAATAAACCATGTACTCAGCCAAATAATGTTAAAGATAATACAAAGACATTCCTAAGCTTATCCATTTCAACCCCTGACCTCTCTCTGCCCATTAGTTTGACATTCCTTCTCTCTCATGTCACTTTTCTTACCTTCGCAAATAATGGATGTCAGGAAAATAAGCACGATCAGCTGATGCTTGCAAAAAGCTCTCCCCCAACTCCATCTCTTTGGCAGTCCGGTATACATCCATTGCTGATGCTGGACCATGGCCATGTTGAAACAACTCTAAAAAGATTTCCCTGACTTCTGGTAGGACATCTCGATGTTTGAGAACAGATGCTGTTTTAACAGGATGATTGTGACACCAGTGTATAACTACCTCTCCAGGATACTTTGGCATATATTTGTCCTGGCTCCTGTAGAATAGCAGATAAGATACCTGTTCTGTAATCTCATGACAGCAAGTAAGTGCTCCCCCAAATATGCCAAATTTAATTACAATTCTTCTTCTTCGTTGAACACCCTCAGACATCAATCTAAACATACCTGAGGAAAGCAGAGGTCAGCATCAACGTTACACCTCCATCCACTCTAGAGCACTTGCTCCTCATCTCTCAACAGGATGCCCTTACTCCCTGCCACCAAATTTCATCTGATGGTGTCATGTTAATCTTTTTAACACCCCAGTATGCTTTTGTGAAGATTCTTTTCTGTCATCTACATAAAATGCAAAATAATTCTACTTTTTATACTGCTAAAAGATGCATGACATATGTTACGCTATTTTTCAAATAGTTACTGTATTTTGAAATAATTCTGAGCGAAATATGGCTTCTAGAAGTTGTAGAAATTCGGCTGATCTGTTCTGTTACGTGTGCGGATATTTTACTGATCGTGTTCACCAGAAAAACTTTACACCATTACTAAAGAAAGCATATGAACTTTATTTTGATTCGAAAGTTGATGATGCAAATAAATCTTGGAAGCCAAATGCAGTTTATTCGACTTGTGCAAATACATTGGCAGGTTGGTTACAAAAATCGCCGAAGCATAAGTCGATGCCTTTTGGAGTGCCAGTAATATGGCGTGAACCGACAAATCACGCTACTGATTGTTACTTCTGCTTGACAAATATCCATGGTTTCACTTTTAAAACTAGAAAGTCGGTGGTTTATCCAAATATTGAATCGGTTTTGAAACCAGTGCCTCATGATCCAATCACGTGTCCGATCCCAGTTCCACCAGAACAGTATCCGTTGGACGTGAATGAACCATCAGAAAGTGATAGTTTACCTGCTTTAGAAACTAATTCTGACTCGGATTATATACCGGTGAATGATGGTGTTCACTTAATTAACCATTCAGAACTTTCAGATCTAATACATGATCTCGCTCTTACCAAAGGACAAGCGGAATTACTCGGTTCGCGACTCAAAGAATGGAATCTTTTAGCGCCCAATATTCTGATACCTAAATTTCGTCATAGACACAGAGAACTTGTTCAATACTTTGAGATGGATGATGACATTTGCTATTACAAAGATGTAAACGGTCTAATGGTGCACCTCGGTCATGAGCACATAGTCAACGAATGGCGACTTTTCATCGATTCTTCAAAGACTAGTCTAAAAGCCGTGTTATTGCATAACGGAAATTTATTTTCATCAATTCCAGTCGCCTACTCTGTTCATATGAAAGAAACTTATGACAATATGGCTATACTTTTGGCAAAAATAAAGTACAATGACTACCAATGGCGGATTTGTGGAGACCTAAAGGTCAATGCAATTCTCACAGGCATGCAGACTGGGTATACTAAATTTTGTTGCTTCCTACGTGAATGGGACAGCCGCAACAGACAGGAACATTATGCAAGAAAGGTGTGGCCTATCATGGATTGTATGCAGCTCGGGCATAAAAATGTAATACACGAGCCATTAGTTAACAAAGACAGCATCATTTTACTACCGTTACATATAAAGTTGGGGCTCATGAAGAATTTCGTAAAAGCGTTAGATAAAACGAGCAAAGCTTCCACTTATCTTCGAGAAAAGTTTCCGCAAGTTAGCGATGCAAAGATAAAGGAAGGTATCTTTGTAGGACCTCAGATTAGGAAAGTTATTGCAGACAAACAATTCGAGAACTTGTTACATGGTAGTGAACTTCGCGCATTGATGGCATTCAAATCGATTGTCGATAACTTTCTGGGAAATCACAAATCTGTTGTCTATGTGCATATTGTTAAGCAGTGCATAGATGCATACAGAATTATGGGCTGTAACATGTCCCTCAAAATCCATTTGCTCTATTCGCATCTTCACTTTTCCCCTGACAACCTTGGCGAAGTCAGCGATGAACATGGAGAACGATTCCATCAAGATATCGCCATAATGGAGTCACGTTATCAAGGACAGTGGAGTGTGACCATGCTTGCCAATTATTGTTGGATGCTTCATCGCAATGTACCACATGCCATTCACCGACGAAAGTTGACTGAAAAGAAATTCAAGCCTACATAACTGTTATACTTCTTGTACGAATGATGTTGTAATATTGTATGCGTTGTTAAAAAACTTCAATTGCGTATTTCTAGAGATCCCAACCTGATAGAGAAAAACGGTTTGCAGATTTAAAAACAGCGCATCAAAATTGACTAGAAAAACATAGAAATGTTAGAGAAAGAAAAAAAAATTTTTTTTTGTTAGCCAGTGTTATTTTATCCTTCTGTTCTATTCAAACACCCATTTAAGAAAGTCTCAAGATCTCCTAAGACTGCTCAACACTCAGTTTATCTGTGGAATTTCCTATTTGGTTGTCAAGTCTTAGACCTGCTTTTTGTAGCCAATATATGTTCTTTTTTTTTCCTAGGTTCCTTTCAATTATAAGCTTTCTAACATCCTGTACATTTCAGATCTTAAACCACCCAAACATTTCAGAAGTATAATACTCCTTGCTAAAAAAGGTCAGCTGATAATTTTCAGGCTCAGAACCAGTCTTAACAGACTCAAATATCATCTGCAACAAATTAAAAATTCAGGCAGACAGACACGACCTAGTGAAAAAAGACAAGCAAACAGCAGAACATTTCTTCCAACATAGTCAACTTCATGAGTGGAGCAAAGTGCATGGAAAAACAGTATGGCAATGCAAGAAGCCTGAGACAGACTGCGAACTCTATTTGAGAAATAAATATGGTTTGAGAGCAAAGGATGAGGAAAAGAAGAATTTTAATGTAACAACATATTCCATAAACATGAAACACAAAGAGGTAAAATAAAAACTACAAGTACTTAGTACACAATAAAACAATATTGTACAATCCTATAGAATGCATAGTATTTCTGACCTTTTCCGCTATAAATAATTTACACCAAAAGTTGTTAAGCCCATGGTGAGAAAAAAACCTGTTAAAGTTCTGCATTAAGCTTTCCAGTTTTGTTTCAATATAATCTTGTCACAAATATCATCAGCATTCCCACATTTTGCTCCTTTGAGCCACATAGCAGTTAGTGCCCTTGCTGGATGCCTCAATGAAATCATTCATATCCTCTTACAGCAGTGCTTTCTGTAGCAACATGTTTGACATGATGAGGTTACTAGCCTCGATAGGATAGTCTGGCGCTCTCTCTTCCAAACCTCTACACCTGACGGTAGAAGGGGAACGACTAAGTAAGTCAGTGAGGTTACTAGCCTTATGTACAACTTTATATTTGTTGCCTCTTACAACATGCATGAGGGACCAGCACTCCTATTCTTTCTTTATCTTCTCAGAGAAGGGGAACTAAACTGAAGCAGAATGTATAGTACAGAATGTATAGTATGCCAGATGGTGTTTGCTATAAACAATTTATAATGAAGGGCACTTCGCCCACGCTAATGAAAAATAAAAAAAATTAGTTAAAATTGAGCCTTATACATTTTCATATTGCTTCAACAAATCTTATTTAAAACAATATAAAAACGCAGTGAACACAAAACACTGTATGCAGCAATACGATGAAATACCTTGAATACTTAACAACCTTCTTGATGGTAATACACACTGCTGCGTTACATCCCATCTTCTTGGACTGCTTGTTATTGCTAACACCGTGGTGTTGACAATGATATCTTGCCTGGAGACCAAAAATCAAGTATACTGCCTACAGATCAAAAATAAAATATACTGCCTACAGACCAAAAATAAAATATACTGCCTACAGACCAACAATAAAATAGCTTGTCTACAGACCAACAATGAAGTATTCTGCACTATAAAAAATAAAAACCTTGTTATCAGTTGCACTTATTCATGTTCTCTATTTCCTTGTCATCAAAAAAAAAAAGAGATAAAAAAAGGATTAACATTTTAACAAATAGGCTCGCTATAAACATATTATGCCGCTCCATCTTCTTCTTTGATCCATAACCGCCAACCGTCAAAGCAGTCAGCGGCCATCACGCCTGGTGGCGTCTTGTAGGGCAGCAACAAATTGATTCCACTTTGCTCGGTCGGCGGCCATCCTTCGTACAGTGCCCCAACTGTGGTTCATTCTTTGCATCTCAGCTTCCACAGTTCTCCGCCAAGTTGTTTTTGGTCGGCCTCTCTTTCGCTTTCCCTCGGGGGTCCATAGCATAGCTGTTCTTGCGATGGTATCAGGGTCCCTTCTGAGGACATGGCCAACCCAACTCCAGCGTCTGCCAGCTATGATGGTGTGCATGTCCTCCTGGTTACTCCGAATAAGTAGTTCTTGGTTGCTGATGGTGTTTGGCCAAAAGATTCGGAGAATTTTCCTTAGGCAGATTGTGTGGAAGGAGGACAGTTTCGACATTTCCTTCTCTGTTACTCTCCAACATTCCGCACCATAGAGAAGCACAGAAAGTATGCATGCCGCTCCATATTAAGATTGAAACTGTCTTTCTGCTTTTAGCAGCTACATGTCATAGGTAGGTGTACTCAAATTTACTTAGCAATACAAGTATACATGGCCAACTTGCAAGGTCTGTCACTAATTGAGCCCAAGGCCCCCAGTCTCCTGTTTGAAAAATGGGGCTGCAAACTACAGTACTATGCCACCAAGGACCACTCACATAAATAAACATAATGAGATAAGGCAATTGGAATCTTAGATTGTTAAACTTATCTTCTTCTTCCTCGTTCACACCTCAGCCTTCTACATTAATGACTCTAATAAAGGTAGCAGTCAGCTCAAGGTTCCTGACATCTCGTTCACCCTCAGACTTCCACATTAATGACTCTAATAAAGGTAGTAGTCAGCTCAAGGTTCCTGACATCTAGTTCCACCTCAGACTTCCACATTAATGACTCTAATAAAGGTAGTAGTCAGCTCAAGGTTCCTGACATCTAGTTCCACCTCAGACATCCACATTAATGACTCTAATAAAGGTAGCAGTCAGCTCAAGGTTCCTGACATCTAGTTCCACCTCAGACTTCCACATTAATGACTCTAATAAAGGTAGCAGTCAGCTCAAGGTTCCTGACATCTAGTTCCACCTCAGACTTCCACATTAATGACTCTAATAAAGGTAGCAGTCAGCTCAAGGTTCCTGACATCTAGTTCCACCTCAGACTTCCACATTAATGACTCTAATAAAGGTAGCAGTCAGCTCAAGGTTCCTGACATCTAGTTCCACCTCAGACTTCCACATTAATGACTCTAATAAAGGTAGCAGTCAGCTCAAGGTTCCTGACATCTAGTTCCACCTCAGACTTCCACATTAATGGCTCTAATAAAGGTAGTAGTCATCTCAAGTTCCACATCTAGTTCCACCTCAGACTTCCACATTAATGACTCTAATAAAGGTAGCAGTCAGCTCAAGGTTCCTGACATCTAGTTCCACCTCAGACTTCCACATTAATGGCTCTAATAAAGGTAGTAGTCAGCTCAAGGTTCCTGACATCTAGTTCCACCTCAGACTTCCACATTAATGGCTCTAATAAAGGTAGCAGTCAGCTCAAGGTTCCTGACATCTAGTTCCACCTCAGACTTCCACATTAATGACTCTAATAAAGGTAGCAGTCAGCTCAAGGTTCCTGACATCTAGTTCCACCTCAGACTTCCACATTAATGACTCTAATAAAGGTAGTAGTCAGCTCAAGGTTCCTGACATCTAGTTCCACCTCAGACATCCACATTAATGACTCTAATAAAAGTAGCAGTCAGCTCAAGGTTCCTGACATCTAGTTCCACCTCAGACTTCCACATTAATGACTCTAATAAAGGTAGCAGTCAGCTCAAGGTTCCTGACATCTAGTTCCACCTCAGACTTCCACATTAATGACTCTAATAAAGGTAGCAGTCAGCTCAAGGTTCCTGACATCTAGTTCCACCTCAGACTTCCACATTAATGACTCTAATAAAGGTAGCAGTCAGCTCAAGGTTCCTGACATCTAGTTCCACCTCAGACTTCCACATTAATGACTCTAATAAAGGTAGTAGTCAGCTCAAGGTTCCTGACATCTAGTTCCACCTCAGACTTCCACATTAATGACTCTAATAAAGGTAGCAGTCAGCTCAAGGTTCCTGACATCTAGTTCCACCTCAGACTTCCACATTAATGACTCTAATAAAGGTAGCAGTCAGCTCAAGGTTCCTGACATCTAGTTCCACCTCAGACTTCCACATTAATGACTCTAATAAAGGTAGCAGTCAGCTCAAGGTTCCTGACATCTAGTTCCACCTCAGACTTCCACATTAATGACTCTAATAAAGGTAGCAGTCAGCTCAAGGTTCCTGACATCTAGTTCCACCTCAGACTTCCACATTAATGACTCTAATAAAGGTAGTAGTCAGCTCAAGGTTCCTGACATCTAGTTCCACCTCAGACTTCCACATTAATGACTCTAATAAAGGTAGCAGTCAGCTCAAGGTTCCTGACATCTAGTTCCACCTCAGACTTCCACATTAATGACTCTAATAAAGGTAGCAGTCAGCTCAAGGTTCCTGACATCTAGTTCCACCTCAGACTTCCACATTAATGACTCTAATAAAAGTAGCAGTCAGCTCAAGGTTCCTGACATCTAGTTCCACCTCAGACTTCCACATTAATGACTCTAATAAAGGTAGTAGTCAGCTCAAGGTTCCTGACATCTAGTTCCACCTCAGACTTCCACATTAATGACTCTAATAAAGGTAGCAGTCAGCTCAAGGTTCCTGACATCTAGTTCCACCTCAGACTTCCACATTAATGACTCTAATAAAGGTAGCAGTCAGCTCAAGGTTCCTGACATCTAGTTCCACCTCAGACTTCCACATTAATGACTCTAATAAAGGTAGTAGTCAGCTCAAGGTTCCTGACATCTAGTTCCACCTCAGACTTCCACATTAATGACTCTAATAAAGGTAGCAGTCAGCTCAAGGTTCCTGACATCTAGTTCCACCTCAGACTTCCACATTAATGACTCTAATAAAGGTAGTAGTCAGCTCAAGGTTCCTGACATCTAGTTCCACCTCAGACTTCCACATTAATGACTCTAATAAAGGTAGCAGTCAGCTCAAGGTTCCTGACATCTAGTTCCACCTCAGACTTCCACATTAATGACTCTAATAAAGGTAGCAGTCAGCTCAAGGTTCCTGACATCTAGTTCACACCTCAGACTTCCACATTAATGACTCTAATAAAGGTAGCAGTCAGCTCAAGGTTCCTGACATCTAGTTCCACCTCAGACTTCCACATTAATGACTCTAATAAAAGTAGCAGTCAGCTCAAGGTTCCTGACATCTAGTTCCACCTCAGACTTCCACATTAATGACTCTAATAAAGGTAGTAGTCAGCTCAAGGTTCCTGACATCTAGTTCCACCTCAGACTTCCACATTAATGACTCTAATAAAGGTAGTAGTCAGCTCAAGGTTCCTGACATCTAGTTCCACCTCAGACTTCCACATTAATGGCTCTAATAAAGGTAGCAGTCAGCTCAAGGTTCCTGACATCTAGTTCCACCTCAGACTTCCACATTAATGGCTCTAATAAAGGTAGCAGTCAGCTCAAGGTTCCTGACATCTAGTTCGCCCTCAGACTTCCACATTAATGACTCTAATAAAGGTAGTAGTCAGCTCAAGGTTCCTGACATCTAGTTCCACCTCAGACTTCCACATTAATGACTCTAATAAAGGTAGTAGTCAGCTCAAGGTTCCTGACATCTAGTTCCACCTCAGACTTCCACATTAATGACTCTAATAAAGGTAGCAGTCAGCTCAAGGTTCCTGACATCTAGTTCCACCTCAGACTTCCACATTAATGGCTCTAATAAAGGTAGCAGTCAGCTCAAGGTTCCTGACATCTAGTTCCACCTCAGACTTCCACATTAATGACTCTAATAAAGGTAGCAGTCAGCTCAAGGTTCCTGACATCTAGTTCCACCTCAGACTTCCACATTAATGACTCTAATAAAGGTAGCAGTCAGCTCAAGGTTCCTGACATCTAGTTCCACCTCAGACTTCCACATTAATGACTCTAATAAAGGTAGTAGTCAGCTCAAGGTTCTTGACATCTAGTTCCACCTCAGACTTCCACATTAATGACTCTAATAAAGGTAGCAGTCAGCTCAAGGTTCCTGACATCTAGTTCCACCTCAGACTTCCACATTAATGGCTCTAATAAAGGTAGTAGTCAGCTCAAGGTTCCTGACATCTAGTTCCACCTCAGACTTCCACATTAATGACTCTAATAAAGGTAGCAGTCAGCTCAAGGTTCCTGACATCTAGTTCCACCTCAGACTTCCACATTAATGACTCTAATAAAGGTAGCAGTCAGCTCAAGGTTCCTGACATCTAGTTCCACCTCAGACTTCCACATTAATGGCTCTAATAAAGGTAGTAGTCAGCTCAAGGTTCCTGACATCTAGTTCCACCTCAGACTTCCACATTAATGACTCTAATAAAGGTAGCAGTCAGCTCAAGGTTCCTGACATCTAGTTCCACCTCAGACTTCCACATTAATGACTCTAATAAAGGTAGCAGTCAGCTCAAGGTTCCTGACATCTAGTTCCACCTCAGACTTCCACATTAATGACTCTAATAAAGGTAGTAGTCAGCTCAAGGTTCCTGACATCTAGTTCCACCTCAGACTTCCACATTAATGACTCTAATAAAGGTAGCAGTCAGCTCAAGGTTCCTGACATCTAGTTCCACCTCAGACTTCCACATTAATGACTCTAATAAAGGTAGCAGTCAGCTCAAGGTTCCTGACATCTAGTTCCACCTCAGACTTCCACATTAATGACTCTAATAAAGGTAGTAGTCAGCTCAAGATCCCTGACATCTCCTTCACCCTCAGACTTCCACATTAATGACTCTAATAAAGGTAGCAGTCAGCTCAAGGTTCCTGACATCTAGTTCCACCTCAGACTTCCACATTAATGACTCTAATAAAGGTAGTAGTCCGCTCAAGGTTCCTGACATCTAGTTCCACCTCAGACTTCCACATTAATGACTCTAATAAAGGTAGCAGTCAGCTCAAGGTTCCTGACATCTAGTTCCACCTCAGACTTCCACATTAATGACTCTAATAAAGGTAGCAGTCAGCTCAAGGTTCCTGACATCTAGTTCCACCTCAGACTTCCACATTAATGACTCTAATAAAGGTAGCAGTCAGCTCAAGGTTCCTGACATCTAGTTCCACCTCAGACTTCCACATTAATGACTCTAATAAAGGTAGTAGTCAGCTCAAGGTTCCTGACATCTAGTTCCACCTCAGACTTCCACATTAATGACTCTAATAAAGGTAGCAGTCAGCTCAAGGTTCCTGACATCTAGTTCCACCTCAGACTTCCACATTAATGACTCTAATAAAGGTAGCAGTCAGCTCAAGGTTCCTGACATCTAGTTCCACCTCAGACTTCCACATTAATGACTCTAATAAAGGTAGCAGTCAGCTCAAGGTTCCTGACATCTAGTTCCACCTCAGACTTCCACATTAATGACTCTAATAAAGGTAGTAGTCAGCTCAAGGTTCCTGACATCTAGTTCCACCTCAGACTTCCACATTAATGACTCTAATAAAGGTAGCAGTCAGCTCAAGGTTCCTGACATCTAGTTCCACCTCAGACTTCCACATTAATGGCTCTAATAAAGGTAGCAGTCAGCTCAAGGTTCCTGACATCTAGTTCCACCTCAGACTTCCACATTAATGACTCTAATAAAGGTAGTAGTCAGCTCAAGGTTCCTGGCATCTAGTTCCACCTCAGACTTCCACATTAATGACTCTAATAAAGGTAGTAGTCAGCTCAAGGTTCCTGACATCTAGTTCCACCTCAGACTTCCACATTAATGACTCTAATAAAGGTAGTAGTCAGCTCAAGGTTCCTGACATCTAGTTCCACCTCAGACTTCCACATTAATGACTCTAATAAAGGTAGCAGTCAGCTCAAGGTTCCTGACATCTAGTTCCACCTCAGACTTCCACATTAATGACTCTAATAAAGGTAGTAGTCAGCTCAAGGTTCCTGACATCTAGTTCCACCTCAGACTTCCACATTAATGACTCTAATAAAGGTAGTAGTCAGCTCAAGGTTCCTGACATCTAGTTCCACCTCAGACTTCCACATTAATGACTCTAATAAAGGTAGCAGTCAGCTCAAGGTTCCTGACATCTAGTTCCACCTCAGACTTCCACATTAATGACTCTAATAAAGGTAGTAGTCAGCTCAAGGTTCCTGACATCTAGTTCCACCTCAGACTTCCACATTAATGACTCTAATAAAGGTAGCAGTCAGCTCAAGGTTCCTGACATCTAGTTCCACCTCAGACTTCCACATTAATGGCTCTAATAAAGGTAGTAGTCAGCTCAAGGTTCCTGACATCTAGTTCCACCTCAGACTTCCACATTAATGACTCTAATAAAGGTAGCAGTCAGCTCAAGGTTCCTGACATCTAGTTCCACCTCAGACTTCCACATTAATGGCTCTAATAAAGGTAGCAGTCAGCTCAAGGTTCCTGACATCTAGTTCCACCTCAGACTTCCACATTAATGACTCTAATAAAGGTAGCAGTCAGCTCAAGGTTCCTGACATCTAGTTCCACCTCAGACTTCCACATTAATGACTCTAATAAAGGTAGCAGTCAGCTCAAGGTTCCTGACATCTAGTTCCACCTCAGACTTCCACATTAATGACTCTAATAAAGGTAGTAGTCAGCTCAAGGTTCCTGACATCTAGTTCCACCTCAGACTTCCACATTAATGACTCTAATAAAGGTAGCAGTCAGCTCAAGGTTCCTGACATCTAGTTCCACCTCAGACTTCCACATTAATGACTCTAATAAAGGTAGCAGTCAGCTCAAGGTTCCTGACATCTAGTTCCACCTCAGACTTCCACATTAATGACTCTAATAAAGGTAGCAGTCAGCTCAAGGTTCCTGACATCTAGTTCCACCTCAGACTCCACATTAATGACTCTAATAAAGGTAGTAGTCAGCTCAAGGTTCCTGACATCTAGTTCCACCTCAGACTTCCACATTAATGACTCTAATAAAGGTAGCAGTCAGCTCAAGGTTCCTGACATCTAGTTCCACCTCAGACTTCCACATTAATGACTCTAATAAAGGTAGCAGTCAGCTCAAGGTTCCTGACATCTAGTTCCACCTCAGACTTCCACATTAATGACTCTAATAAAGGTAGCAGTCAGCTCAAGGTTCCTGACATCTAGTTCCACCTCAGACTTCCACATTAATGACTCTAATAAAGGTAGTAGTCAGCTCAAGGTTCCTGACATCTAGTTCCACCTCAGACTTCCACATTAATGACTCTAATAAAGGTAGCAGTCAGCTCAAGGTTCCTGACATCTAGTTCCACCTCAGACTTCCACATTAATGGCTCTAATAAAGGTAGCAGTCAGCTCAAGGTTCCTGACATCTAGTTCCACCTCAGACTTCCACATTAATGACTCTAATAAAGGTAGTAGTCAGCTCAAGGTTCCTGACATCTAGTTCCACCTCAGACTTCCACATTAATGACTCTAATAAAGGTAGTAGTCAGCTCAAGGTTCCTGACATCTAGTTCCACCTCAGACTTCCACATTAATGACTCTAATAAAGGTAGTCAGCTCAAGGTTCCTGACATCTAGTTCCACCTCAGACTTCCACATTAATGACTCTAATAAAGGTAGCAGTCAGCTCAAGGTTCCTGACATCTAGTTCCACCTCAGACTTCCACATTAATGACTCTAATAAAGGTAGTAGTCAGCTCAAGGTTCCTGACATCTAGTTCCACCTCAGACTTCCACATTAATGACTCTAATAAAGGTAGTAGTCAGCTCAAGGTTCCTGACATCTAGTTCCACCTCAGACTTCCACATTAATGACTCTAATAAAGGTAGCAGTCAGCTCAAGGTTCCTGACATCTAGTTCCACCTCAGACTTCCACATTAATGACTCTAATAAAGGTAGTAGTCAGCTCAAGGTTCCTGACATCTAGTTCCACCTCAGACTTCCACATTAATGACTCTAATAAAGGTAGCAGTCAGCTCAAGGTTCCTGACATCTAGTTCCACCTCAGACTTCCACATTAATGACTCTAATAAAGGTAGTAGTCAGCTCAAGGTTCCTGACATCTAGTTCCACCTCAGACTTCCACATTAATGACTCTAATAAAGGTAGCAGTCAGCTCAAGGTTCCTGACATCTAGTTCCACCTCAGACTTCCACATTAATGACTCTAATAAAGGTAGCAGTCAGCTCAAGGTTCCTGACATCTAGTTCCACCTCAGACTTCCACATTAATGACTCTAATAAAGGTAGCAGTCAGCTCAAGGTTCCTGACATCTAGTTCCACCTCAGACTTCCACATTAATGACTCTAATAAAGGTAGCAGTCAGCTCAAGGTTCCTGACATCTAGTTCCACCTCAGACTTCCACATTAATGACTCTAATAAAGGTAGCAGTCAGCTCAAGGTTCCTGACATCTAGTTCCACCTCAGACTTCCACATTAATGACTCTAATAAAGGTAGCAGTCAGCTCAAGGTTCCTGACATCTAGTTCCACCTCAGACTTCCACATTAATGACTCTAATAAAGGTAGCAGTCAGCTCAAGGTTCCTGACATCTAGTTCCACCTCAGACTTCCACATTAATGACTCTAATAAAGGTAGCAGTCAGCTCAAGGTTCCTGACATCTAGTTCCACCTCAGACTTCCACATTAATGGCTCTAATAAAGGTAGTAGTCAGCTCAAGGTTCCTGACATCTAGTTCCACCTCAGACTTCCACATTAATGACTCTAATAAAGGTAGTAGTCAGCTCAAGGTTCCTGACATCTAGTTCCACCTCAGACTTCCACATTAATGGCTCTAATAAAGGTAGCAGTCAGCTCAAGGTTCCTGACATCTAGTTCCACCTCAGACTTCCACATTAATGGCTCTAATAAAGGTAGCAGTCAGCTCAAGGTTCCTGACATCTAGTTCCACCTCAGACTTCCACATTAATGGCTCTAATAAAGGTAGCAGTCAGCTCAAGGTTCCTGACATCTAGTTCCACCTCAGACTTCCACATTAATGGCTCTAATAAAGGTAGTAGTCAGCTCAAGGTTCCTGACATCTAGTTCCACCTCAGACTTCCACATTAATGACTCTAATAAAGGTAGCAGTCAGCTCAAGGTTCCTGACATCTAGTTCCACCTCAGACTTCCACATTAATGACTCTAATAAAGGTAGCAGTCAGCTCAAGGTCCCTGACATCTAGTTCCACCTCAGACTTCCACATTAATGGCTCTAATAAAGGTAGCAGTCAGCTCAAGGTTCCTGACATCTAGTTCCACCTCAGACTTCCACATTAATGGCTCTAATAAAGGTAGCAGTCAGCTCAAGGTTCCTGACATCTAGTTCCACCTCAGACTTCCACATTAATGGCTCTAATAAAGGTAGTAGTCAGCTCAAGGTTCCTGACATCTAGTTCCACCTCAGACTTCCACATTAATGGCTCTAATAAAGGTAGTAGTCAGCTCAAGGTTCCTGACATCTAGTTCCACCTCAGACTTCCACATTAATGGCTCTAATAAAGGTAGCAGTCAGCTCAAGGTTCCTGACATCTAGTTCCACCTCAGACTTCCACATTAATGGCTCTAATAAAGGTAGCAGTCAGCTCAAGGTTCCTGACATCTAGTTCCACCTCAGACTTCCACATTAATGGCTCTAATAAAGGTAGCAGTCAGCTCAAGGTTCCTGACATCTAGTTCCACCTCAGACTTCCACATTAATGGCTCTAATAAAGGTAGCAGTCAGCTCAAGGTTCCTGACATCTAGTTCCACCTCAGACTTCCACATTAATGACTCTAATAAAGGTAGCAGTCAGCTCAAGGTTCCTGACATCTCGTTCCACCTCAGACTTCCACATTAATGACTCTAATAAAGGTAGTAGTCAGCTCAAGGTTCCTGACATCTAGTTCCACCTCAGACTTCCACATTAATGACTCTAATAAAGGTAGCAGTCAGCTCAAGGTTCCTGACATCTAGTTCCACCTCAGACTTCCACATTAATGACTCTAATAAAGGTAGCAGTCAGCTCAAGGTCCCTGACATCTCGTTCCACCTCAGACTTCCACATTAATGACTCTAATAAAGGTAGCAGTCAGCTCAAGGTTCCTGACATCTAGTTCCACCTCAGACTTCCACATTAATGACTCTAATAAAGGTAGCAGTCAGCTCAAGGTTCCTGACATCTAGTTCCACCTCAGACTTCCACATTAATGGCTCTAATAAAGGTAGTAGTCAGCTCAAGGTCCCTGACATCTCAAAAAAGTTTTTTGTGGAGAGAAGTAGGTTGTTGCCATATGCTACTCCGTTCATTGCTGTATATTAGGCAGGACTGCAGCAGATGTTCACAGGTGCAGTGATCTGTTGCATCAATCCTGTACTTGCGGTATAGATGGTACCTCAATCTGTTATGACCTGGTCTCGCCTAAATAGCTGATAATAAACATCTTTGTTATATGGCCTGGGTGTTCTCTTTTCCAGTTGAACTTAAATGTGGCTTTTATCATTGTTTTTGCCATTTCATTAGCTGTCCCTATATTATTTTCTTCAAGCACTCCTCTTTCCTTAGCATTGTTTATGTCCCCTTGCCAAGATAATACAGTTTATGTCCCCTTGTCAAGATGGCTGCTTAAATTGTAACGTTTGCGATTTTTCTACATTTTTGTACAGAACAGTCGTATAGAGACCAGATATGTACAGAAAAAAATACTACCGCTTTGCAAGGAAGTCACAAAAAACCAAAAGGTAGGGAAGCAGTCTCAAATAAACACATGCTGAAGACCAATGAACAGGGCTGCAAGTCACACAACAACAAAGTGCAACATAAACTGCCCTAAGCACGGCTGTTTGCGAGCGATCTTTTAGTTATTTCCCCTTTTCCCCCGACCGCGCTATTTATAGCCCACTTGACAGAGGTCACGTGGTCAGCTTCCTAATGGGAAAAACATGTGGCGATGTTTACTTTTGATAGGGCTTAATTAATGCTTTTAGGCTACTTTTTTATTATAAATACCGGCTTTAGTTTTGCGTAAAGCTAGACTAGAAATGTTAGAGTAAATTTTAGAACAAGAACAAACATTTTATCACAATTAGAACAGAAGATATAATAGTCTGAAATAGTGTAAAATTTACGTTTTTTTTATATTTTGTTATGGTTTGTTTCTAATTCAATTTTCACTAAATCGGTCACAATCAACATGCATAACAAATTACAGAAATCAAAAGTAGAAAACCTGCAGAAAATGGATATCAAAGATTTGTTTTGGTTTCATGCGTCAAACATTAATTATTGAAAGTTTAAATTGCAAGTCCACATTTATTACCTTAAAATAACACACCCAATTGTCCCCAAAACATGTTTGAATTGCTTTTATGCTACTTTATTATTATAAATACCGGCTTTAATTTTGCGTAAAGCTAGACTAGAAATGTTAGAGTAAATTTTAGAACAAGAACAAACATTTTATCACAATTAGAACAGAAGATATAATAGTCTGAAATAGTGTAAAATTTATGGTTTTTTTTTACATTTTGTTATGGTTTGTTTCTAATTCAATTTACACTAAAACGGTCACAATCAACATGCATAACAAATTACAGAAATCAAAAGTAGAAAACCTGCAGAAAATGGATATCAAAGTTTTGTTTTGGTTTCATGCGTCAAACATTAATTATTGAAAGTTTAAATTGCATGTCCACATTTATAACCTTAAAATAACACACCCAATTGTCCCCAGAACATGAGAGCTAACAATTATCTCAATCATACATCATGAGTTCTGATCCAGTCTGCGCAATGTTTTTCTAATATGTGCTGTTTATGAATTGTCTTACTAGGGAATAGCTTTCTGAACAAAGACATATAAGTCTCTATCGATGCTGTTATTGATTCTTTACTAATTGGTTTACTGTGTATTTTGTTGTGTACTTTCTCAAATGCTTCTTTCAGTGAGTTGAATTGTTCTTGGGCAATAAAAGCTATATTAGTTATATCTTGTTTGTCTGTAATTTTCAGTGTTTGTGTAATGATTGCTCTTGTAAGATCTTTATAAACTTTTTGTGTGAGATATCTGTGGCAGTGATTCCCTATAAATGCTCTGCTATTATAAGCCTGTTGTATGATTTTGTGTTTGGCTAGTACCTTGTCCATGTGTGAGCAAACTGGACCAGACCTAGTACACAGATCTTGAAACTGAAGTTTGGCCAGCGCATCTTGTGCATTTTCAAGTCTAACTTTAAAATTATCTGTCTCCTCCTTATCCTCACAAAGTTCAATACCTACCTGAAAAATTCAATTTTAGCTCCTAATTCTTCTGCCTATTTCCAGTTCCTACTAAATCTCTTCAAGTTCTTAAAAGTACTAATGTTTGCATGTATCTCTTGCGAATTCTCAAATATCTTTGCATCTATTGTATCAGCTACCTGTTCTAGAAGTCTGTGGTGTTTCAAAACAATGCCTAATAAAATATGAAGGTAAGGAGGAGCTACATTTTCAATTTCAATCTCTAACATTGGTTTGTGTAAACAATTATGGTAATGTGCCACTTGCCTTTTATTCCCTTTCCCATATTTCATATATCTATTGTAATCTCTTATCAACATGGCCAAACTTCTTGGTTTGCAAGTTGTATGCTCTCTGGATGTCTTTGATGAAAATGTTTGGTTTGTCTGGAGCTCAAGGAATATACCCATGTCTGTGGTGTCTCCAGCAAAACAAGGAAATAATCCCTGAATAAGAAAACAACAACTTGTTTACCATCCCACTCTAAATATTTTAGTGACTCTATCTGAGCTTTCATGCCATTCATAAATATTTCTAAATTATCATATGTATCTCTGACTCTAGCCATTGATAAAAGGATGGTATTAGATTTAGAATTTGGTTTCTCTAAATTTACTACCTGCATTGTAACTTTGAATGAAAGAAGATATACAAACAGTTACTTAGAATTCGCTGGCAGCCGTCGTGTGCACAGGAATGTCTACCAAAGAACACCAATGGAACAGTCCTTATCTCACACACAATTAAAAAAAAAATTCATATTATAAATAGAAGATTAACAAGACTTGAAAGATAGATCAAATTATGTGGAAGTAATCTATCTATAGCTTTACATGTTTTCTGACGCTTATATACGTAGCTAAATATCATTATAAATGAATGAAAATGCAAAAACAGATGGTGCTTTACAAAAAGTTATTTTTTTACTACCTTATTTAAGATTTGTGGGTATATCAGGAATGCGTTTAAAGGGATTTAAATGCTATAAAATCTGGTGACAATATGCTTGTTCTTGTAATGCCACACTCACAAAACTGACTACCACACATTCTCAAGATATGAAACCAAAAAAAAAAAGTATGTGGAAATAATCTTTAGCTTCCCTTCGAGAAGTCTTTATAATTATAAACTCAAACGAATGGGCCGATTTTTAGATATTAAATTAATAAAAAGATTACTTATTTTATGAATTTCCTTAAATGATGACGCTGTTTTCAAAAGTCTGTAACTCCGTCAAAACTAATTTCAAACAAATAAAAATGCAATCAAAAATAGAACACAGAACAAAGTTATAGTACACAAAAGAATTTTAGCGCTGTGTTTATCCAGAACGAGTGTGTAATGATTTATATTTTACTGATTTTACTCACACATCAGCTGATTTTCCCCGCCAAAAACTTAAATAGTCTTTTACGGTGCACACAAAATTTTATACCCGGTGTCAGAATTCCGGTCACCGAAACTAAAAGAGCGCTCTGGTATAGGGCACAAACAGCCGTGTAAGATGACAGTCTAGCTTATGTTTTCCATGTTTTCAGTCATAAGGAAAATGTATATGATTAAAAAAAAATACTGATAAGAATTGTACAAATTAATGACTTGTGTTCTGCTGCTTGCTGTTTTCAGATTTATACAATGGTCTCATAAGTGATCAATTCTACTACAGATACTGACAGACTAAAAAACCAAGTTAAATTAGCAATCTGATGTCTGTAACTGTCAGTGACGTGTGTTATCGCAGCCCAAAAAGAAGCAAAAAATAGCAACACTTCACCCTATATCAGGGATCTATATATGACAGTGACTGGGGAGGGTTGGGCATGGGGACAGCTACCCCTGTACTGTAGAAGAAGGAAGAAAATGTGATTCGCATCCATAGTTAGGCGGGGTGCCGCATGGAAGGTTCTGGGTTCGATTCTCCGGTTAACACCACTCACGTCTGTTGTTTTTCTGTTGTCTAGTTTTCTGCTTGTTTGTTATTCACTAGTGCCTGAAAACATACCTTTATGTGAGTGTAATATTTATAAACTGAAAGCAAGAGAAAAACCTCAAGGACAAGAAGAGGTCATCCAAGGGAAATAATTCAGAAAATAAGATTACAAAGGGCAAGAGGAACTTTCATGTTACTGGGAAATATACAGAAAACAAATGACTTGAAATCTAACACAAAAATAAGAATTGTCAACTCAAATGTCAAGTCAGTCCTACTGTATGGCTCTGAAATATGGACAACAATACAAATGACAACAAAGAAGTGAAAGAATGGTAAAAGTGGATGCAGAGTAGAAGCATTGAAATGCTAAGTCAAGATCACCACAGGGTAGAAGGATTGAAATGCTAAGTCAAGATCACCACAGAGTAGAAGCATTGAAATGCTAAGTCAAGATCACCACAGAGTAGAAGGATTGAAATGCTAAGTCAAGATCACCACAGAGTAGAAGCATTGAAATGCTAAGTCAAGATCACCACAGGGTAGAAGGATTGAAATGCTAAGTCAAGATCACCACAGAGTAGAACCATTGAAATGCTAAGTCAAGATCACCACAGAGTAGAAGGATTGAAATGCTAAGTCAAGATCACCACAGAGTAGAAGCATTGAAATGCTAAGTCAAGATCACCACAGAGTAGAAGGATTGAAATGCTAAGTCAAGATCACCACAGAGTAGAACCATTGAAATGCTAAGTCAAGATCACCACAGAGTAGAAGGATTGAAATGCTAAGTCAAGATCACCACAGAGTAGAACCATTGAGATGCTAAGTCAATATCACAACAGAGTAGAAGTATTGAAATGCTAAGTCAAGATCACCACAGAGTAGAAGCATTGAAATGCTAAGTCAAGATCCACCACAGAGTAGAAGGATTGAAATGCTAAGTCAAGATCACCACAGAGTAGAACCATTGAAATGCTAAGTCAAGATCACCACAGAGTAGAAGGATTGAAATGCTAAGTCAAGATCACCACAGAGTAGAAGCATTGAAATGCTAAGTCAAGATCACCACAGAGTAGAAGGATTGAAATGCTAAGTCAAGATCACCACAGAGTAGAAGCATTGAAATGCTAAGTCAAGATCACCACAGGGTAGAAGGATTGAAATGCTAAGTCAAGATCACCACAGAGTAGAAGCATTGAAATGCTAAGTCAAGATCACCACAGGGTAGAAGCATTGAAATGCTAAGTCAAGATCACCACAGAGTAGAAGCATTGAAATGCTAAGTCAAGATCACCACAGGGTAGAAGCATTGAAATGCTAAGTCAAGATCACCACAGAGTAGAAGCATTGAAATGCTAAGTCAAGATCACCACAGAGTAGAAGGATTGAAATGCTAAGTCCAGATCACCACAGGGTAGAAGCATTGAAATGCTAAGTCAAGATCACCACAGAGTAGAAGGATTGAAATGCTAAGTCCAGATCACCACAGGGTAGAAGCATTGAAATGCTAAGTCCAGACCACCACATGGTAGAAGGATTGAAATGCTAAGTCCAGATCACCACAGAGTAGAAGGATTGAAATGCTAAGTCAAGATCACCACAGGGTAGAAGGATTGAAATGCTAAGTCCAGATCACCACAGGAGAACTAGAAAATACCATAGGAACATCAGATCAGAAAAAGACACTGGAGTTAAACTGGACAGACAAGGAGGACACTAACTGGTAGCAATAAATGCAATCCTTGTTCTGGAATCCCCATGGTAAGAAAAATCAACAGAGACTGACAAATATAAGAGGACAGACATGACAGAGATAAGGAAGACACAGAAAGACCATGAATGGATGTCATAGACATGTATTTCTTGAAGGTATATGCTCCATGAACTGAAGGGTAGGGTGAAAGACACTTTTATGAAAACTGATATTCTGACAAGATTCCTGATGTTCATGTGGAATAAGCAGACATTTCAATTTTAATAAAGTGCAAGCTAATAAAAATGCCATTGAAGCTGTAGTAGTTAACATACCTTGAATAACACATATTTCCCAAAAGCGGGGTCAACTGACCGTGTCCGAAAAGTTGCCAATGATTTTTTCTCAAAGCTAGCTTTCCATTCTACAGCTTCATCTTTAGTTGTAAATGGTAGTCGTAAAATGGTATCAAAATCATCTCCAGAGCCCTTTTTAAATTCTGCAACCACATACTCAACTTCCGTAGGTATGATGCTCTGCAAGGGAAATATTGTAACAAAAGTAGCTGCATGTTTAATAATACAAGAGAAGGTGTAGGTTGTTCACTCTATTAATAACATAAGAATGTTGAGGTCTAATAGAGTTGTAGTAATACATATTACCAACATCACATAAGAATATAAACCTATTCACCTTTATCCTATTCCATTTAATGAGGAACATGGGACAACCACAGCAGTGGCCTCAGTGTGTAAGGGGGGGGGGGGGCTTGAATCAGATTACTTGCCAGCTCTGGTAGTGTGGTTTCTGTGGCAAGCTGTTTTGTATGTTGGGGTTGCCAGCCCAACATGAAATCTTGATTTTGTCACCTCTGATGACATGAATGGTAGGCATATTAAACCTTATCAAGGCCATCAGGAAAATTGATCAACAAAGAGACAACTATCAATATCTTGATCGAGCAAAACAGGTGATCCTGTTCCGTATGAGAACAGGACACAACAGACTGAACAGTCACTTATACAGACTGAGATTGGTCCCATCACCCCTATGTACGTGTGGACAGGCAGCACAGACAGCCGAACACATCCTGCAAGACTGCCACATGCTTAGTCAATTGCGAACTGAACATTGGCCCACAGAGACGCACATCCACACAAAGCTGTTTGGGAGTCTTGAAGAACTTTCAACCACAGCAACATACATCCAGAAAACCGGACTTCTTGTGTAGACATTTCTAAACAACAGCGAACGAGAAGAAGAAGATGAATGGTAGGGGCAGAGGTCATTTTATTTTGTTCTCTACCTGCAGACGCCTGGGAGTCACTTGGAACAGGAGTATACATATTTTCTGTGTAGTCTTATGCTTATTGGTAGTAGAAATGGCACCTGATTGGTAGTAGAAATGGCACCTGATTGTTAGTAAATAAAATGAGGGGAAAATTAATATTCCAATGGAAGTAAATTAAATATTAAAAACAAAAATTTAAATGCAGCAAAAGTAAGGAATTAATGGACCCCACATACACCCCAACATTTAACCCGAGCTGAAGTTATGTATGAAAGCTATGAAACTGAAAATAAACCCACATAACCCCAACCATGGAATGAAAAAAATAATGTACAAGTATATATTGTTATTAACCGTATATAATGGGGAATAATGCCTTAAGTAGATCGCGACGACTTAATAGCCTATACTATCTACAATTATAGACACTAACTTAATTACAACCCATCAGGGAGTTAAATAACATTTTACAGACCTAAGGGTCTTTAACGTTTTGAGATGCGCCCTAATATAACCGACTAGGTTGAACGGGACGCGCCTCGCCAAAACTTTATTTAAAAAAAAACCCACCAGGGGTTGAACAGGATATATTTTTTCTCCATGGTTTTAAAAAAACAAATTAGGCCACGGAGTTTCATATCCGGACTGATATACAAAGACATTTTACTGTTTAACTTTCACTTTTTCACATGCAATTCCATATTTGGGAGAGGAAACGAAAAGCGGAGGCACCGAAAGACTGATACAGTTCGAGTTAGACGACTGACACCACACTTACACCGCCTTCCATATTTTTAATTTACTGGTGTCTGCTATTACCTGAAATTTACAAACACTTAGAATCAATTTTTACCTCTAAATCCACCATCATGTATAAATCAAAAACGCATTTGTTCTTTTACTGTACTGTAACAGTAAAATCAATGCATGGTGATAGGAAGAAAGTCCTCAGTGTAGGCAATAATAATAGTGTAGAATAGCAGATCACAAAACCCCACCTTTATCGCAACGAACCCTAGCAAATACAAAATGCGGCGCGCGTTTACGAATCGCACCAGACGATAGCAAAAGTTTAAAAAATAAAATAAACCTGAGCCTGACGGTAGGATTTGTCATATGTTGTTTGTTGAAGGCATTTTTCTCTAGCAGCTGAGTGATTTTGATTGATTGAACTAGTGTTTAATTTTTAATTTCTTTCAATATTTTATCGCTTTTATCCATCATGTCGGCGTCTGTGGCCTAATGGATATGAACGCAGTTTCATAATCCAGATATACCAGGTTCGAAACCTGCTGCAGGCGGTTTGGTAGCAGATCGCTTTGTGTGGATTTTTAACAATGGTATAAGCGCCGTACCGTTCAGAAAGCAATGGCAAACTACTGAATGAAAAAATTGCCTAGAAAAATCACAAACAGCCAATAAAAAAGCTGGGGTTGATTGCCACGTCCTCTAAAGGATAAGCAACTAACTTTATCCATCATAGATAATGAACGAGCAGTTAGAAGGAAGAATTGAGGCCCTTGAAATTTGATATATGTATATAATTATACATTAAAGTAATAAAGAAGTCCTAGAAAAGTAAGGAATCAAAAGAAAAATATTGATTGAAATCAAAATTAGACATAAAATATTTAGGACGTATAGAGAGACTTAACACCGTGTTAAAAACCATAATATATATATTATTTTTTTTAATAATGAAAAATATCCCGTTCAACCTCTGGTGGGTTATAATTATGATATATATTGTTTTCAATTCCAAATAATACGAACAACTGCAGATATGGGAAAGTGGCATCACACCTGTCAAATCATTGTAAATAGGACAAATTACATTTACCAATTATGCTTATATATTATAAAAAAACCCAAACAAACAAACACAAGATCAAACCCAACAAAATCAAACAAAAACACAAACAAAAATAATATTAAAAGGGGGTGGTGTAAAGGCCTGGTGTTACCAGTTATATAATTGACTTCCAACTGTGAAAAGCCATATGTATTGTAAGAACAGCATCAGACCTTCACCTTCCCAATTACTATATATTAACTTTTGCTCTTGTTAAATACTGTTTGACTATATTATGCAGTTTCCTAGGCCTGTCTATTCTTAACACCTCTTCTATATTTATAGGTAAATTGTATGCCTGCAAATAATCTAATATTGGTATTCTCATTTGTTCATACCTCTTACATTTTAACAAGAAAAGCTCTATATTTTTGTCTTGAAGACAGTAATGTTCTTCTATTCTGAAATAGCCTTTTCCCAGCTCTTATTACAGGGAATTGTCTATTCCCTAGATATCTGACATTTTCTTGTTGGAACCTTGAATATCTTATATGCAAGTCTTCCTTTCAGATTTTTATCCCACTCTGCTTTCCATTGATAATAGAAGAAAGAGTTAAAGGTAACGCGCAAGTGAATGACAGTTATTGAAGTGGAGAAGTAGAGCATGGATTTTAAAAAAGTTACTTTCTATAATATTTTAACAACATTAGTGAATTATGCCTTTACTGGCAATAACCCGTCAAACTTGACGGGTTTTTAATTATAGTATGCTATTTCCGTTCCCGGGTAAGCAGATAGAAGTACATTCTTAGAGTGTTTTTGGTTTCTTTCCATTATACAGTGTAATCAAACTGTTCATGAACACAGTCATTTGAAAGCTTTTCTTTGTTGATTGTAACTATTTTCGGGAGAGCATATATAATGGAAACAATACAATTTTTCAACACGGTTGCATTCCTCAGCTGTGACCAACGTACACACGGCGAGAATTATGTTATTTTAGATTCAATTTAAAAGTTCTTTGATGACAACATTTCGTGTGAAAGTGCGTGGATTGTTTTCAAACAGTGTTCACTGATAATAAGTGGTTTTAACAAATTGGGCAACCATCTTATCATCTTGATCATCAAAGTGTCAAACCGTTCGAATACAATTCACTTTGGTATGATATTGATATAGATATAGATGTTGGCTCATGCACACCAATTTTTACGCACTTTTTTTTTTTTTTTGTCGAGCGCTACTAATTTTGTGAAAGAATAAAAAATAAAAAAACCAAAGTACAGGGTGTTTATAAAGTCGCTGTGCAGTGAATTTGAAAAATATTTTAGAAATTACGTCACGAATGATGCAAATTTACCTCATGATATTCTGTGTTCCAATGCTGTGTTCCACAATCCCGTGTGCAGCATTACACAACAAGCCCCAATTGAAAACCACATTTCTTGTGACGTAGTCTCGCCCGGGCGTAAATTTCACTGCAAAGCGACTTTATAAACACCCTGTATTTGTTTTATATAACACCCACGCCGTGCAAGTTGCATACCGTGCGTTGCGCACTTTTTTTTCTGGCGCGAGTTACTATTTTGAGTGAGACCGACGATGTAACATACATCGGTAATTATGTTAGTGTAAATATGTATAGGAGATAGATAGATAACACGTTACAGGGAACATTACTTGCGGAAATTACAGGGGAGTCCAACTCAGTAGCATGAAACTAAGTCCCGTAAGAGTACAATATAGTACGCCGTGGAAAAAGGGGCGCCAAAGCGAAACTTCGCACCATCTTGAAAAATCCCTAGGTCTGGCTCTGGTACCATCTAGTCAAGACGTCTCCTTCTTCACAATTTTTGTTGTTGTTAATACAGAGATCATAACTAGATACAAGAAGCTTTCTTTAGATCTTGATTATGTTGATATAAGTGAGCACGTGTGACAGAATCCACACCTCAATTCATTTTTATTTTTTTTTGTAAGACAAAGGGGGATTTAGAGATGTGATGAAATCTGAATCCTATCTCGGCCCTCATTCAAAACATTACACCGTACAGAAATTCCGAGAAGTCAAACAACCAATAAAAACCGCAGCTTGGTACATAATAATTGCTAATAATTTGTAAGGCCTGTTAGTAGGAAGACGAGAAAGTGTAGATGTTGACAATTTTTCGAAAGGCACTGTGCAGTTAATAACGGTTTTCGTTGGCAATGAAGGACTGAATTCGATAATAGGGATCATTAGCTATTGTCAGATATTTTGGTTTTCACTGAAAGTGGTGTAGAACCGGAGAAAATGTGTATTTAAGGCATCAAAGCATGAACCATGTTGTGCTTTGCCATGTTTAGGCTGCTCCAGTGAAAAATCGAATTAATCTAGACATAAGAGAGATACTGCAATAGATAGAGCTTAGCCCTAAGAATAATATAAGCTTTGGATAAATGAAATCCGTTCAGAGATAAAGAAACAACAACGATTTCAGGGTTTTCATACTAGCACAGAACGCCTAAAAATTTCCCTTTTTCTAGTCTGCAAAATACTTTGGCCTCGATTCTTTCTCGTACGGGAAACCTTGACCTATAAAAGGCGGAAGGTACCAATAGTAATACACTTGCCAGACAATTCAAACTTCAGACACGAGCGAAATCGTCTACTACCAGACTCCGTTGCCATCTGCAGGGTAACACAGTCTGTAGAGCCATTAAAAGCCGGTCTGCATGTATCTGAGGGTAAGAAAGAGTGTAATTACATATGTACATAATTATACTATTGATATGTGCCTTAAAGAAGTGGATAAGCGTGTGTGAAATCACTGTGTAATTCTTGGAAGGAATTAAAACGTGTTAGCTCAATTTAATTGTGAAATGAAAGCAGATGGACGTGTAGATTGCGATGTTAATGTTAGGAAAGTATTTTGAAGATGTTAAGCTTGCTGAAATGGACCAACTTATTGGAAAGATGGAAAGAATGAAAGAATTTATGTTGCTGTCCAATTTGAGTTATAACATAACCCTTTTCACAAGGCCATCTGATTGTAAGGAAGCAAATTATGGACAAACTGTAACCAGAGTGTTACTGGAATTCTTCTTTGATCCTTAGCCGCCGACCGTCAAAGCAGCCAGTGGCCATCACGCCTTGTGGCGTCTTATAGGGCAACAACAAATTGATTCCACTTTGCTCGGTCGGTGGCCATTTTTCGTACAGTGCTCCAACTCTGGTTCATTCTTTGCATCTCAGCTTCCACAGTCCTCCGCTAAGTTGTTTTTGGTCGGCCTCTCTTTCGTTTTCCATCGGGGGTCCATAGCATAGCTGTTCTTGTGATGGCATCTGGGTCTCTTCTGAGGACATTGGCCAACCCAGCTCCAGCGTCTGCCAGCTATGATGGTGTACATGTCCTCTTGCTTGCTCCGAATAAGCAGATCTTGGTTGGTGATGGTATTTAGCCAAAAGATTCGGATAATTTTTCTTAGGCACGTTGTGTGAAAAGATGACAATTTCGACATTTCCTTCTCTGTAACTCTCCAGCATTCCGCACCATAGAGAAGCACACAGCTCTGATATAATCTTAATTTTTTGCTTGTGATGTACTGAGAGGACGTCCAGATGCTGTTTGGACTAAAAAAGGCTGTTCTTGCTTTGTTCATTCTGTTGTTGAAGTCTTTGCTTGCTCCGCCGTCTGGTGTTACTATGCATCCTAGGTATGTGAAGGTGTCTGTCTGTTCCAGTTGCTGATTCCTTACTGATATGGGCTCAGGGTTACTCACATTGAGCGTCATGACCTCTGTCTTCTATAGATTGATGTTCAAGCCCACCTGCTGGCTATACTTATTAAGTCTATCCGTTTTTTCCTGGATGTGTTGATGTGAATGTGATAGTAGTGCAACGTCATCTGCATGTTCCAGATCTTCCAATGTAGAAAATGTAGTCCATCTTATTCCTCTTGGACTGCCCTCTGTTGTCTGAAAGCCAGTCTATGTTAAAAATAGAGTGGTTGATAAGGGGCATCCCTGTCGTACTCCTGTCTTCATCTCAAAGATTAGGTTGGTCTGCCCAACGCTACACGTAAAGTTGGCATAGAGGTTTTTTATGATTTACACTATGCAGCTTGGATATCCATAAGCCCTCAGTATTTTCCATAAACTGTCCCTGTGTATACTGTCAAAAGCCTTTTCAAAATCAACGAAATTAATGTACAGCTGTCTTTGCCATCCTGAGCACTGCTCTATAATGTTCCTGAGGGTAAATATATGATCTACACATCTTTTGTTCTTTCTAAATCCTGCTTGTTCTTTCCTAAAAAAAAAAGTTACTGGAATAGTAGGTTATTAATTGAATAAATTATGTTATTTTTGACTTACTATGATTCTCATGTGTAACCACATCTTATCTGAACTGTCTTATCCTACCTCCTGACTAGATAAGGAGATAGTGAACGATACTACGTAAGATATTATATTTCAGGTTATATCCTGCCTTGAAGAGTTTATTAAATGCTACTGTCGCAAAATTGGTTTCAAGTCATTGCAAACGGGATCAGTTAGATTTATAAACCCGTCTACGATCGAACGACCGCTTTCAAAATGGCGGCGTATCAGCGAAATGTGTATCGGACAGAGGAAATCGCCAACGATAAATAAAAACAGAAGGGAATCCGTATGAAAAGGATTTTACATTTCAGTACAGGGAAGGATGGTGTATAACTGCATATAAGATGGAACGGTAGGAAGTTCTCATTTACGGAGATATATGCGTATTTCGGCTGCCCACAGTTACGCTAAAAGCATGTAAACCCACTTCTGTTCTAAATCTTAAAATCAACAAATAACAGTTTGGGAATTTACATGGATAGGAACGTAGAGAATTATCAACTGTATAAAACTAGATAAGATGGAACAATATGGATATTATATATGCCGAGAATGATAAAGGCAAAATTTCAGTCGACGCACAGTTCGGCCGAAATCACTGTTCGGGAAGGATTTTTCAGGCTTAGGTTTAAGCTGTGACGTCGGTACCCTCCTATACGTCCGCGCTATGCGTATATATAGCGTATCGGTAAACTGAGCTACAGACAACGAAAGAGGGTTCAGACAGACTGGAGGCAGAGTTTCGCCACGACCCATGAATTGTGAGCGGATCGCCAGAAACATTTTTAAGTCCAGTATCTGAAGTCTGAGGGTAAGCGAAATTATGATAACTACCGTGTATAATAATTGTTATTTCAGGTTCATATAGAATTCACAAAATATGCCTGTATAATAATCATTGATATAATGTATTGTATTTTTAATATGATCTAAACATGTGCATTGTGGATGAGATGATTGTTGCTTGTACAAAAATTAATCACAAATAGCCCCACAGCCTAATGAAGATATATTTATCATATTGCTTTATCGCTTACGAAGATAAAGGCAGTCCCATGGCAGAGATTGTCATAGGGAAATGAAGTGTTAGAAACTTCTTCGTGGAAGATCCCAGTTTACGAGGTTAAGGTGACTAGTCCCCTTCCTCGCTGCCTTTGCCTTCCCTAGTTCGAGCGCACAACTTTGTACCCATTTACAGCTAGTAAACTGGAGTGTTCTACAGCCAGTTTCAGTAGAAAGCAACCTGATCACGTGGTCACTCACTTTCTTTATTTATGTATTACTTTTGTGTAGATGCTAAGGATAGCATCAGTATTTGAATTCGTACTTGATATGATTTGGAAGGATCAAGTTATAGAATATGAAGGGATGTATAGGAGCGGAATAAACCAGATGATGTTTATTACTGATATGTTAATATTAATTCTATATCATTGAACTGATGTTACTTGCTATGACTGTATAACTTTGACACCTGATGACTGACTTGTCTGATTTATGTGCTAGTCAGTTACACTTAATTGAAATGTTAATATTAATGCTATATCACTGAAATGATGTCCTTACTTACTATGATTGTATAACGGTGACATCTGATGACTGACTGGTCTGACATCTGTGCTAGTCAACTACAAGTCTAGCCAGATACTAGCCAAGGCTGATATGTTACAGGTTCCATGAAATAACTCAAACCAGACTGTCCAGTATCAGAAGCCGGTGTAGTTCATCCGAGGCAATCCCACCAAAGTGCAGGACCCCAAAGAGTGAACTTCAACTGGTCATTGGCATCCCTACTGTTGGGCCTACCAAGTCTGATATCAGCAAAGGACAGTTTCAGCAGTATCAAGTTGGAAAGATAAGTGTCCTGTTTGACACTGACCACCTATACATGTGAAACAGCCAATAGTTGAAAACAATAAGTAACCATACAGAAACTCAGTCAACTGATGACAGTTATCCTTAAATTCAAAGGACTAATAACAGTGATTTCAGTAACTTTATTATTTAAGATCTGGAAGTATAAACAGACCATAATAGTAATTGTGTGAATACTTTTATATATATATGTATATGCTCTTTTCCAACTAGTAGAAATAGAATATTAGTGTAATTATTAAACTATTTTAACTGTACCTGAGGATTTATTCACTTCTTCCATTTGTGGTTTCAGTGAATGTTCATTTTACTTATCCCCTAGAATATAAGTAATCATAAGATAGTCATAGGGAGGAGACACCTTAAATCCTGGTACTACTTCTTACCAACTGGGCCAGGGTTTTTACAGTCTGACTATTTTTATGATAACAATACACCAGTGCTTATTTCTAAGACTGGGGTATTACTTGTAAGGTCAGAACTCTTTACTGGCATACTCTTACATATAAATAATTTTAAATAACCTCCCGCTACAGCTACGTGCCTAAGTCAGCTGGAGGAAGCTCTTGTTGTTCTGAGCCCTTGTGAAATGTCAGAAGGTCTTCAACAGTGAACTTTAAGATTGGAAGAACCGCAGTTGTGGGATTCTTTCCAGTTCCATTGCTGGGTCAGGCCTAGAAGAACTTTTCGAAGATAAGTAGCCATGTTTGGGGCTACTTGACTTTGCAAAACCATACCACACAAAAGAAATTATAAACTTAAGATTATAAGAATCTAAGAATATGGATCATATAACCTACGAGTGTATTCTCTACAAGTGAACACTGAAAAGATGAAACACCAGAATGTGGTGTAAAGAACATAGCAAATGCCATTATAACTTGTGATATAATAATATTAACATGTGTTCAAGTTTAGCACAGAAGAAATACAGTTTTCATCAAAGATCGAGAAAACAGATGCAGATGAACTTTGTTTAACTGTCAATGTAATATAAAGACTTGAAAATGAATATATATATAAATATTATATATATTTATAAGAACTACTTATTCGGAGTAACCAGGAGGACATGCACACCATCATAGCTGGCAGACGCTGGAGTTGGGTTGGCCATGTCCTCAGAAGGGACCCTGATACCATCGCAAGAACAGCTATGCTATGGACCCCCGAGGGAAAGCGAAAGAGAGGCCGACCAAAAACAACTTGGCGGAAAACTGTGGAAGCTGAGATGCAAAGAATGAACCACAGTTGGGGCACTGTACGAAGGATGGCCGCCGACCGAGCAAAGTGGAATCAATTTGTTGCTGCCCTACAAGACGCCACGTGATGGCCGCTGACTGCTTTGACGGTTGGCGGTTATGGATCAAAGAAGAAGATATATATATATATATATATATATATATATATATATATATATATATATATATATATATATATATATATATATATATATATATATATATATTTTTTTTCCTTAACCAGCGGCACTTGGGCTTTCAGCCCTTCGGCCCAATGACATGTCATTGCGAGGCTGGGAAACCTGAGGACTTTCCTTCCAACCCGGTTAGGAGCTTCGCTTCTTCCCATCCACATAGGATTTATCACAGGAGCCGTTCAGGTTATTCAGTCAAATATCCGGCCGTAAACATTTCTTCAAACGCTGACGCCCGGGTTTGAACCACGAACACCTGGTCGCCAGTACAACGCCAAAGCCATTACACCAGCGCGGCTCCCATATATATATATACCTATATATATATACCTATATATATATATACCTATATATATATACCTATAAATATATATATACCTATATATATATATACCTATATATATATACCTATATATATATACCTATATATATATATATATATATATATATATATATACCTATATATATATATATATATACCTATATATATATACCTATATATATATATACCTATATATATATATATATATATATATATATATATATATATATATATATATATATATATATATATAGGTATATATATATATATATATATATATATATATGGGAGCCGCGCTGGTGTAATGGCTACAACGTTGTACTGGCGACCAGGTGTTCATGGTTCAAACCCGGCCGTTGCAAATTGAGGCTGAGGATAAGAAGTTGAAAATAGAAGCTGAGGCTAAGAAGTTGGAGGTTGAAAGGGAAGAAAGAAAGTTGCAAGCTGAAAGGGACCATCAATTGAAAATGAAAGAACTTGAACTTCAAGGAATTGCTACGGGAAATGGAATTAGTCCATCTCACTCGGAGAGCAGCTCCAGCCAGAGCACCTCAAATGGAGCCATGAACTTTCACTTTGATCCATTTGTGGAAAATGAAGACGAAATTGAAGATTACCTTGATAGGTATGAGAGACTGGCCACCACTTATGGCCTAAAAAAAAAAAAAAAAGTGGACTTTGAAGTTGTCGCATGGATTGAGAGGAGTGGCTTACAATGTTTTCTTAAAACTTCCAAAAGAAGATCAAGAAAATTATGAAACCTTAAAACAAGCATTGTTGGTTCGTTATGAACAAAACGCAGACTCTTATAGAAAGAGATTTAGAAATGTGAAGCTTCAGTCAGGAGAAACATACCAGCAGTTTTCAGCAAGGTTGGAGAGTGTTACAGACTTTTCTTCTTAGATTGCTGGGGCTAATATTATATTTCGTTTCATACACTGTTAATTCATCTGTTCCGTCTTTAACGGAGTATCGTTTTCTGCTGCAACAGTGGATTCATCTGTGTTATTTTGATAGTTGAGTCTAAACGTTTATTCAATAACTTCTTATATATTTAACTGTCAGTGTTTTATTATTTCATATCATTTCTTAATGGCTTGACAGAGTGTTGTGTTCTTTTGACTCATACTTTGAAGTTCAACGGTCAATAGTCGTATAATAGAACTGGAACTTTCAAAAGACTTCAGTGAACACGTCTCGTTCGGACGACTACAACATTTTAATACTCATTCAACGTTTCATCATGAATTCTAGACTATAAGATATTTCACATTAAAGACACTTGCTATCACAGTTCAGAGTCTACATCTTATCAGACAGGACGATTCTCCAGCAACTTCAGAGCAGAGGCAGAGGCCTTGAAAACTGCAGCAGAGGTTATATTGACAGAAAAAACGGCAGAGAGACAAGTTGCTTTCTTTACTGATGCACAGTCAGTAATTGCAACGTTGAAAAGACAAAATAATACAGACCTGGATGATCTCAGAGTAGTGCTCCACAAACTTTGTCAACGATTCAAAAGTGTTGTGATCCAGTGGATCCCATCTCATTGTAACATCGCCGGCAATGAAGAGGCTGACAGAATGGCAAAAGAAGGTTCACATCTACCTCAGCCTGATGCAAGCATAACTTTTGAGGAGGCAAAGAGTTTTATCAGAATCAGTTACAGAAACAAATGGAATGTAGAACATCCAGGGCACACACAGAATGATGCTTACTACCAGCTCCACAGAAGAGAACAAAGGGCAATCTTCAGACTCCGCACTGGTCACAACAGATGGAGATACCATCTATTCAACAAGCTAAAGATAGGAACTACCGATCAGTGTAACTGTTGCACTGATAAAATGACTGCTGAACATCTACTTCAAAGTTGCCCCTTATATGTGGTACAGAGAAGGTGCATATGGCCGACGCCAGCTCCTTTCGTGGAAAAGCTTTACGGGGATTCAAATAGCCTCAAACTGACTACTGCTTTCTTTGAGAACATTCAAGTGGACGTCTGAGAGTGTACGAAGAAGAAGACATTGCACGTCTGTCATGTAACCGTTTTAAATATCGTTCATGTCTTTTAACCAAATCTATCTACCAAGCATTTGGCATAATTAATATATTTACGCAGTATTAATATTTCTGCTACAGTTTCATTAGGGTCACTGCCTAATATACACATCGAAAACTCTGTCTATATTATTAACTCAGTTTGGCATTACTAGCCGGGCTCTATCAGCCGTTACATATTATCTCCGCGTTCGTATTTCACGAATATCGCGTCTAAGAATTATTGCGTTTAAATAATACCGCTTTACATAATCCTGGACTCGCTGGTCCTTAAACACATTATTATTTTATTGGCTTTACAAGCACTATATTAACTGTTATACATAATCCGAAGTGGTTCTACCACACAAATCCTAAAACGCTGTTATATGCCCGAAAACTACACAAAGACTCTCTGGTTACTAGCCTAAAACGTCATACCACATTATACGCGAACCTTATTATTCTATTTAGTGGAGGTGTTACATGGTGCAACCATCCGAATCAAGTTCAAACCAAAATTCTCGCAAACCATGCAACAATCCTCAACATCATCTCCCTCGATCCCAAACGTAACACTTGTGGCACGTGTGAGAGTGGTGGAGACGAAGTACACGTACGTAATTAAAGTGAAGTATACACTAACACTATAGAAATATTCAACAAAACGATAAATATTGCAATAAAATGTTCTAACAAACTAAATAGATGTTATTTGTGAATACTGTCTATGTGTCCTGCACAGTTCCTGGACAACAGATCTGCTAGGTCATTGTCACGTCCAGAAATCGGCAGAATGGTAAATGCAAATTCCTGGACGAGTAAGTACCATCGATGAATTCTCGCGTTACGCAGGGTCCTGGAAGTGATATATGTCAGAGGACTGTGGTCGGTCTGCATGTAAAAATGTGTGCCAATGAGAAACTTTGCCAACTTCTCGAGGCACGAGACTACAGCCAGAAGTTCACGTTCTCCCATTGCGTATTTTTGTTTAGCTGGTGGCAACTTCCGCGAGACAAAATAACATACCCTGGTACCACTGTAGTAAACATCCGCCGATGCCGTACATGGAAGCATCTGTTTGGATTACAAATGGAATGTTTAAGTTGGGTAACAATAAAATAGGTTGAGTCGAAAATAATTCCTTTAGTTTTACTAAAGCACTATCGCATTCCAATGTCCATTTAATTACTTTTGGACTACCTTTGGCAAGCAGTTTAGACAAAGGAGCAGAAATTTGTGCGAAATTAGGAAGGAATTTGTGAAAAAAGTTTATTAAGCCTAAGAGGCTTCTGACTTGTTTCTTAGTATGAGGAATAGAAATATCTAAAATTCGTTTGACAGTTGTGTCATCAGGATATAACCGATGGTTACCTATGTGGTGACCAAGAAATGAAATTTCCTAACAACCTATTTGGACCTTGAAAGGTCGCACAGTCGAACAGTGTTGGCATAACGTTAGAAGAGGTGAAGTCAACCCAGTAATGTGGTCGTCCCAAGAATCATGAAAATGATGTCGTCGATGTACGTGATGACATCTTTTCAATCGCCAAGAAGGCGGCGCTTCGTGCGCACAAAAGTCGCAGGAGCGTTTACAAGGCCGAAGCACATATAATTCCACTGGAAAAGTTCAAATGGAGTCATAAACGCAGTGAAAGGTTTGGCATGATCAGTACGTGGGATTTGCCAATATCCTTTCGACAGATCTAATTTACTGAAGAAAGTAGCATGTGAAACTTGAGAAAGGAGATCTTCTAACAAAGGGATTTATAATCATAATGTTGTTCAAACACTGAAAGTCAATGCACATAAGTAACGAATCATCATTCACAAATCAGAAACGATAAAGTTGTAGAGAGATCAGGGAAGTCAGTAATGAAAAATATTGCAAGTGTCAATATGATGACAGATATAACAGATAGAATATGTGAAAAGAAAGAAAAGATGATATTACTGGAATAAAAGATATCATCTACAAAAAGATATAGGAAATAGTATAATACATCATGGATGTGTGTAAGAACAAAACATCTGGTAAAGAATGAATAAAAACGTAGACGAACGCAGCTACAAAGATCTTGTTGTAGAATTGTGTGCGAGTTGCAGGTCTAAATAATGGTGTGCAAAAAGCGAACCATTCTTGAATTTGACAGCCTCAAGAGCATCATAGTACCGAGAAAAACGAACAAATGCAAGCTGGTGAGAGGAGTGTTGAAGTGCAAACATACGAACAAATTCAACATCTCCGACACGCTGAAACAATTTTCGAATTGTATACCAATTCGCGCTCGAAGGTAAATTGCGCACCAAAATAGTGCGATTAGGTGAAATATGAACTCGGCCAGGTCGAAACTGAGCCTGAGAATCATTGAACCTATTATGTGTCATGAGAGTCAAGCGCACAGAAGTATTCTTAGGTACATATTGGTCTTTGCATGTCGCAATGGTGTGACAATCATGGTGACACCTGTGATTATCCGAATGAGTATGATGAGTAACAACTCCCAAATGAGCATGTCGTAGATCATCACCAATTGGTGGAGTCAGATTATCCTGAACAGGACATGTTGTAGGGGCAGGACAATCATGATTGTCATCAGAACATGCTCCGACAGCAGTACAGCTAAAAACTGTCACGTTATTATATTGTGAATTGTGAAACACCTCACCCTCAGGTGAAACCTGCTGACTATAAATATCCTGAGTTTTATTGTCATTCGAAACAGATTTGTGTAACTGAAGTTTGTTAAAATCATTTTGTCCAACACACGTAACAGCAACTCAATGTATACTCGTGCCACCGGGAAACTTTCTATATTCCCTCCAAAAGTGACACATTTAACAGATTTGCCTGTGAATGCAGAGGGCTCGATAAGCGAGTGCTTTATCCCGACCGTTGAGCATCCGCTATCCCTTAAAACTTGTACTGTTTTCCCATACAAGATTCCTGGATGAAATGTGAGATAACCCATTTTCACACACGCAGACATTGTAGGCATAATATGACCACAGTTAAGTGTCATTGTAGACTTAGATATGTGTTGTGATTGACACTCATAACAAGTATCATTCATTACCATACATGCATTTGCATGATCATTACCATCATTATCTTTATCCTTCTTGACAGTGTAGTTATTTGCATGTCTATGTTTACATTTCTCCCTATAAGGAGATCTGACATGACCTTTATTTTTATTGACAGACTTTTTCTTACTATAATAAAAATCAGAGGAATCAACATTCCTGGAATCTCTGCTATATGATGATTTTTGTTTATAGTAACCTTTATGATGTGAATCATCATAATCCCTGCCTTTGTGATACCCACGATCATGAGGTGAGTGCCCTCTATAACCTCGTCGATACAAACTTGAAGGAGAGCGATGACGACGAAAGTTGTAAAAGCCTCTATCAGAATGATAGCAATCTGAACGATAACGTCCATCAACGCTCTTAGATCGAGGTCTGTGATCATAAGATCTGTGATCGTGGTGTGCTGAGCACGCAGGCAAAGGATCTCGAATAGAAGATTTATGAATATCTTTATTCGGATGTGCGGTTACGAATTGTCTTCCTAATTTCTCATATTCATCAATAGAATTTTGATGATCTTCTTACAGATCTTCCAGGTCGGACATCACTTATCTCCCATGACATTATCCTTACTGACTATCAACCTATTAAACTAAGACCCTATCCTATATCTTTACACCACAAAGATAGGGTGGAGAAAGAACTAAAAGAGATGATACGCTTAAGGGTTATATCTCTTTCAGAATCACCATACGCATTCCCAATGGTGATTGTCAAGAAGAAGGATGATTCGTTATGTATATGCATTGATTTTAGGCGACTGAGCAGCATTACAGTTACAGACGCCGAACCTATGCATCTATTAGACGATCTTCTATCGCAAGTATCTAACGCTACTTTCTTTAGTAAATTAGATCTTTCTAAAGGCTATTGGCAAATTTCACTTGCTGAACATGCCAAACCATTCACAGCGTTTACAACTCCATTTGGTCTTTTCCAATGGAATTACATGTGTTTTGGTCTAGTAAACGCGCCTGCGACTTTTGTGCGCATGATGCGCCGTCTTCTTGGCGATCGGAAAGATGTCATCACGTACATCGATGACATCTGCTTATTTCATGACTCTATTATTTTCTAAGACACCTATTTTGTTGTTACCAAATCTACGTATTCCATTCATACTTCAAACAGACGCATCAAGTTATGGAATCAGTGGCTGTTTGTTACAATGCTACAAGAAAACGCTCCATCCTTGTTTCTTCGTATCACGCAAATTGACATCAGCTGAACAGAAGTATGCGACAGGTGAACGTGAGCTCCTGTCCGTGGTCTGGTGCCTCGAGAAGCTGTCAAGATACCTCATCGGCACGCACTGTTACATCCAGACAGACCACAGCCCTCTTACTTACATTACATCCAGAACTATGCGTAATTCGAGAATTCACAGATGGTACTTGCTGCTCCAGGAATTCTCATTTACGATTCTACCTATTGCTGGATCAGACAACAACTTAGCGGATTTATTATCGCGCAACTTCTCTGAAAAAAAAATGAATTAATTCTTTAGATAACATTTTGTAGATTGTTAATAGTTGGTATTCTAAGACTTATTGTGAGTATTCATTGATTATTATAATTATAAATATATATATATTATTAATACTCATATGGTAGAAGCGTACGTCTTCTCCACCACTCTCATGCGTGCCACGAGTGTCACGTTTGGGAGCGAGGGGGATGATGTTGAGGATTGTTACATGTTTGCAAGCATTTGGGTTTGGATCCGACTCAAATGATTGCACCAATGGAACACCTCAAATGAATATGTATATATTAACGACATGGTCTGCATATCTCTATGCATGACGCGTATGACTTGAAAACGTCATTCGACTTGTGGGCTTCGACCCTAACGGCAGTGTTCAAGGTGTGTGGCCTAGCCACTATGGTATGTGTGGTATAACCACTTTGGAAAGTGTGGCATAGCCACTGAATTTATATGTGTGGCTGGTAAGCCAACTTAGCAGTGTATTCATGGAGCAAACGTAAGTCGTGTCGTTCGTAACGCAGTTTGAATATATATGGCTGATTAGCCTGGCGTTGTATGCCAAATGAACATTATGATACTAGCAGCAGGAGTAAGTCTAGTATAAAGGAATATTATGTAGCTAGCAGCAGGAGTAAGTCTAGTACAAAGGAATATTATACGACTAGCAGCAGGAGTAAGTCTAGTGTAAAAAGGATAGTATAAAACTAGCAGTAGGAGTAAGTCTAGTTAGCATATGAACCATGCCAAAGGATGTTGGCTGGAAAAAGGAACTGACCGCTAAGCAGAACTGTAGATTATTGAACATGTGATTTTAATGAGGAATAAGAACTCTTGCGACACGTACATTAACTGTGATTGTGAACTATGTCGTTACGTAGTTGTGACTTCTCGTGGAAAAGAGAATAGTAATTAAATGTTTGAGTCGTCGAATCCTGGTCTTATTCAATGACGTATTCTGAGTTCAGTTATATACTGTTTTATTCAACAATAATGACCAGTGATATTTAATGCATAAACACGCTGCCTCACACTGCTAATATTAATAATACAAGAGAATAATCAGGTCAGTCAATATTCATATCTTTAATATGAAGCATGTTCAAGTACCAACATATTACACGGGTTACAATGGACAATATCGATACGAGCGTAGTGCATAACGAAATCCCAGAAAAAATGAAGTAAATGAACCCGGAGGACTTTGACTTCTAATATCAGAATACGCATGCAACATCTTGGTAATCAGAAATATTGAGAATTTTACCATACTGGAGTTGAGTCCTCAACAGACTGGTCACAATTGAAATGTCTGGCAACTTCTGTGGTCGCCATTCCACTGCTGAGCATACCAACAGCTTGCCATCGCTCTTGTGACGACAGTCGAGGCATGACAAAAACATTAACAGACTTTCTTTCGATGAAAACAGATAATGGCTTTTTACTCGCTGAAACTTGAATAATGCGTGTGCCAAATTTCAATGGGATTCGACTTTTAATAAAGCCAGAATTTATCAAAAACCTTGTTTTGCACGTGAAGCCCGCAAAATTTGAAGTAAACATCACATCGACAGTAAAGTGGGAATACATGAACTTCATCACTTGCACACTTTCGGGGTTTGAAAATCGCTCTCTTGCATAAACATTTCAACAGTGAAAACATGTCACGATTTCGATGCGTTTTTAATGGCGGCTAGTATATATTATACATCTGTCGATTCTGAGTTTTCCCCCCAGTAGCCCTGATTGTAGAACCTGGAAAGTTGACAATAGCAGGAATCGATTGATGGAATACTTGAGAACTTGGTTTGGTTTTTGGACCATGCATTTGAAAACTGGTGTTTGTCGAGTACACAGGATACACGGTTCAACCCATGTGGGTTATAATTAGGGATATAGAGTTCATCATTCTGTATAGCGCATTACATTGTTGTTTTTCTTGTGTGTTGACTCTTCCATGCTGTAATTTATCTGCCGTTTGTTGTGGCATTGTTTAATGTCTATGATGTTTGTAATGTATTCTCTTCCATGATACTACAATGCTCTCTCTCGCTATTGACATTCTTTTAAAAGTTTGTTAGTTTTTTAATTTGGTAGTTTTTTGTTTGTTTTTGTTTAACTCTTGTACTGATATTTTATGGACATTTTTTTTTTAAGTTTTAAAAATTTATTTCTTATTAATTTTTTGTGTTTTTGTTTTTCCTTGTCATTCTCGTGTGTTCTGATTGTTATTTGTTGGTTCTTGTTTTGGTAATATAAAATGTGTTGTGTAGCTCCCTAGGTAGGTCAATTTTTTAGCACAGTTTCTAGTGATGGTGATGGAGAGTTTTGTGTTCTCAAGTATTCCATGAATGATTTCCTGTACTGTACATATTTCTTGCATGTTAGAATATTATGTGCCATAGTGTTGTTACACAGTAGGGTTCCTCCACCATGAAATAGCCTGTTCCTAGTTGAAGTCTAGTCAGTTTTCTATTGCATGATATTTTTGGTTCATTAGATATCTAACATGTCCGTGTTGGATCTTTTAGCAGTTTATAGGCGTGTCTGCCTTTTTGACTTTGTGGGGGGAGGGGGGTTCTTGTCAGTAATTATTTCTAGTGCTTTTGCTATTGTTACCATTTGTGATGTGAATACAGATGTGTTTTCAGTTACACTAACATTTTTCTTCAGCTTCCAGGCTGGAATGTGTAATACAAAACTCTTCATCATCATCACTAGAAACTGTACTAAAAAGTGACCTACCCAGGGAGCTACACAACATTATAAAATTGTATATTACCAAAACAAGAACTAACATATAACAACCAAATCAAATGAGAATGGCAAAGGAAGTACAAAAACACTTCTAAATAATAATAAAAATTTCTCCCATACGATATCAGTATAAGAAGTAAAAAAAAAATAACACTACAAATTAAAAAAACCAACAAACGCCTAGTAGATACATTTAAATGAATGTCAGTTGCAATAAAAAAGACATAAAATAATACAATAAAACATAACTTACTAACCATCCAAAACGCAACAGGATAGAGAGAAAGAGAGACAGACAGACAGACAGAGAGAGGGAGAGAGAGAGAGAGAGCAATCTAGGTTCATGAAAGCATATACAATATAAGCACCATAGACATTAAACAATGCCACAACAAACGACAGATAAATTATAGCCTGGAAGAACCAACACACAAGACAAACAACCAATGTAATATGCTGTATAGAATGATTAACACTATATACCCTAATTATAACAAACATGGGGTTGAACCCAGTATCACGTGCAGATGACAAACACCAGTGTTCATGTGCATGGTCCAAAAATCAAAACCAAAATTTATATTAGAGTGAGTCATAGGAAGTGAGAACAAAGACTTGACAAATGTATAACCTGAACAGATCAAAGGATGATCACTATTATAGTCTGTAGCACAATCCTCAATCTCAGGAAATAAATGATGGTGGTGTATGGATTTTCTGACATACACACCTGAATGCAGGAAATGATTAAGAGATCGCACTTGAAGAAACACCGCAACCAGATGTGAAATGATACACATATCTTGGCAGCAATATAGACAAAGTTGGAGGGACAGACAAAGATATCAGAATAAGGATACTACATGCAAGAGGAGCTTTCATTACCCTAGGAAATATATGGAAATCAAAATAATTCAAAGTCTAAAATAAAAATCATAATCTTCAACTCAAATGTTGAATTGTATGGCTCTGAAACATAAGGGGAAAACAACCAAGAAATTACAGACTTTCATAAATGGGCGCTTGCGTAGAACAGAAAGCCTGACCGGTATGATAAGATAACAACCAGATCGCAAGGTCTTTTATATTTTGACATGCACTCTAGTATAACCGATGGACCATGCGTCTCGGTTGAACGGAGCGCGCTTCGCCACAACGAGGCAAAATACTATTTTTGTTTTTAAATGTACTTCATGATTTTTGCAACTTTTAGGACTTTCAGTTTGCAGTTAGTCAACAAATGCAGTTATTCCAATTCTCAAACATTTAATGAGTGTGGCTCGCAATAGGAAACATTGCTTGTTAGCCACTTTGAGAAAACAGAAGCCAGGCAATATAGTTAGCTTCAGGCAGGACATTGTTTTAGCACTATTTTAGTTGCAGAGACAGACATTTCTGAAAATGTTCAGTTTGATAAATTAAAGATAACTGTTAAAGTCGGATCCTGTCAAGACTTATACATCGTCCGTGTTGTGTCAATGTCACATCAAAAAATATTGACTATCAGAAGTGAGTAACCGTCTGTAGATAGACTAGGTATCGTCGGATGAGCAAAGACAGTGGTTAGAGCACTTGTCTCTCTCTGTGAAGTTACGGGTTGCAGGATCGAAACCTTGTGGCACCCCTCTCCAGTTTACCCAGCTGTAAATGGGTATCTGACTCTGTTCGTGGGTTACGGAAGTCAAAAGCGGCGAGGCTAGGAACTGGTCTCCGTACCTCATAAAGCTGAACCTGTTATAATGAGGTCTCTAACACGTCATTCTCCTACGGCAGTATCTACCATGTGACTTTACCTATAGATAAACTAGAGGTGCAACAAAAAGAGACATCACGATAACTTTGTCGAGAGACTACTGATAGTTTTGTCATAACAGACTCGATTAGTTTCACTCTGTACGGCTTCCCCTTCTTCGTACACTCTCAGACGTCTACTTCAATATTTTCAAAGAAAGCAACCATCAGTTTCAGACTTTCTGAATCTCCGTAGAGCTTTTTCCAGGAATGGTACTAATGACGGCCATATGTGCTTTCTTTGTTGCTCATAAGTTCGGTATCTTTGAAACAGATGTCCAGCTGTTATTTCATCCGTGCCACAGTCACATCGGTAGTTCCTATCTTTAGCTTGTTCAATAGATGATATCCCAGTCTGTTGTGGCCCGTGTGGAGTCGGAAGATTACCACTTGTTCTCGTCTGTTGAGCTGGTAGTGTGCATCATTTTGAGTGTGACCTGGATGCTCTGTACCCCATTTGTTTCTGTATCTGGTTCTGATAAAACTCTTTGCCTCATCGAAAGTTTTGCTTGTATCAGGCTGAGGTAACTTTCCACCTTCCTTCGCCAATATGTCGTCCTCTTCGTTGCCGGGGAATTTACAATGAGATGGCATCCATTATATCCGAACCCTTTTGAATTGTTGACATAGTTTGTGTAGCACTACTACTCTTAGGTCATCCAGGTCTCCATTATTTTGGCTCCTCAGCGTTGCAACTACTGACATTGCATCTGTGAGTAAAACAACATGTCTGTTGGTGCTGTCCTTTGTCGTTAGAATCATTGCTGCAGTTTACGGCATTCCTTCCTCTGCAATTTCTAAACATGGACTTGTTTAAAACGTGATAATTTCATATTTTACATTTAACATGGATTGGACACAAATTTAACTGATCTAATATGTCCTCTTATATAAATGTGAACTTTGTGTTTCCAGCCACTGTTATTGGTCAGTAGTGACACACATATCATCTAGCTGTTTATTATTCGCGGTAGAAATGGGGGACAATAACAATTAGGAAGCAGGTGTAGTTTTGGACAAATATCTGTACTTAACGTCCTCTGAATTAGCTCTGCTCAAGGCATCCTTCATTGTATGTTTTTTTCTGAAGAGTGCGGTATCAGATTCGTAATCTACGATGTGAACGATGTTGTCACTCTGGCTTGGCTTGTCCACGTAATCACTTTCAGGAGTTATCTCAGCTCTCGTCTGGTGTTTGATAGCCTGTCTTGTTCTTTGTCTCCTTTCTTGAAGTCTGCCATCAAGTTCTGATAAGGTCATGCTGATCTTGGCAGACTTGCGGAACAGTTTTTGACTGTTGACAGCCGGGTCTTGATGTGATCTTATTGCCACGGAAGCTGATTTTACCCTTGACATCAAATCCTCGGCATCGCTTCTTTGGGTTATGAGTTTTCCCGATCTGTTGGAAGGACAAGACGTTTTATTTTTATGTTGTTAAAATGATACTGTTTAAAAACGTGAATATACATACTAATGTGTACATACATACCTGTCTCTGTGTGTTTTTTCTTCTGGTATGCTCTGGAACAGCATAGGGACATTTTTCTGTCAGTTTAGCAGCCCTTATAAAACCTCACCATCATATATAAATATTCATAATTCGCCTTTTCTTCGCTCTTCTTCTTTCTCGTCGTCGTTTGCTCTCAAATAACAACATCTATCTCTCTCCCTCAAATAACCACATCTATCTCTCTCCCTCAAATAACCACATCTATCTCTCTCCCTCAAATAACCACATCTATCTCCCCTCTCCCTCAAATAACCACATCTATCTCCTCTCTCCCTCAAATAACCACATCTATCTCTCTCCCTCAAATAACCAGATCTATCTCTCTCCCTCAAATAACCAGATCTATCTCTCTCCCTCAAATAACCACATCTATCTCTCTCCCTCAAATAACCACATCTATCTCTCTCCCTCAAATAACCACATCTATCTCTCTCCCTCAAATAACCACATCTATCTCTCTCCCTCAAATAACCACATCTATCTCTCTCTCTCCCTCAAATAACCACATCTATCTCCCTCAAATAACCACATCTATCTCTCTCCCTCAAATAACCACATCTCTCTCTCCCTCAAATAACCACATCTATCTTTCTCCCTCAAATAACTACATCTATCTCTCTGCCTCAAATAACTACATCTATCTCTCTCCCTCAAATAACTACATCTATCTCTCTCCCTCAAATAACCACATTTATCTCTCTCCCTCAAAAACCCACATCTATCTCTCTCCCTCAAATAACCACATCTATCTCCTCTCTCCCTCAAATAACTACATCTATCTCTCTCCCTCAAATAACCACATCTATCTCCTCTCTCCCTCAAATAACCACATCTATCTCCTCTCTCCCTCAAATAACCACATCTATCTCTCTCCCTCAAATAACCACATCTATCTCCTCTCTCCCTCAAATAACCTTATCAATCTCCTCTCTCCCTTAAATAACTACATCTATCTCTCTCCCTCAAATAACTACATCTATCTCTCTCCCTCAAATAACCACATCTATCTCTCTCCCTTAAATAACTACATCTATCTCTCTCCTTCAAATAACCACATCTATCTCCTCTCTCCTTCAAATAACCACATCTATCTCTCTCCCTTAAATAACTACATCTATCTCCTCTCTCCCTCAAATAACTACGTCTATCTCTCTCCCTTAAATAACTACATCTATCTCTCTCCCTCAAATAACCACATCTATCTCTCTCCCTCAAATAGCCACATCTATCTCTCTCCCTCAAATAACCACATCTATCTCTCTCCCTCAAATAACCACATCTATCTCTCTCCCTCAAATAACCACATCTATCTCTCTCCCTCAAATAACCACATCTATCTCTCTCTCTCCCTCAAATAACCACATCTATCTCCCTCAAATAACCACATCTATCTCTCTCCCTCAAATAACCACATCTCTCTCTCCCTCAAATAACCACATCTATCTTTCTCCCTCAAATAACTACATCTATCTCTCTCCCTCAAATAACTACATCTATCTCTCTCCCTCAAATAACCACATTTATCTCTCTCCCTCAAATAACCACATCTATCTCTCTCTCTCTCAAATAACCACATCTATCTCCTCTCTCCCTCAAATAACTACATCTATCTCTCTCCCTCAAATAACCACATCTATCTCCTCTCTCCCTCAAATAACCACATCTATCTCCTCTCTCCCTCAAATAACCACATCTATCTCTCTCCCTCAAATAACCACATCTATCTCCTCTCTCCCTTAAATAACTACATCTATCTCTCTCCCTCAAATAACTACATCTATCTCTCTCCCTCAAATAACCACATCTATCTCTCTCCCTTAAATAACTACATCTATCTCTCTCCCTCAAATAACCACATCTATCTCCTCTCTCCTTCAAATAACCACATCTATCTCTCTCCCTTAAATAACCACATCTATCTCCTCTCTCCCTCAAATAACTACATCTATCTCTCTCCCTTAAATAACTACATCTATCTCTCTCCCTCAAATAACCACATCTATCTCCTCTCTCCTTCAAATAACCACATCTATCTCCTCTCTCCCTCAAATAACTACATCTATCTCTCTCCCTCAAATAACTACATCTATCTCTCTCCCTCAAACAACCACACCTATCTCCTCTCTCCCTCAAATAACCACATCTATCTCCTCTCTCCCTCAAATAACTACATCTATCTCTCTCCCTCAAATAACCACATCTATCTCCTCTCTCCCTCCAATAACCACATCTATCTCCTCTCTCCCTCAAATAACTACATCTATCTCCTCTCTCCCTCCAATAACCACATCTATCTCCTCTCTCCCTCAAATAACCACATCTATCTCCTCTCTCCCTCAAATAACCACATCTATCTCTCTCCCTCAAATAACTACATCTATCTCTCTCCCTCAAACAACCACATCTATCTCCTTGTTGACTCCGTTTTATGGTTGAGTACAGTTTATACTGGTGAAGAGGTAGCTTCAAACGCGAATGGTTAAAATGAACGAATGTCAACAATATTCTTCCAACGAACTTCAACAAGTAGTGAACTGGGCAAGTACTGGCAGTACATAAGTCGGTGATGACTGTACATCGATTTTATTCAACATGACACAGACGGAATGGACAAGACTAACATCGTCACAGGCGCAAAGATCATACATCAGCATAATGGTAATTACTTTTAAAGTTCCTGAAGATTCTCTACCATAAAGTCCTCTGACTCAAGTGACTAAGGATCACAAACTGTTACCGTATAATATTCTTCTCATTCAAGTCCGTTGACCTTCTCTCAAGGACGTCTATCATGGTAACGTATTCATACTCCAGGAAAAAATCTTCCATATCATACTTCACAATCCCATACGTTCTCCAAAACATAACGTTAGATAGCATATAGTTTCAAACAAAGTCATACACGATAATACGAACAGGTTAGAGATTCCAGTTGACTAACCTCTCCCATTCTATGCCACGCTTCTGGCATTGTTGTAACAGCATATTAAAACATGTGCATAAGGTAATCAATAACTTCTTCCACTCGTAGGAATCCTTCTTCTACGATACAAATCCTAAAGGCAAACGACTCTGTAGATCCATTCTAGGAATAACATATTCCCGCTAGACTAGTATTAGAGTGGCCTTATAATACAGCTTTAAATAAGAAGTGGGGCGATAACTTACGTGACATTGCTGCTATTGGTTTCGACCTGAAGACCAATACAGATCACTAGAATAAATGGCTTTCCATAAACATGCCATTGAATACAAATATAATATAATATAACAATCATGGACATAAACAAGTTCCATGTTGCCCCTTCAAAAATGACGTCACAAACTACTCAACTAGGTTACCCGTGCGTCCCAAAGCAACACTCACTGCTTCGTGCACGTCAGTGCGCGAATCATTCGACCGCACAAATAATATAACTATATCAAGACTGGTGCGTACATTTGGCAGGACCGAAGACTACCCCCTTAGGTAATAAATGTACGTAACAGCTCCCTTATTACCTCCCCTTAAAAAAATTAATTCTATTAATTTTTTTTTGAACTAATTACTCGAGAGAGGTGAGTCAAAAACTACAACAAGATATGAAATGCATAAAGTTATATCATATTAAGAAAAGAATATTAAATTGAAATCAATATAACTAAATGACAGTATGCATTAAAGCACACATCCACAATCGACCTACTTTGGAACGATGTGGTAATATTCGAAGTAAAAACAAGTTTGAAAATGAAAATGAAAAAAAACCATTAAAAAAAATGATAATAAAATTCAACTAAGTTTTCTAAAAAAAATTTGAAACATATGATTTCAAAAATGAAAATGAACAGCAACACTGATGATAATCAATGACAAGAGGATCAATAAAACAGAGAAATTGAAAATACAATGTGCAAAAATGAAACAATGTAAAATTAAACACTTTAAGAATCAACACACTTAATGTTTTCTAACACTAGTACGGTTGACTAGTGATCTAACAGTGAGATATCATAACTAAGACCCGTGAATGCAGGCATTACGTGACAACTAAGAAAGTTAGTATGTGTGTGATCCATAATCAATTAAATAGATTAAGTTGAATTAATCTAATTTATATATTCCTTAATTACTAACAAATAACTAGTTAACAATATATTCTAAGTAATTTCAATATCACTATCAATATGTCACTGTTCCGTTACAACTAGTTAGTAATCGACGAGATAATGTTCTCAATGTTCCATACACGATATAATATATTCTCTAACACGTTATGTAGTGTAATATGTTCCATAGGAATAACAAATGTATATTTGTCGCTCTTAACAATGTTGCCATATTAATAAAAAGTTACTGTAGTACCAATGTTCTCGTTCTAATAAAACGTTAATATAGTATCAATAACAATGTACAAAGTTATTCATGTTATCGGTGAGGATGTTCCAACATCTGGAAGTGGCTTAGTTTCGACAAGTTCGCTTGGGCATCTTGATAGACAGTCTGCGAACACATTCTGCACTCCAGGAATAGCTCGTATCTCAAAATGGAACGGTTGAAGTGCTATAGCGTAACGCGCTGACTTTGATGACTTAACGTTCCCTGTATTCAGTGCGGTAAGAGCTTTCTGGTCAGACTCCACCACAAAGTGTGATCCGAGGAGATAACGATCCAGTTTAGTGATTGCCCAGACAAGAGCAAGGAGCTCTTTATCCAGAACGGAATATTTCGTCTCGCTCGGCGTGAGCTTTCTGGATACGTACATAACCGGAAATAAGGTGCCGTTATATTCCTGCATCAAAACTTCAGCAATAGCGTAAGAACTTGCATCACTGCGGAGAATGAAGGTGAGATTTTTGTCAGGCAACCTCAAAAAAGGTGCATTTGAAAAAAATTGTTTTATATAGTCTAACGCCGTTTGGTGATCCTGCGACCACTTTATTACATTAGATGTGCCTTTCTTCAGTAGAGACAAAAAAGGTGCAGTTATAGTAGACAAATGAGGGATGAATTTTGAATAGAACTGTATTAGTCCTAAAAGCGACCTAACTTGTTTTTTTGTCTTAGGTGCTGAGATGTTTAAAATTTTAGAGACGTTACTGTCTTCTGTATACATGAAACCATGACCTATGCGGTGACCCAGAAATGAGATGTCATGAAAACCGACAAAAGCCTTTGAAGGTTTCGCTGTTAAGTTATAATCCCGTAAGGTAGAAAGTAAAGATTTTAAACCCTGAATATGTTCATCCCAAGAGTCACTGAAAAGACAGATGTCATCTATATAAGTAATGACATCGGGACGATGAGACAATATGCGGCGCATCATGCGTACAAAGGTAGCTGGCGCATTCATTAACCCGAATGGCATAAAATTCCATTGAAAAAGACCCCGTGGTGTCGAGAAAGCGGTGAATGGCTTTGCTTTAGGAGTGAGTGGCACTTGCCAATATCCCTTTGAAAGGTCAAATTTCGAAAAGAATGTAGCATGAGATAATCTCTCCAATAAGTCATCTAAAAGAGGTAATGGTTCCGCATCGAATTTTGTAACTTTGTTTAATTTCCTGTAATCTACGCAAAGACGTATATTGTTGTCTTTCTTCCTAATGATTACCATGGAAGAAGAATATGGTGATGAAGATGGTTCAATTATATTTAATTGGAGCATCTCATCCAATTCCTTATCAACCTTATCACGAAAGTGTAAAGGAATAGGATATGGGCGAACTCGAATAGGCGTATCGTCAGTCAGAATAATGTCATGTGGATGACTGACGTATGACCTGGGATGTCAGTGAGGACATCCTCATACGAGTGTAGAATATTAGAGACTTGCTGACGTTGATCAGCCGAAAGAGTAGATGAGATTGTAACATCATTCCATTTCTCAGTGGAATGGAGTGGTACAACTGGTATTGGTAGTTGTACATCATCGAAAGAAGATTCTTCTTCTTGGATGACTGACAAACTAGAATAGTGTTGAATAGGAGGTGTAGGATCGTCAGTTGCCTGAAACACTGACTGTAGATAATCAGGACGTGAGTAATACTCCTTCAACATGTTAATGTGGAAGGTTTTATGTTTACCATTAACATCAACGATGTAGTCGACATCGGATATTCTTGAGATGATCCTGAAAGGACCTCTCCAGGTAATTAAAAGACGATTGTTATGCGCAGGTAGTAAGACAAAAGCTTCATCACCAGGTATGAGCTGGCGAAGACGTCTATACTTGTTTGCAAATAGACGAGCTTTTTCTTTGGCTTGTTCAGATGATGCAGTAGCTAGTCTACAAGCATCTATGATTCTCTTTCTCAGAGAGATCACATACTCATAAGAGGATTGAGTTTCCTCTTCAATATTCTCGTCAACCAATAAGTCGTGGATTAACGACATAGGACCGCGTGGTTGCATGCCAAAAACAAGCTGGAATGGAGAAAACCCCGTTGCTTGATTTTGTACTTCGCGATACGCAAAGAGACAAGCGGGTAGGACCCGATCCCAGTCTTGGGGATGGTCTTGAGTCATCTTACCCAACAACTGCTTGAGTGTCCTATTGAGACGCTCAATTAACCCATTTGACATCGGATGATAAATAGAACTAAGAGATCTGTCTATACCTAATGTCTTCATAACTTGAGACATGGATTCAGAAATGAACTGAACCCCATGATCCGACAAGATTTTCCGTGGAAAACCAATGCGTGAAAAGATTAACATCAATGCCTCTGCTACACTGGCAGATGAAGTGTTCTTGAGAGGGATGGCCTCAGGCCAACGAGTGCACATATCAATGCACGTAAGGATATGCGTATGCCCTCTAGCAGATGGAAGCATCGGACCAATAATGTCAATGGCCATTTTATCAAATGGTCTAATCGGGATGTCCGCAGCTTGAATAGGAGCCGCATGAAATGGACCCCGTACCTTAACTTCCTGACATATCAAACAGGACCGACAATAGAGAGTGATGTCCCTATGGACGCCTGGCCAGTAGAATGCCGAAAGCACTCTGGATTTGGTACGCGAAAAACCCATATGGCCCGCACATTGCGAGTCATGCGCATGTCGTAATATACGAGATCTCATAGAGGATGGGACTAAGATCTGATAACATAAGGATGAATCCTTTTCCCGTATTACTCTCACCAAAATCCCATTTTTAAGTATAAAGTCATGTCTAGATTTTGCAAGTTTGTTGCTTGTATTCTTTTTGTTAACATACTGAAAAAATCTTTTTAATGAATCATCATTCTTTTGCAATGTTGCAAACAACTCCCGTGAAATAGGAGCATCATCATCACAAGTGGTATGAACTGTAGGTTCAATAGGTGTATCATGCGACATATTAGTAGCTTGCGCTCTAGTCACTACTGCATTTGCAGTTTGAATATGTCGCTCTTCCCATTCAGCTATTTGCTGCGGTGTACACTCTTTAATACCATGTATGCGACCAAGTATTACATCACATATTGGATTTGGAAGAAGACATGCTTGGATCTTTCCTGAAAAGAAAGGTGTATTAAGATCAATAATAGCAGTGGGAAATGTTTCGACGGTGCCGCCGAAAGTCACACACTTGACAACCCGGCCCGTGGCACAACTTGGGTTGATCAGCGAGGTCCGGACGCCCACAGTGCTACAACCTGAGTCAAATAGGAGAGAGCATGAAATGTTGTTGACAAATCCCTTGTTAAACTTAAGAGAGCCCTGTCCCTGGTGTACTGACGTAGCAGTGGCTGTGCAGACTATAGGTAGGCTAGGCAAGGTATGTCCGCAACGCAGCGTCGTGATCGCCTTAGGCTGGAAAAGAGTCGAGCATTCTGGACAGTCTTTCACCTGGGTACAATCAAGAGAACAAGACATAGCATTGTGAGTTTCAGTTACTTTACCCTGTTCAATGTTAGCCTGTGTATCACTTAAAGCGACATTAGAATGTCTACCCGTATTATTTGACGATCTATCTCTGCGACGCGATCGATTTTGATTATTTGCATTAAAATTGCCATAATTGTCATTTCTACTAGAGTTAAAATTTGGATGAGTCCGATAGTTTGTATAATTAAAGTTATGCTGTTCTTTAAAATTTTTATTCCAAGAACCTTGTCTGTTTTGCGGACCCTGAGATCTTGATCTCCAGTTTTGTTTATTATAATGTCCTTGATTATTTTTAAAATTATTGTTACCAAAATCTCGTGATCTGTGAGTTTGGTTCCAAGAAACATTAAATGGAGCAGATTGTTGAAATTGCTTCCCTTTGTAAAAGTTATCATTGTTAAAATTGTAATTATTTCCCTTATTGACATACCTGTCAGCACTAAAGGAACGATTTCGTGAAAAATTGTTTTGTTGTGCTGCAAAAGCAACAGGCAATTCATTCTTAATCTGTGCGTTACTTAGATCCATGTTTGGGTGAGCAGTGCAAAAATTTTTTGCATGTTCTTCTAAGTCTTTTATTGATAAAGGTTTCCGTTCTTGCAAAAATGCGAGAAATGTAGGATTTACAGACGATAGTACCTTATCGCGCATCAGTAAATCGAAGAGACCTTCATATGACTTTTCAATTTTGGATAATTCAATCCATCTTTCTAGTGTTAGTCGTATTTGTGACAGAAAATCATTGAAATTTCTGCTAGATTGAGGTAGTAATGTATGAAATCTTAAACGATATTCGTCTTCTGTCATTTGGAATTTTTGCAGAAGTGCTGCTCTAAGAGCATTATAGTCATTTTTCTCACCAATGCTGGTGGTATGATAAACTGCTAATGCATCCCCTGTAAGTAATCTGGATAAATATGTACAGTATAGCGCTTTATCCACGTTATAAGATCCACAAGTGGCCTCAAACCTATCTAGGAAGAATATTACGTCATCAGACGGGGGATTAAATTTTGGTAATTTAAGGTGAATTTCCTTAAAATAATCATGTCTGGATGGAGTTTGGCTTTCAAAAGTTCTCTGAGAATTAGCTTCCTGAGTAAACCTAATTCTCTCATATTCTGACTCTGCTAATTTCAGTTCATGCTGTCGTTTTTTTTCATTCTCTTCCATCTCAAGCTGAAGTCGTTTTACATTTTGTTCAGCTATTAATCTCCTCTCTTCCATTTCTTTTTGTTTATTTTCCATTTCAATTTTAAGTCTTTCTTCAGCCTCCCTTTGCTTCTGTTCTGCCTCTCGCTGAAATCGTTTCTCTTCTAATTCAGAGGCTAATCTCATTTTTTTTCTCCTCTTCCTCAGCTATAAATTTCCTCTTCTTTTCATGTTCCTCAGCATCAATCCGTTTTTGATCTGCCTCAAATTTCATCTTCTTCTCTTGTTCCTCAGCCTCAATCCTTTTTCTTGTTCCTCAGCCTCAATCCGTTTTTTCATCAGCCTCAAAATCCAATTTTTGATCTGCCTCAAATTTCAAATTTTCCAATCTTAACTTTTCAGCTTCCAATCTTTGAGCTTCCAACCTTTGAGCCTCTTTATATTCTGACATAGCGAATTGTCTTACCTCTTCAGCAGGTATTTGCAAAGCTTTTGCTTGCTTAATGAAATAATCGAGTGAATACATTATTCTATATAAGTAGTCACAGTACTCTAGATATTTAAAATGATAATTAATCAATATAAATTAGTTAACCTTGTTACTATAACAAGTGTTCTTCGTTCCTGTCCTTAGAACGGTATAATGTTATCATATAATTATTAAATATGTTATTAATCAATAAATTTATGTAATCAAATGTCATGAAATGAACAACGTGACAAACAATAGAAACAATACCGACAAGACACGATAATCAAAGACGATAGAAAACAGTCGCAGAAATCCAATAAAAATAAAAATGTGAAACTAAAAATAGAATGTCGTAAAGAGTTACGATGATAACTGCGATCAAATAATCAACAAGACAATAGACAACACAGTGTAAAAACATAGGTTTTGTAAAAAAACTGAACGACAGGAAAGGTGAGATGGACGCAAAATACAAACAAAATTCATCATAAAACAAAATACGAGTAAAAATAACTGCGAAAACAACAAGTAAACGTGACGAAACAGCTAAACAGATACTATCATAAGGGACAACTAGCGATCAGAACATCGGCAAGGTTTCTAGCCTTGTACCGGAATTATCGCTCAATTGAAACTTACAAGACGAGCCCTACAGAACGTCTGACGAAGAGCCCGAATTGGCTTCGAGATGGATCTCGTTCGTCAGATCAACCTCCCTACCTCCCACTAAGAATGAACAACATATAACATGGAAAATATAGATATGGACATATCACGGAAGGCACAGCTAAAAGTAATAAAGCGTATAAGGAGAACACGTTATACTTAACTCGCGTGCAGGTAAAAAATCAATGTGCCTCGTCTCCGTGTATGTACGTTTGAGGATAAAATAATTCGTTCTGAGTATTAGAACACAGCTCGCACTTAATAGTGACTAAGAGATGATCCCAAGATGTTGTCGCCTTGAAAGTTCAGATCTTCAGATGATCCTAAGATGTTGTCGCCTTGAATGTTCAGATCTTCCATTGCTGATACTTGTATAGGGTACGTTTCCTGTGAAATTCTAGATTTCATAAACACACTGGAGCACCAATTACTGTTGACTCCGTTTTATGGTTGAGTACAGTTTATACTGGTGAAGAGGTAGCTTCAAACGCGAATGGTTAAAATGAACGAATGTCAACAATATTCTTCCAACGAACTTCAACAAGTAGTGAACTGGGCAAGTACTGGCAGTACATAAGTCGGTAATGACTGTACATCGATTTTATTCAACATGACACAGACGGAATGGACAAGACTAACATCGTCACAGGCGCAAAGATCATACATCAGCATAATGGTAATTACTTTTAAAGTTCCTGAAGATTCTCTACCATAAAGTCCTCTGACTCAAGTGACTAAGGATCACAAACTGTTACCGTATAATATTCTTCTCATTCAAGTCCGTTGACCTTCTCTCAAGGACGTCTATCATGGTAACGTATTCATACTCCAGGAAAAAATCTTCCATATCATACTTCACAATCCCATACGTTCTCCAAAACATAACGTTAGATAGCATATAGTTTCAAACAAAGTCATACACGATAATACGAACAGGTTAGAGATTCCAGTTGACTAACCTCTCCCATTCTATGCCACGCTTCTGGCATTGTTGTAACAGCATATTAAAACATGTGCATAAGGTAATCAATAACTTCTTCCACTCGTAGGAATCCTTCTTCTACGATACAAATCCTAAAGGCAAACGACTCTGTAGATCCATTCTAGGAATAACATATTCCCGCTAGACTAGTATTAGAGCGGCCTTATAATACAGCTTTAAATAAGAAGTGGGGCGATAACTTACGTGACATTGCTGCTATTGGTTTCGACCTGAAGACCAATACAGATCACTAGAATAAATGGCTTTCCATAAACATGCCATTGAATACAAATATAATATAACAATCATGGACATAAACAAGTTCCATGTTGCCCCTTCAAAAATGACGTCACAAACTACTCAACTAGGTTACCCGTGCGTCCCAAAGCAACACTCACTGCTTCGTGCACGTCAGTGCGCGAATCATTCGACCGCACAAATAATATAACTATATCAAGACTGGTGCGTACATTTGGCAGGACCGAAGACTACCCCCTTAGGTAATAAATGTACGTAACACTCCTCTCTCCCTCAAATAACCACATCTATCTCCTCTCTCCCTCAAATAACTACATCTATCTCTCTCCCTCAAATAACCACATCTATCTCCTCTCTCCCTCCAATAACCACATCTATCTCCTCTCTCCCTCAAATAACTACATCTATCTCCTCTCTCCCTCCAATAACCACATCTATCTCCTCTCTCCCTCAAATAACTACATCTATCTCTCTCCCTCAAATAACTACATCTATCTCTCTCCCTCAAACAACCACATCTATCTCCTCTCTCCCTCAAATAACCACATCTATCTCCTCTCTCCCTCAAATAACCACATCTATCTCCTCTCTCCCTCAAATAACTACATCTATCTCTCTCCCTCAAAAAACCACATCTATCTCCTCTCTCCCTCAAATAAGTTGGAGAAGGCGACGCTGCCACCTTGCTCCTCTCATGGAGCCGACATTCTAGGAAACATCCAAAAGCTTATAGCACCAGCAAAAAGAACATCCAAAAGCTTATAGCACCAGCAAAAAGAACATCCAAAAGCTTACAGCACCAGCAAAAAGAACATCCAAAAGCTTATAGCACCAGCAAAAAGAACATCCAAAAGCTTATAGCACCAGCAAAAAGAACATCCAAAAGCTTATAGCACCAGCAAAAAGAACATCCAAAAGCTTACAGCACCAGCAAAAAGAACATCCAAAAGCTTATAGCACCAGCAAAAAGAACATCCAAAAGCTTATAGCACCAGCAAAAAGAACATCCAAAAGCTTATAGCACCAGCAAAAAGAACATCCAAAAGCTTATTGTACCAGCAAAAAGACAGCTACAGGTGGTTATATCAATAACAAGAAATTTTACAGAATGTAAAATATTTGTAGAAGGGACAACAAGTGAAACAGTTTAATTATTTTCTTTCATTCATTCGTTCATTAATTCATGCGTTCATTCATTCGTTCATTCATTCATTCGTTCATCATTCATTCACCTGCATTCTGGAGATTCACTTACTCTGGAGATTCCACAGCATGGACTACCTTGTAATGTTATCAATCAATTTCCTCTGAGTGTCCTATCCATCGCGAGTACCTTCTTCTCATCACTTTTAAACTATCTTGATCTATCAAAACATCGCGAGTACCTTCTTCTCATCACTTTTAAACTATCTTGATCTATCAAAACATCGCGAGTACCTTCTTCTCATCACTTTTAAACTATCTTGACCAATCAAAACATCGCGAGTACCTTATTCTCATCACTTTTATCTTGACCAATCAAAACATCAGATGGTAGATCATCATAATTATTTTCTGTTAGCTCCTTAGGAAGCATGGAGCCACCACGTCTGCTAGCCTGTAGCCACCACGTCTGCTAGCCTGAAGCCACCACGTCTGCTAGCCTGAAGCCACCACTTCTGCTAGCCTCCGTGTAGGAAGCCAGTAACAAAGAATTTATATAATCACGCAGCGATGGTTTCTGTAGAAATTTGTTATACATGATGAGGTTACCAGCCTCTTACACAACCACCTATTAGCCGCCCCTTATGATATGCTTGAGGGCGCATCAGTAATGTTATTTCTACGTCTCCTCAGAGGCCCCGGGAACTAGACGTGGCTATAATTTTATATGGATGTTTGTGTCAAATAATGGTGACGTCCTCTCAGGCGACCCATCAGGTCACGTGATATTACGTGCGAAGACCTGCTCAGTTTTCTGTTTACGCTTTGCTCACAGCTTATTGAGCACAGATTCAACACTAAAGCATGTCTCCCTTGTAGGAAGCCTGTGCCAAAGTAGTTCACGTGCTCTTGTAGTGGTTGTTTCAGTAGTTATTTATTTTACAGGATGATGTTGCCACCCCGTTGTACAACCTCACATCAGTCACCTATCAAGACACGCCTTTATATTCTCTCAGCGGACTCCGGGAACTACACAGGGTCTAGATTATGTCTACTACCACAAGATAAAGAGCAAAGTTTACCTTGTTTTAATGTCCAAATCCAAAGCGTGAAACTTCTGGATCAACCTTTTGTCTTGTGCTTGATTCTTAGTTCGTGCATTCATCACAGCTCGTGATTCCAGCGCACAGGGCAAGCCAAATAGTGGGTCCATGGCATCAATGAAGGTGAACTATTGAAGGGTAAAAAACAAAACAAGACATTACTTCTCCTGGCCTAGTTAGGGAGAGTTTCATGAATACAGTTTACAGAATAGTTTTAGTGTTTCTTAAAAGACGCTGATTGCCAGCGGGAGGGCCTTATAACACGTGAACACTAACGCTTCTAGAAATACTGAAGACTTTGGTTTGAAATCGGGGACCTGCGAAGCTTTAAGATGTGTTTTGACTTACAGATGCGATTTGGCATCATCTTTCTATTTATATGTCTGCCAAGAGTAATCTTGAGCGAAGGTTGATACCTTTTAATACACTCTAAGTTTTAGCCATTGTTGAATCAGTACTGCAGAGTAGGAAAGTCGAAACCCGTGACAGCGTCGCCGATAACAAAGGAGAAAATAACCAGGGGAGAGGTTGGGTGAGAGGTGTGACAAGATGACCTCTGTAGAAAATGAAAGAATACGCACGCAGAAAGGATCGTCGAGTATATGTTGCCGGAGAGGATTTAAGACAAGAAAAAGATACAGTCACAATGATAATGATAAGGATGATGATTAATGATGATGACGGCGATGATGATGATTGATGATAATGATCATGGTGATGATTGGAACATATTCGAATAAAACAGGGATCGAGGAGAATTGGAAAGACCTTGAAAGGGTGTCCCTGGATAAGAAAGCTTCGCATGAATTTTTTGAAGGACGATGCATCATGGGAAGTTGAGGATAATGAATGAGTGAGTAACGCTGTCAATGTTTCAAAATACACAGATACGTTCATGAATGAGTGAGTAACGCTGTCAATGTTTAAAAATATTAATACGGTCAAATATCAATGATAAAGTCTTGACTGTTTTTTTTAAACAAACGTAGTGGGTAGTTTGCAAGCAAAATAATACCAGCTATCAATATGGACTGCTTTTTTGGTCATTTTCCCTAACACGCAGCGAAGCGATTGCGTCACCTAGATGGTTCTTGTTTGGAATCGTTTGAGGGCCAAATACTGTAATATTTGTTTTCCTGGCGTTCTCTATTTCTTCCTAATGCCTACAACTTTCTTATCCTTAGAGTATTTGTTTACCGCTCACAGCCTCGGGCTTAACTCTTTTTTTGTTTGTTAATGTGCATTGTATGGTTTATCACAAGCAAGCCAGTGAGCAAGTCAAACTCGACTAGTGGGTTGTCTACCTGTAAACGAATATTCATGTTCTCAGTCTACACGTAACTTGTCAAATTATATACAGAACCAGGCTTACGTAAGTCAACTGTCAAATTATACTCAACACCTGGCTACGTACATCAAACTGTCAGATGATACACAACACCTGGCTTATGAAAGTCAAACTGTCAAATTATACACAATACCTGGCCACATAATTCAAACTGTCAAAATATACGCAACACCTGGTCACGTAAGTCAAACTGTCAAATCTGTCACAGAGGTTTTATGATCATTGAATTGCCTATATCCTCTTCTTTTTCTTTCACCGTATCCCCTATTTTATTATCACTCTTTACCTTTTTCCTGTATTTTTCGCATCCATTTGTTTGCGAGAAATATTTTTTTCCCATTCTCACTTTCGCCAGTTTCGTTTCTCATTTAGAAACGCATTTCATTGCGGATTAAACGAGTAACTTTTTACGTAACGTGTCAGTCCCTCGCACCAGACGATTTGGCGTGAAAATGCATTCGGTCAATCGCTGCAGATTGACGAAATAACTGTGAATATTTTGGCTATCTCAGACATAGGGCCGACATATCGTCTGCATTCTCACTTGTCAAAACGTAGCTTCTCGGTGAGCGCTGAGGTGAGGCGTGAATCCCGACATCTCCCCGGGCGCAGTATCAGACATTTGTTTGGTATTTTGCATCTGACACGTAGTTTCCTCGGTAGATTCTCAGTGTCAGGGTGGAGAAGGCGCCATCACGCATTCGCTCAGAATGGTCATTTTGGCGTGAGGTGCGAAGACAGGAGGTGTTAAGAGAAGGGGAGGCTATTGCGTAGATTCTAGAATCTCTGTTAATAGAGATGTCATTTAGTATGATCGTAGTGGTTTAAGTTCTTAGTAGTTCTGTGTTGAGGTAAATCTTATATTATTTATCTAGTATTTGGTGAGTGTTAAATCGCTTATTTCATTTTGCTAGTTAGATTTGTGCAGAGAGTTAAATTATTAAGTCTGTTATATTCTCTAGTCGACGAGTTACAATGGAAAGCGGAATAAATTATAATTTCTAGCTTAAAATCATGTAGCCATAATGGATTTCATTTAACTGCTAATACGCAGTCGAGAATATTTTAAAACTAACTTATTAAATGACTGCTACATCTTGAGTATTGACGGAATGCGTAGGTATTCCTAATTCAGGATGTTTGATTTTTAAATATAACTTATTCCACGGGAAGTGTTAAACTATAAGACAAGCTACGCTTGCATTTTAAATTTTCAGTTATAGTATGTATAATTCTTTGATATGTGTTTTTTCCATTTATATATAGTGAAACTGTGGTACCCAAACTTTGCCAGCGTTTGAGTAAAGAGATAAATCTGTGAAGAAAACAACAAACATTCTTACCATAAAGATTTGATGTATAACTTTTGCAAGAACTTTAAGATTTTAAAGAAGTAACGGGTCATCGAGCCTGATTTGATTCTTCCTGAGAAAACTCTAGTCATTTTTCAGCCTTTGTGGCAAGTAACATATTACAATCAGTAACTTTCCCGACACTGTTGACAAGTGGTGGTGTGACCAACTAAATTTCTATACTGAGAGAAGGTGCCGACCTGACATTCCTCATTCGTTTGAAATCTAAGATGTTGACACTGTGCTCGCTATAAACGCTCGTGCCTGGACAATTTTATGTGACTTAAACAGAAAACAGACATCCAAAGCAATAGTATTCCCAAGAGAACGGTCCCGGAAGTAGTGAATTCAATCCGTCTTTTTGGACCTGGGGTTTTCTTGGCCAAGATTACCATTGAAGTTTCTGTATGGGCAAGTCCTAAAAATATTGTTTTTTTTTTTGTTCCCGAAGTGGCTACCAAAGCTGTGAGTATAACCAAAAAAAATGCACGTGATCACAGTTGAATGAATAGAGTGAATGCAGGTCTGAGCGATCCCTTTATGGTGGTAATTTGACACCCATTCATTTTTTGCTGTCATAACATTTCTTTATGCAAGGTATTGCTAACTATATATATATATATATATATATATATATATATATATATATATATATATATATATATATATATATATATATATATATATATATATATATATATATATATATATATATATATATATATATATATACAGTAGAACCTCTATAAGTTGACCACCCAAGGGACTGTAGCAAACCGGTCAACATACGGAGGTGGTCAACATACGGAACGAGGCCTATTGTTCTAATACTTTACTTCCTTGAACAGCTTATATTGGAGAATACAGTATCATACGAAATCATACATAATCACAACATCAAATCAAATCATCAACATCTGTTTTATCATGGTTTAATCATTCTTTCTGAAAAAAGGAGTCAATCTTGGTCTGTGTCTTATTCTTGTTACAAACATAAGTGGAGAAAGAACTCTCAACGCTGGCTACACCACTCAACATACCTGGGCATTTTTCCACAGCAAATGACTTCAACTGCATTATCAGATGCCTGACAGCCTCTTCTTTTGGAGTCTCTGCAATGTCTGTGTCATCGTCACTTGCTTCTTCAACTTCACCAGCTGCTTCATGCACTGTTATGCTTGTCTGTACTTCGGTCAATATCGCTTGGAAAATTCCTTCTGGGTCAGGTTCATTACAGGTTGCCACCTCATCATCCATTGCAACAAAACCTTCAAAATCTACTCCTTTGAATTCTGCCATTGGCGATGGACTGTCCGATGGGGCTAAAACGTCATGCTCTTGGGTTGTGACAAATCCACATTTCTTGAAACACTTCTGTATTGTTTCCGGCTGAACTTTATTCCAAGCAGAACTGATCCAGAGGACAGCATCCAGAGCGTTAACTGATGCAGCGGATGAAGTTGCTTCCACAGGCGGATCACAGATCTGTGTTTTAGTAATGACCCACTGCAGGAGCTGGGCCCCGTAGTGCATTTTAAATGTTTTGATGATGCCTTGGTCAAGAGGTTGGGTTTTTGAGGTCGTGTTTGGAGGCAGAAATTTCAGTGTCACGTTTGTGAGATGTTCCACTTGTGGGTGGCCAGGATACTTGTCTACTGTCAGTAGAATAGACCGTTTCTTCTTCTTCATTTCTCGGTCAATGCCCCTTACCCACTCCTCAAATAGGGCGCCAGTCATCCATGCGGATTTGTTTGATCTCCAAGTGACAGGGAGGCCTTCGGGCTTCAGGTTCTTGAATGCGCGTGGCTTTGCCGATTTACCAATCACCAAGGGCTTTAGATTCTCTCCGGTTGAGCTAGCGCAAAGCATAACTGTGAAACGTTCTTTGGAAAGTTTTCCGCTCTTACATTTGTCACCCTTCATGGCGAGGCTCCTGTCAGGCATCGCCTTGAAAAAGAATCCGCATTAACTGCCCTCATTTGTTTGAACCAGTTTAATGTGGCTTCAATGACTTCATCTAGGGGAGTTTTCCTCCTTTTCCGCTGTAGATCTCTGCTTTCCTTACCACATCTCACCAAGTACTCATGCTTACGTTTTTGGATGTTGCTAACTGTGGTCTTGCTAACCCCAAAATGTTCTGCCGTCTTTCTTTGGCTGCTGCTTTCCAGAAAATGTAGAAGATCAATCTTTTCCTTCATTGTCAGCTCCTTGAGTTCTTTCCTTTGGGCCATCAAAAAGGTTAGGTTAATTTTGTGAACGATAAAGTGTATAAAACACAGTCTGAGAGAGAACTTACAGTTTAGTAGTTGAATTACTATCAACCGGCAGGGCAGTCATAGCAAGAATGAAGATTTTGCTTAGAAGTTGGTCTTTTTATACTGCATGTTTGCGAAAAAATCAAAGAGGTTAGGTTAATTTTCTTTCTCGATAAGCATCATTCGAAAAGCGGTCAGAAAGCCTGTGCCAACAAAATTCAAAGACACTGATTTTTTTTAAACTAGTCAAGTAATAGAGGGTAAATTACTATTGTGTGTCATAGTCCAAGTGGTCAAGATACAACTTACAGAGGTGGTCAACTTATAGAGGTCGTCTTCCATTGAGTACATGTGGTGCGTGTCCGGTCTATGAAAATGTGGTCAACTTCGGGAGGTGGTCAATGTAGGGAGGTGGTCAACTATGGAGGTTCTACTGTATATATATATATATACCTTGCATCTCTCGGTTAAATACAGAAAGTTGAAAGTTTCAATTATTTAGGCAGTAAAATGACTCAGGATGGTGACACAACAAGAGAAATTCATACTAGAATTGCTTTGGCAGCTAGCGCCTTCAATAGATTATCTAACATTTGGAAATTACGATCATTGAATATACATACCAAGCTTCGTCTGTTTAATTCAAATGTTATCTCAGTGTTAACATACGGCTGTGAGAGTTGGAAAATAACAAAATCATTGGAGAACAAGCTGAATACATTCGAGAACAAATGTCTTAGAAAACTCATGAACATCAGTTGGAAAGAATTCAAGACTAATCGACAAATAAGAGAAGACTCTAGGCAGAAATATGTCTCCGACTATATAAGGAAAAAACGATGGTCATATATCGGTCATGTCCTACGAATGCAAAACAACAGAATACCACTACAGGCGCTCACTTGGGTTTCTGAGGGTAAGAGGAAAAAAGGAAGACCAAAAGAAACACTCAGAAGAACAATAATAAGAGAAGGAAGAACGTTGGGCCTAAATAATGTGCAAGAGTTAAGAGGAGTGGCGTCACTACGAACAACCTGGAGAGCACTGGTTTCTGCCTTATGCGCCGTGTTTGGTGCTTAAAGAATATATATATATTCCCTTAGACTAGATCAGAGTATCCAGTCTGTTCATACCTTAAAGGGGGAAGAATTTTAGACTAAATCATATGTATCTGTGACTCTTTGGGCTAACACTTTCTTCTAACGGGACTGTGGGCTATACATCGAGGGAAGGATCATACCAACGGGTCTATCATTCTTGTAGCATTTCTTGATTTTTGTTTATGATTTTTTTGTATATGCTTGATGTGATTTGATATGTTGTGAGAGAAGTTTAGTCTTGATAAATAAACTACTCATAAAATTTATTCCAGCGTGTCGGTCAGTTCGTTTTCCCAAACTCTTCATATAATCATTGTCATAGTTTTTCCCACGTCTGTACGTCTAACTGTCGTCTTATGTGTGTATGTATGTGAGTGGATATATATATATATATATATATATATATATATATATATATATATATATATATATATATATATATATATATATATATATATATATATATATATATATATATATATATATATTTCATATATATGTGTGTAGACTGTCTGACTCAATCTAAATCTGTCGTAGAAGATAGGTGAAAGAGAGAGAAGATTTCTTGATTTCAGAGACAGCCTCTATCACATTTCTACCATCTCACTCGTGGAAATCTATTGCTATTACCACTTCTCACTGTGAATATCACTTATTCTAATCTATTCAGAAGGGACCAACCCAAGTCTTAATTCCCCTATCGAAAATCTACGACAGAATGGTGGCTCGTTTTTTCCGGGAATTGAACTCTAGTCCTGAGCAAATACGAATATCAGCTCGTTTGCAGGATTAATTTTCTTTATTCTGATAGAGAGTAAGAGTGTGATGTCTTGTGAGTTTTGTACTTTTAAAAAATAATTTATCCCCTACACGTAACGATCTGTTTATGGGCGTGCTGACCACACGGCTAATAATTGATTTTCCACAGCATTATTGAACATTATACATTTGGCTTACAGGTTGATTTTGTCGGAATATATGTTAATTACTGATTTTGTAATACTAAACGCTGGTAAAGTTTTGTGAGTGTATAACATTCACAGGGTTCTGAAGAAGTAGGTGTTTGAGCTAAGCTAAGGAGCGCGATCAGACTATACGCCCTGTAATTGCCTCTCTTACCCTAACTATCTTCAGGGGTGAACTTATAATAATAATAAATTCTTTAAGCACCAAACACGGCGCATAAGGCAGAAACCAGTGCTCTCCAGGTTGTTCGTTGTGACGCCACTCCTCTTAGCTCTTGCACATTATTTAGGCCCAACGTTCTTCCTTCTCTTATTATTGTTCTTCTGAGTGTTTCTTTTGGTCTTCCTTTTTTCCTCTTACCCTCAGGAACCCAAGTGAGCGCCTGTAGTGGTATTCTGTTGTTTTGCATTCGTAGGACATGACCGATATAAGACCATCGTCTTTTCCTTATATAGTCGGAGACATATTTCTGCCTAGAGTCTTCTCTTATTTGTCGATTAGTCTTGAATTCTTTCCAACTGATGTTCATGAGTTTTCTAAGACATTTGTTCTCGAATGTATTCAGCTTGTTCTCCAATGATTTTGTTATTTTCCAACTCTCACAGCCGTATGTTAACACTGAGATAACATTTGAATTAAACAGACGAAGCTTGGTATGTATATTCAATGATCGTAATTTCCAAATGTTAGATAATCTATTGAAGGCGCTAGCTGCCAAAGCAATTCTAGTATGGATTTCTCTTGTTGTGTCACCATCCTGAGTCATTTTACTGCCTAAATAATTGAAACTTTCAACTTTCTGTAGTTTTTCCCCGTTCAAGATGATATCAAAGGTCTCGTTAGAAAAGTTCATAGCTTTAGTTTTAGAGGCATTTATTTGGAGACCTATTTTAACCGAGAGATGACACAAATTATTTATTGCTTCTTGGGATTGTCTTGGTGTTGAACTTAAGAATGCTACATCATCTGCGAAATCCAGGTCCCCCAGGAATTTTCCATTTGTCCATTTTATACCCAATTGTTCATTGTGGGTATAGTTTCTCATAACCCAATCAATAGCTATTCCAAAAAGTAGTGGTGACATAATACAGCCTTGTTTCACCCCTGTTTCTACTGTAAACCATTCTGTATTCCCTTTATTTGTTCTAACACAACATCTTGCATTGTCATATAGCGCTTTGATTATATTCACATATTTTGTTGGAAAACCATAGATTGTAAGTATCTTCCACAATGATGGGCGGTGTAGACTATCAAAGGCTTTTTGAAAATCGACGAAGGTGATAATAAGTGGCGATTGCCTTTCCACTGATTCTTCTATAATTGTTCTTAGTGTGAATATTTGATCAATACATGATCGTTTCGGCCTGAAACCCGCTTGTTCTTCTCTGATCTTTTCGTCAGCATGCAATTTAAGTCTTTCTAACATCATGCAACATAATAATTTTCCAGGTACTGATAATAGAGATATACCACGCCAGTTATTACAGTCTGATAGATCACCTTTCTTCGGTAACTTTACAATAATACTGTCTTTCCATTGTTGTGGTGGTTGTTCTTCTCTCCATACTTCATTTATAATATCTAAAATTCTCAAGAGGTTGTTGTCATTAACTGCTTTAATCATTTCCCCTGAAATTTCGTCAACTCCAGCAGCTTTAAAATTTTTAAATCTTTTAACGGCTTGTTTGATCTCGTCCAGCGTGAATTCATCGCAAGTTATTGGCAAGGTGGTTGTGGGTGTTTCATTATTAAAATCAGGTGTTACTGTTGGTGGTGGTCTGTTTAGCACCTCCATGAAGTGCTCAGCCCATCTCTTCATTTGTTCTTTTTCTGTTGGTATTGAATTCCCTAATTTACCTTTAACAGGTGTTTCCATAGCAGTAGGCTGGTGACATAGTTGTTTTGTAATTTGATAAAGGCACCTACTATTACCAGTTCTTGCAGCATTTTCAGCTTCTACGGCCAGTTCATTGATGAAATGTCTTTTATCTCTTCGAGTTTTTGTCTTCACTTCTTTATTTAACAAGTTATAAGTTAGTTTGCAAGATTCAACTGCATTATGTGTACTTGCCGCTAGTAGTTTAAGTTTTGCTGTTTTCCTTTCTTGTATTTTATCCCAAGTATCTTCTCTCATCCATTTTTTCTTTTTATGTACTAGGTATCCGGTGGTCGCTACTGCTGCTTCTGTCATTGCTGTTCTCAGTTGTTCCCATTTAGTATCGATTGTCTTGGTGGTGATATCGTTGTCAATTTTGCCTAAAGCATCGAAATAGTTGTTCATTTTGACATTATATTCCTCCTTTATATCATTTGATTGCAGTCTGTGTACATCTATTCTTCTATTTTTATTCTGTTGGTATAACTTCTTCAGTTTAATTCTCAGTTTAGCTATGCAGAGGTTATGATCGCTTCCGATCTCTGCACCTCTGTATGCTCTGACGTCTTGAACTGATGAGCGAAATTTAGCGCTTATGCAGAAGTGATCTATCTGGTTCTTAGTTCTGCCATCAGGTGAATTCCATGTTATCTTGTGGATATTCTTATGTGGAAAGATGGTGTCTGCCACAACGAGGTTTGATATTTCACAAAGTTCTAGAACTTATAGTGGATTAAAAAAATTAAGGTATTTTTTTTCTCCGAAATTTTTGCAATAATTATTTTGTTTTCCACTGTAGCAACTTATTTTTCAGTGAGTTATCCTTACTACCATTTATTTGGCGTAGTCGTTTGCATTAGGTGCTTTATTGCCGATAATAGCAGCGATAGTTAGACACTATACTTTTGGAGGAGGTATCCCAGGTTATAAGAATATCATCTTTTGTTTGGTATTTTTCTCGTAAGTGGTAGGAACCAGTGTATCCTTTCTTCTTTTCTTTCTCGGGCTAGTCTCAGCCACTGACTTACTATGTCCGAGAGGGCAAAGCTAAGGCAACTCCTCAGGGACGAAGCGAGAGAAGAAGGTTTGGACGGAGAAGAAGAGAAAGCTTTTGTCAGGGACAAACTTGACAGATATGATGCGGAGAGGAAAGCAGCGGAAGCGAAGGAGAAAGAAGCCACAGATAGAGAATAGAAGAAGATGGATGAGGAAATGGAAATCCGCAGGATGCAGCATGAGGAAAGAGAGAAGGAGAGACAGCGTGAGGAAAGAGAGAAGGAGAGACAGCGTGAGGAAAGAGATAAGGAGAGACAGCATGAGGAAAGAGAGAAGGAGAGGGAAGAAAGAGAGAAAGAGAGACAGTATGAGTTGGCACTTAAAGCTCTAGAATTCCAAAGTCGTGGTGCTGCCTCTACCTCCAGCAATGGAGAGTCTTCTCCTCATTCTTCCTTAACTGATCCTTCTAACACTCAATCTCTTCAACTCAACGCTATGTCTTTCACTCTTGAGTCTTTCCCTTGTCCTAATGAGAAGATTGACACATGGTTAGAAAAATTTGAGAAAATTGCAATTCTGTACGGTTTAGAGAGGTCGCGTTGGTGTATGAAACTTTCCCAGGCCCTTAAAGGTTCTGCTTATGATGTTTATTCTAAACTGGAAAGTGGCCAACAAGATAACTATGACTTGTTGAAGAAAGCTTTGCTTGAGCGCTTTGAAATGAATGCGCGAAAGTTTCTGCAACTGTTTCGCAACAGCAGGAAGGAGGGCTCTGAAACTTTTCAGCAGTTCTCATCTCGTCTAAAGGGATATCTGACAAATTTCCTTGAGCTTTCACGGCTCCCCTCTACCTATGAAGGTCTGGAGGAATTTGTTTTGACAGAACAAATAAAGAACACTTTGTCTGCTGATACCCGGAGATTTCTAGCTGAGCAGGGGGCAGAAAAGCTTGAAGACATCTTAGAAAAGTCTGAGCGATATCACAATGCGCTGGCTGAACTACCGGCCACAAAACGTAAACCGACAGAAGAGCATTTTCGGAAAAATAATCTAGACCAATCTTCTCATATTCCTCAGGTTTCTAACCAAAACAACCACAGAGAAACTGGACCTCAAAACCCCCTCCTGAAAAATCCAAGTTCTACAAAAACAAGTATCCCAACCACAGTAAACAGTCTGATCAACCCGACCGCCCTTCATGGCAGCGTGGCCAGAAAGGTCAAGGTGACAAAGGGAAAACCCCTGCGCACGGGACTAATGATCAGAGTGAGCACACCGAGCCTAAACGCATCGGATGCTCACTAACAGTCTCGCAAGGCGGAATTATTGATAGTGATTCCCAACCTGTTGGGGATACACCCTCAACGCGAGGTACTGTTACATTGAACGGTTCTCAAACTTCTTGTTTATTTGACACGGGGCTTTCGTATGATTGCATTGTTGCCAGAAACCTGGTTAAAGCCGGTCAAGAGACAGGAGAGACCGTCCAACTTTGTGGAGTTCGTAAGAGTGATGCACCTACAGCGCTTCCCATCGCATTGGTGGAGATACACTCTGATTTTGTCAGAGGTGTGATCAAAGCGGCTGTTATGGATGACCCCATCTACCCAGTCATACGTGTCTATTGGGAAACCGGAAGAGCCGATTGTGGCAGCAGTAACTACAAGAGGGCAAACCAAGAAGGAACGGGAGCCTGCGCCTAATTTGTTACCCATGGAACTTAAAGAAGCGCAACAAAAGGACCCTACTTTGGCACCCTGCTTTAGGAAACTGCCCATGGCTAAGGAACCCAGACAGCACGGGGACATTTTTTCTAAGGATGGCGTACTTTATCGCAGAACGGGCAAGCCTGACCAAGGTTACAACCAGCTCCTAGTACCGAAACAGTGCAGAAGCCAAATCCTAGAAATGGGGCACTCTCTTCCCTTCAGCGGACATATGGGACAGAACGCCACAAACCAACGGATAACCACTCATTATTGGTGGCCAGGAGTAAATACTGAGATTATCAGGTATGTCAAATCCTGTGCCCAGTGCCAACGTGTGCCACCCAAGCAACGGGCACCCCCAGTTTCTTTGGGCGAAATGCCAATAATGGGAACACCATTCGAATGGGTTGTGATCGACATTTTAGGACCCTTAGAAAGGACTAAAAGAAGGAACAGGTTTATCCTGACCTTAGTCGATACATGCACTTTATGGGCAGAAGCTATCCCGCTAACATGCGCATATGCCAAGCATGTCGCAGAAGCCCTCGTGCAGATTTTCACTCGGTTGGGATTCCCTCAACAAGTGTTGACGGATAACGGATCTCCATACCGAAACCTGTTGATGGATGAGATCGTTAAGATCTTGAGGACCCAACACATCTACACAAAGCCTTATACTCCGGCCGGAAATGGGCTCGTGGAACGTGTTAATGGAAACTTCAACATGATGTTAAGTAAACTGGCACAAGTGAAACCTGAAGATTGGGATCTTTGTATTCCTGCAGCTTTATTTGGCTACAGAGAATCTCCTCATACTTCCACAGGATTTCCGCCAGCTACGCTTTTATTCGGCAGACCCATTAAGGGCCCGCTTGAAACCTTACTTTGGTCGCTGACAGACGAGAAGGCGGATGAGACAGTTGTCTCAGCAAGTAAATATGTGTCGGATTTAAAGGAAAGGTTGAAACTAGGATGGGACCAAGCAACGACCAACTTTAAGCGAGCACGCACAAAGCACGCTAACCGATACAGGAAAGTCGCGAAAGAGAGAACTGGAAGCAGGAGAGAAAGTTTTGGTATTACTCCCTACCGGAAACAACCAACTGAGGATCGGATGGAAAGGACCGTTTACCGTCCTGAAAAAGATTTCTAAGGCTAACTACCAGATCTCTATTCAAGGAAAGGAACAGGTTTTTTATTTAAATCTGTTAAAGAGATACTTGGAAAAACCAGTGCCAACCTCCGACCATCTCCTGACGATCGCCAAAACTGACGAAGATAACGATAGTGGCAGGGAAATCCCACTGCACACACAAGAAATCTTTCAAAAATGTCAGAAGCGGCGACGCTCTTTCAAGCGCGCATGTGAGACATTCCAGAGAAAGGAAACTTTGGGAGGAGACGTGAGTAGGAATTGGAGAGAGATGGAGGGGGAGATGAGAGGGAAGAGGACAGACACCCTTTAGCTACGGATATAGGAAATTTAATTCCATAACGTAGACATGGAGTGCTTCCATATCTTAAAGGGGGGACGTTCTGTCACAGAGGTTTTATGATCATTGAATTGCCTATATCCTCTTCTTTTTCTTTCACCGTATCCCCTATTTTATTATCACTCTTTACCTTTTTCCTGTATTTTTCGCATCCATTTGTTTGCGAGAAATATTTTTCCCATTCTCACTTTCGCCAGTTTCGTTTCTCATTTAGAAACGCATTTCATTGCGGATTAAACGAGTAACTTTTTACGTAACGTGTCAGTCCCTCGCACCAGACGATTTGGCGTGAAAATGCATTCGGTCAATCGCTGCAGATTGACGAAATAACTGTGAATATTTTGGCTATCTCAGACATAGGGCCGACATATCGTCTGCATTCTCACTTGTCAAAACGTAGCTTCTCGGTGAGCGCTGAGGTGAGGCGTGAATCCCGACATCTCCCCGGGCGCAGTATCAGACATTTGTCTGGTATTTTGCATCTGACACGTAGTTTCCTCGGTAGATTCTCAGTGTCAGGGTGGAGAAGGCGCCATCACGCATTCGCTCAGAATGGTCATTTTGGCGTGAGGTGCGAAGACAGGAGATGTTAAGAGAAGGGGAGGCTATTGCATAGTTTATGGAAATAGTGTACATCTTTGTCTGGTGTTTCATATATACTGGAGGGAGTTAGATTTCATTTTCACTTAGTAACTTCGCAGTCAAGACTAGAACAAGCCTTCGGTCGATTTCTAGAATCTCTGTTAATAGAGATGTCATTTAGTATGATCGTAGTGGTTTAAGTTCTTAGTAGTTCTGTGTTGAGGTAAATCTTATATTATTTATCTAGTATTTGGTGAGTGTTAAAGTGTTAAATCGCTTATTTCATTTTGCTAGTTAGATTTGTGCAGAGAGTTAAATTATTAAGTCTGTTATATTCTCTAGTCGACGAGTTACAGTGGAAAGCGGAATAAATTATAATTTCTAGCGTAAAATCATGTAGCCATAATGGATTTCATTTAACTGCTAATACGCAGTCGAGAATATTTTAAAACTAACTTATTAAATGACTGCTACATCTTGAGTATTGACGGAATGCGTAGGTATTCCTAATTCAGGTTGTTTGATTTTTAAATATAACTTATTCCACGGGAAGTGTTAAACTATAAGACAAGCTACGCTTGCAGTTTAAATTATCAGTTATAGTATGTATAATTCTTTGATATGTGTTTTTTCCATTTATATATAGTGAAACTGTGGTACCCAAACTTTGCCAGCGTTTGAGTAAAGAGATAAATCTGTGAAGAAAACAACAAACATTCTTACCATAAAGATTTGATGTATAACTTTTGCAAGAACTTTAAGATTTTAAAGAAGTAACGGGTCATCGAGCCTGATTTGATTCTTCCTGAGAAAACTCTAGTCATTTTTCAGCCTTTGTGGCAAGTAACATATTACAATCAGTAACTTTCCCGACACTGTTGACAAGTGGTGGTGTGACCAACTAAATTCCTATACTGAGAGAAGGTGCCGACCTGACATTCCTCATTCGTTTGAAATCTAAGATGTTGACACTGTGCTCGCTATAAACGCTCGTGCCTGGACAATTTTATGTGACTTAAACAGACATCCAAAGCAATAGTATTCCCAAGAGAACGGTCCCGGAAGTAGTGAATTCAATCCGTCTTTTTGGACCTGGGGTTTTCTTGGCCAAGATTACCATTGAAGATTCTGTATGGGCAAGTCCTAAAAATATTGTTTTTTTGTTCCCGAAGTAACTACCAAAGCTGTGAGTATAAAAAAAAAATGCACGTGATCACAGTTGAATGAATAGAGTTAATGCAGGACTGAGCGATCCCTTTATGGTGGTAATTTAACACCCATTCATTTTTTGCTGTCATAACATTTCTATATATATATAGTTAGCAATACCTTGCATAAAGAAATGTTATGACAGCAAAAAATGAATGGGTGTCAAATTACCACCATAAAGGGATCGCTCAGTCCTGCATTCACTCTATTCATTCAACTGTGATCACGTGCATTTTTTTTTTATACTCACAGCTTTGGTAGCTACTTCGGGAACAAAAAAAACAATATTTTTAGGACTTGCCCATACAGAATCTTCAATGGTATTCTTGGCTAAGAAAACCCCAGGTCCAAAAAGACGGATTGAATTCACTACTTCCGGGACCGTTCTCTTGGGAATACTATTGCTTTGGATGTCTGTTTAAGTCACATAAAATTGTCCAGGCACGAGCGTTTATAGCGAGCACAGTGTCAACATCTTAGATTTCAAACGAATGAGGAATGTCAGGTCGGCACCTTCTCTCAGTATAGGAATTTAGTTGGTCACACCACCACTTGTCAACAGTGTCGGGAAAGTTATATATATATATTCCCTTAGACTAGATCAGAGTATCCAGTCTGTTCATACCTTAAAGAGGGAAGAATTTTAGACTAAATCATATGTATCTGTGACTCTTTGGGCTAACACTTTCTTCTAACGGGACTGTGGGCTATACATCGAGGGAAGGATCATACCAACGGGTCTATCATTCTTGTAGCATTTCTTGATTTTTGTTTATGATTTTTTTGTATATGCTTGATGTGATTTGATATGTTGTGAGAGAAGTTTAGTCTTGATAAATAAACTACTCATAAAATTTATTCCAGCGTGTCGGTCAGTTCGTTTTGCCAAACTCTTCATATAATTATTGTCATAGTTTTTCTCACGTCTGTACGTCTAACTGTCGTCTTATGTGTGTATGTATGTGAGTGGATATATATATATATATATATATATATATATTTCATATATGTGTGTGTAGACTGTCTGACTCAATCTAAATCTGTCGTAGAAGATAGGTGAAAGAGAGAAGATTTCTTGATTTCAGAGACAGCCTCTATCACATTTCTACCATCTCACTCATGGAAATCTATTGCTATTACCACTTCTCACTGTGAATATCACTTATTCTAATCTATTCAGAAGGGACCAACCCAAGTCTTAATTCCCCTATCGAAAATCTACGACAAAATCATACACAACACGTGCCACGTAAGTCAAACTGTCAAATTATACACAATACCTGGCCACATAATTCAAACTGTCAAAATATACGCAACACCTGGTCATTTAAGCCAAACTGTCAAATCATACACAACACGTGCCACGTAAGTCAAACTGTCAAATTATACACAATACCTGGCCACATAATTCAAACTGTCAAAAGATACTCATCACATGACCACTTAGTCACACTGTCAAATTATACACAATACCTGGCGACGTAAGTCAAACTTAACACCTGGCGACGTGAGGCAAACTGTCAAATTATACGCAGTACCTGGCCACTTAGTCACCAGACACTAACATGGCCCTAAGTCGCACTAATAAACGTACTTACTTGAGAGCCAAATATTTTCAGTATAAACCTTTACTTCAGTACCAATGATTACTTGCACGCGGACTGGCAGACATTTTAAACTGAGAGTGTTCACGCGCGAGAGAGAGGGGGAAGGGGGAGAAAGAGAGTTGTAGCTTTAAATCACGTAGGTGTAATCGAAAATAAATTGTTTGGTCTGATTGATTAAAGTCGTCAAGAGCAAAGGTTCTAAGCCTTAAAAAAAAAACAAAAAAAAAAAAACGGCCACACATTTGACAAAACCTGCGCTACTTTACGTGTTACCAGTTTGTGTTATTGTCATTCATCCTTACCAGTTATCTTTTTTTTTAAATCCCGTTTAACCCTTGATGGGTTATAGTTAGTGTAGTAAATTCGAGATTATACAATTTGATTTCCGATATCTAAATATAGGATCTTCTCCCCCCCCCCCCCACCCACTCAGTCCAAATACAGTAAATCAATACTGTAAAATTGTGTGTGTGTGTGTGTGTGTGTGTGTGTGTGTGTGTGTGTGCCCCCCCCCCCCTCCCCCCAACACCACCAAAAAACAACTACAAACAAACAAACAATTTAAAAAAAACAAATACAAAAAAAGTAAATTCTCTCGTAACTGCCCTGTTGTTAACAAAGTGAAAAGAAGTGAGAAATCTGGGGGTGTCCGGGATGACACCCAATCCACAAATTATCTGTCATCATCCACACGAGCACTCTATTACCCCTTATCCTCACGCCATCACTGATCCTTATATATTAAATTTAGTTCTTGTTATATACTGTTTTACTCAACTGTGCAGTTCTCTAGGTCTATCTATTCTCAACACCTGTTCCACAGTTATGGATGAATTGCATGCCTGTAAATAATCTAATATGGTATTCATACTTCCTACATTTTAATAGGAAATGTTCCATATTTTTTTTCTAGACACTCTGCACAGTAAGGTTTTTTTCTACTGAAATAGCCCATTCCCAGTTGCAGTCTAAGAAGTTTCTTATTGCTAGGAATTTTTAGTTCTCTAGATACCTGACACGTTCTTGTTGGAGTCTTGAACAATTTATACGAGTGTCTGCCATTCAGGTTTCCATTCCACTCTACTGTCCAATCGTTAGGTTTTATTCTTTTAATTAATATTTTGATATCTGTTTTACTCATCCCCACATTTATTTGGTTTCTGTTAGTTATACCTTTCTTAGCTTCTTAATGCGCCTTTCCATTTCCTTCTATGCCAACATGTGAAGGTATCCTAGCTATTAGAACGGAACATCTCCTAGAGGTTAGGTAAGTATTTCATTCATTCATAACCCTCCGCTCCAAAAGGAGTATAGGCCTTTAACAAACACATGCCAAGTCCCCCTGTCACGTGCCATCATCTCAAGTTCTTTCCACGTTCTCCTTATCATTTTCACCTCTGTTTCCAGATACTGTGAATGTGAGTATGCTATTATTTTACCTTTATAACGTTGAATTCCTTGAATTGATGGGTAAAATGTATGTGAGAATAAATGAAACCAGTATAAAAGACGAGAGAAAGGAAGGGCAGAATGTCAGACGGGCCTGCGTGCCCAATTCTCAACCCTTTGAAAATAAAATTCGTTCTGTGATGGGGTGGGCGAGATGATGATGATGATTATGTTGTGATTGTGATATCACTCTCTTGTCACACTCGCACCGACCCGAACAACAATAAAACTCTTGATTCTAGAGGCAGGGGCTATATTTATTTTTACAGCCCATTCAGTGACAAAGCAAACATTAAACAAATAAACTAGCGAACATCACAAAACCCAACAAAACACCCAACAGTGCCCGATGCTAATCTGAAGAAGCAAACAAAGCACAGAATAGTTAAAATCATAATATAATACTGAATGAGAAACACCACGCTCTCACCTGTCAAACTGTCCTACGCCGCCACCTGACACACTCAACTATCACACACACACACACTCATGTGTGTCGTCCAATGCGACTAGTATGGTGTTGTGCATGAGGCTGGCAACCTCACCATGTAACACAGATTGCTACCGAAACCACTACTGCCCTAGCATATGAATACTTAATATGGAGGCAAACCACACTGTTGGCCCCATGCTCCCTCAGGAGCGGAGAAGAGAAATATATATCTTGAAGTGAGCCCACGTGCTCTCACAACCATTCCTCTCATAACCATAATTAAATAATCATAAAATGGACATAAAATAATATTCTTCAGTACATGTACAACAAATAATCTCAATAATGAGAATTAACCACCACCTCACAACTGGTCTATCTCAATATTCGTTACTGCATTCTGAAGCATGTCGTATGTGACGACTCGTGCGGCTGGGAATCTCATCGCATGAAACACATTATTACAGGAACAACCACTGTAATAGCATAAAAATGCTTCTGTTGGCTTGTGGTGGACACCAGCCGCATTGGTGTTTCCATGCTCCACCAGGAGCAAACAGAGAAACACCTGTCTCAACAAAGGAGTGGCCTCGCGCTCTCCAGAAATCTAAATACATATTCTCACCTCACAGTAACCCATTAAATATACAGTAGAATTATCAATAAACGTGAAATACACTAAATTACTCTTACATAAAGAATACAATATAATTATTCTCGACTTAAGCCAAACTGGGACTAAATACACAACGTGCCGCTCGGCATAACATATTATAGGTTTACCACGCGGAGCGTGTTTAATCAGACTCGCTATCGCCGCCTTTTATCACCACGAGGCTACTATCTTGCGATCGTTAATCTTATCTAAATTTCCAGTGGAATAGCCTTTCTGAAGAATGAAATAATCGCTCTTAAACTCTCACATCTATCTATCTATCTATCTATCTATCTATCTATCTATCTATCTATCTATCCCATTAAACATTAAAATAGCCACATCGATATAATTTCAGAATCCTAGAAAACTAATGCTAATTTAAATTAACTCACGTGCTCAAGGCATTTACAGCTTGGCTCTTGTGTGTCTTCTTAGTCTGTTCTCACTGGGCGGCTCTCTCAAACATAGACCGGTTTCGCCGCTTGCTAACCCTTTTTATAAGCCCTGGCCTAACCACTCAATTTACTGCGCGCTACGCGGATTAATCTGCGCCACACAGATAACACACGCGATTATTGCTCCAGAATGCATGAAAACACAGATTTACACAACTAGAGCAAAAACACAACTAATTCGTAGGCTTATTATGGCCTTGTAATAAATCTGCTTGAAGATAACGTGATCAAAAGGCACTAAACCACAGAGACAATATGACTGACCAGATGGGGCCAGCGCCTAGAACGACAGACCTCAAGATGGCGCTGTCACATATTCCCCGCCTGATTTTGTTGTCGTCCCGACAACTACACTAAATCAGGCTCCCCAGTCGTATTCTCCAAATCTGGAGGATCACCTTTTCCTTCACTTCGTCTCAGGTCATTGCCGGTGACTCTAATGCTCGGACTCGCTCTGTCCTTCGTTGGATGATATATGGACCCCCTGTCATTGTGGGAGCACGAACTACAACGTACTCGTCTTCTGACCACATATCACGAATCTCGGATCTCTCAGCGTCGTGCATTCTCTTCTTCACCAATTCTCCGACCTGTAGTGGAGTAGAACACGACAGCTTGTCACATCTCTCTTTCCGGACTGCTGCAAAACTCTGCAACGGTGGCTCTGCTCTTACGTGCGCCCCTCGTAGCCTGGAAACGTGTCCTTCAACGAGTTTTAGATGAGTCTCCTCCTCTAAATGCCGACCACTTTTCCTGGCGCCCTTATGGTGACAGTTGCCACGGCCATCTCTTGGCTTGCACTGTGACGGCAATGTAGATGTGTTGGTACGCTTAGAGAGGGCGCTCTTTGATGGGCAAACCGATATCAAATGGTCCGGGGACCTACAATGGAAACATCGCTTAGGAAGCGGGCCCTGGGAACACTTGGCTGCCATGTGGTTCGAAAGGTCTCCACAGTTGAAGCATCTTATTTTCCTAGGCTTCCTTGGTGCCCTGGGTCGCCTCCTGCTACCCTTACACCCCTGGCCGCCTTTGACTTTCTTCCCTGCAATAAGCACCTCACACTCCGGTCGACCACCAACCATCTTTATCTTTGAGCCATTCTGCTCCCCTTCTGTAACCTGACTCCCAGCCGCAGAGGGGTCTAGTTTAATGCCTGTGGACATCGATTCTGTACGTGGCCTAGTTCTCTGCATCTAAAACAACGAACTGTCCTGGTACGTCTCCCCTGCTCCTGAGACATCGCATCAATTTTAGCCTCTAATTGAGCCACCTGTGCTCTCAGCCGCTCTACTTCTGCGTTTAATGCATGCGTATCTGACACAGTCTCTGTTCTTGCCACTTCAACACTGGCAACACCAGCCCCCGAAGCTGCTTCGACACTGGCAACACCAGCCCCAGAAGTGGGCTCAGTCTCCAAAAACCGTAGGGCATAGTCCCTCACCGACGTGAACGATGCTGTTGGCTCCTTGATGATCATTTCCTTTGCAAGCTTTCTTAGTAGGTCATCTCTCAGACAAGCAGCAAACTGGTCACGAAGAAAGGATGGCGCCAAGAGAGTGACGTTGTTCTGCCTTTGTGCCCTTACAACACTTTCAAACACCTCGTGAATGCGGTGGGAGAATTCCCAAAGAGACTCCCTTGCACCTTGCCGGGTAGAGTAGAACGCGGCCATTACTTCTGGGATGCTCCGACGCTCCCCATACACCCTAAGAATGGAATGTAGCATTGCTTCTGGGTCATCGTCATCAGCCTGAATCCTCAGCTCCCTTCGGACACTTGGGGTCACACTGTCAAGAATAACATCCGCCTGGTCCTCTTTACTCATCATCCCTACTCTCCAGGCAGCTCTCACCTCTCTGACATATTCCTCGGCCGTAGGACCCGTGCGCTCCCCAAAGCACCGCACCCTCTTGTGAGTAGGTACCACGATGTTATCAGTTCTACTAGCAGCGCGTGTGTTGCGTGCCGCCATCTTGTTGCTAGTAGAGTTGACTAGAAATCTTGACAAACTGGATGATCCCGTCCCTCGCCTTGCACTGAACTGGGTGTTCTACTGTTTCGGCTGTTGCTGCTCTGATTGCTGAAGAGTTGCTTCACTGCGTGCTGTCTGTCAATCCTGCCGACGACGCCGCTTGTGACAGGGGCGCTAGGGGTACCTCACACCCAAGACCCGTGCACTAAGAAAATTTATAAAGGATCGTTTGACAGGGGTTGCAATTATTGGTTGCTTGCAACCCTCTCAGCAGCAGACTTAACAATTCAAGCAACCCAAAGCCTTAAGCAGATCAACATTTAATTCTACCGAACACCAAACAAACAATCCAACAAACACCCAGTCAGTGTTCATAGACTGTGTGCTCAAGGCATTTACAGCTTGGCTCTTGTGTGTCTTCTTAGTCTGTTCTCACTGGGCGGCTCTCTCAAACATAGACCGGTTTCGCCGCTTGCTAACCCTTTTTATAAGCCCTGGCCTAACCACTCAAGTTACTGCGCGCTACGCGGATTAATCTGCGCCACACAGATAACACACGCGATTATTGCTCCAGAATGCATGAAAACACAGATTTACACAACTAGAGCAAAAACACAACTAATTCGTAGGCTTATTATGGCCTTGTAATAAATCTGCTTGAAGATAACGTGATCAAAAGGCACTAAACCACAGAGACAATATGACTGACCAGATGGGGCCAGCGCCTAGAACGACAGACCTCAAGATGGCGCTGTCACAGTTCGTTCGTTCTCTTCTCCGTGTGCTTCTTGGTCTACCTCTGCTTCTCTTGCCCTGGGGGTTCCAGAACAAGGACTGCCTTGTAATGCTATCAACAGGTTTTCTCAGTGTGTGTCCTATCCATCGCCATCGTCTTCTTCTCATCTCTTGTTCCACTGGCACTTGTCTAGTTCTTGTCATCAGTTCCACGTTGGTAACCTTGTCATACCATTTTAATCCCTCTATTCTACGCAAGCTGCCATCAATGGTACCTATACCTTGTAGCGGTATGGCAGCTTGCGTACCCTGACAATCACCAGAGCTATGCCAGTGGGAGTTTTACTCCTGGTAGGTTCAACCAAGCTGGACTGGTCTGTGTGGGTAGGGGTCAGACAAAAGCTGGTACCCTGGTCCTCCAGGTTTTAGCATAGGGCTGACACCCCTGTCTATGTAAAAAAATAATGAAGTTACGGAAACAACATCAAATGAACAAACTTTGCTGCGGGATGGACATTCGGAGTCTGTGGCTCGTATGACTGTCAGTGGTGAAAGCCGAAAGGAAGCCACTGACATGAAAACGGATGTCCTTACCGCAAAACAGGATGCCAGAATAGGATTTTGGAATGTCAGGACAATGTACGAGACAGGCAAACTAAGACAGGTCACGGCAGAAATGAGAAACTATAGGTTACACATCCTGGGGATAAGCGAGACAGATGGACAGGGGCAGGAAAAGTTAAAACAGCAACAGGAGAAACAGTACTTTACTCTGGAAGAGAGGATGGACAGCACAGTGAATGCGTAGCCATTATTCTACAGAAAGGGATAGAAAGGACATTACTGGAATGGAAACCCATCAACAACAGACTGATACGATTGAGATTGAGAGGGAGCTTCACCAACAGTACAATAATACAATGCTACGCACCAACGAATGATAGCGATGAGGAGGTCAAGGATGAATTCTATCAACAACTGCAGAAAGAAATGGAGGACACACCTAGATATGATCTTGTTATAGTAATGGGAGACCTCAATGCGAAAGTTGGTACACACAATACATATAATGAAAGAACAATGGGGAAATGCGGCAGCGGAACAGCAAACGAAAATGGGGATAAGCTAATAAGTTTCTGTAGCATTAACAACCTGGTCATTGGAGGAACACTTTTCCCACATAAGGAAATTCACAAGTTAACATGGGAATCACCAAATGGTCGGGACAGAAACCAGATAGACCACATCGTGGTTAACGGTAGATGGAGACATGCATTACAAGATGTGAAGGTAAGAAGAGGTGCAGATGTGGGAAGCGATCACCATTTAGTAGTAGCAAAACTGAAAGTGAAACTAAGAAGGGTTGGACCAACTGTAACTACACAGAAAAGGTTTGACATCAGCAAATTGAAGGACCCCCTTACCAGAAAAGCTTTTGCGGCCGACATTAAGAAACTATATCAATTTGCCAAAAGCCAGGAAAAGACATTGACTGATGATATAGACCAGAATTTCAACACCATTTCAACAATATATAAGGAAAGTAGCAAATCATGCTTAGGATTCCAGGAAAGGAAGAAGCAAGACTGGATAACACCAGAAACACTAAACACCATAAAGATGAGAAAGGAAATGAAAAGAAAGAAAACAGAAGTGAAGTCCCCCAGGTTAAAGCAACTATATAGCGAACAGTACAGTCAACTGGACAGGGAAGTTAAACGCCAAACCCGAGCCAACAGAAGGAATTTCCTAGACGATCTTGCAAAACAGGCAGAAGAGGCAGCACTGAGAAATGAACAAAGCACAGTATACAAAATAACAAAATTCATCAGCGGAAAACAAGGTGCAAACAATATTACATTAGTAAGAGATAAGCAAGGAAATCTCATCAAGACAGCAGAGGGACAGGAAACAAGATGGGCAGAGCACTTCAGAGAAACTCTGAACAAGGAAATACCAGAGACACAATTGAATGTTCCTGAGGCTGAAAACGATCTAGATGTAAATACAGACATTCCACGAAAAGAAGAAATCATCACAGCAATCAAAGGGTTAAAGAACGGTAAAGCTCCGGGCCATGATAACTTAAATGCAGAGCTATTTAAGACAGACCCTGAGCTAGCAGCAGAACTATTAGAACCACTATTTGCACAAGTGTGGAAAACGGGGACAACACCATCAGAGTGGAACAAAGGAATAATTGTCAAATTGCCCAAGAAGGGAGATCTTTCAGACTGCAATAATTGGAGAGGAATCACTCTTCTCTCAGTTCCCAGCAAAATACTAGGCAGGATAATTACACAGAGAATTTCAAAGGCAGTAGACTACAAACTGAGGAAAGAACAAGCAGGATTTAGAAAGAACAGAAGATGTGTAGACCATATATTCACTCTCAGGAACATTATAGAGCAGTGCTCAGAATGGCAAAGACAGCTTTACATAAATTTTGTTGATTTTGAAAAGGCTTTTGACAGCATACATAGGGACAGTTTATGGAAAATACTGAGGGCTTATGGAATTCCAAGCTGCATAGTGTCAATCATAAAAGGCCTCTATGCCAACTTTATGTGTAGTGTTGGGCAGAGCAACCTAACCTTCGAGGTGAAGACAGGAGTACGACAGGGATGCCCCTTATCAACCACTCTATTTTTAAAAGTCATAGACTGGGTGATGCGCCAGACAACAGAGGGCAGTCCAAGAGGAATAAGATGGACTACATTTTCTACATTGGAAGATCTGGAATATGCAGATGACATTGCACTGCTGGCACATTCACATCAACACATCCAGGAAAAAACGGATAGACTTAATAAATTTAGCCAGCAGGTGGGCTTGAACATCAATTTAAAGAAGTCTGAGGTCATGACGCTCAATGTGAGCAACCCTGAGCCCATATCAGTAAGGAATCAGCAACTGGTACAGACAGATACCTTCACATACCTAGGAAGCATAGTAACACCAGATGGTGGGGCAGGCAAAGACATCAACATCAGAATGAATAAGGCAAGAACAGCCTTCTTTAGCCTAAATAACATCTGGAAGTCCTCTCAATACAGCACAAGCACAAAATTAAGATTATACCAGAGTTGCGTGCTTTCTGTGCTTCTCTATGGTGCGGAATGCTGGAGAGTCACAGAGAAGAAAATGTCAAAATTGTCCTCTTTTCACACAACATGCCTAAGAAAAATTCACCGAATCTTTTGGCCGAATACCATCACCAACCAAGATCTGCTTACTCGTAGCAAGCAAGAGGACATGCACAACATCATAGCTGGCAGACGCTGGAGCTGGGTTGGTCATGTCCTCAGAAGAGACCCCGATGCCATCACAAGAACAGCTATGCTTTGGACCCCTGAAGGAAAGCGAAAGAGAGGCCGACCAAAAACAACTTGGCGGAGGACTGTGGAGGCTGAGATGCAAAGAATGAACCAGAGTTGGGGCACTGTACGAAGGATGGCCACCGACCGTGCAAAGTGGAATCAATTTGTTGTTGCCCTACAAGACGCCACTAGGCGTGATGGCCACTGACTGCTTTGACGGTCGGTGGTTAAGGATCGAAGAAGAAGAAGAAGATTCTACGCAAGCACCCATTTATGAAAGTCTGTAGCTTTTTGGTAGTTGTCTTTGTAGTTCTCCATGTCCTATTGTATGGCTCTGAGACATGGAGGTAAGTATTTGCTAGTGATATATCTTCTGATGTATCTGGTCTACTGCATTCTCATAAGTTTCTTAAAGCCTGAATAGCAGAAAGTGAGTGTGTTAAACTTGTCAATTTATGAGGAGGATTGTTAGAGAGGATTTCTAGAGCTTTCAGAATTGCAACCGCCTCTACTGTGAAAATAGATGTATGATCTGTTTTTTTTTTTCCTCACATTTTTATTCACATACCGTAGAAATTTACAAAGACATTTGCATTAAAACATTGACAATAATAGCATGAATATATAAGTTTAAAAATGAAAATACAATGAGCAGCTGTATAAAAAATAAAAATAAAACTTTCACTCCTTGCACACACTCATTTACACACTCTCTCTTGTACTCTAAAGTTATATATTACACATTTTTTTAAATGATAGTGTTGATTAAAAAGAGAAGGAAGAAAAAAAAAATAAATACATTTTACACCCTCTTTTTTTTGGAATTATAGACATGTGCATTTTACAACGAAACAATTATGAGCGCGTTCTTATCGGTTATCTGCCTTTTTTTTGGCTTTGAATAATTTATTTTATTATTTTTTACAAAACAGGTATATTTTCCTTTCAATGAAAATACAGTGACATTGAGCAGCTGTATATTTAAAAAATAAAATAAAATAAATAACTTTCACTCCCTCATTTACACACTCTTTCATGCACTCTGAAGTATATTGCACATTTTTTGTATGTTGATAGTATTGATTAAAAACAGAATGAAAAAAAAAGGATAAAGAAACATCTGAATGGACACATTTTTCTGCTAAGAAGTTTCAGTGAAGGTATCATGAAGACACTTTTTTTTTCTCGCTTTTTTCCGTTTTTGTTTTATGTCGTAACCCTGTCTTTCTTATGTCCTATTCCATTTTATTTTCCCAGTCGTGTTCTTCTTGCTTTGCACTGGATGAACCAAAACCTCGTTCTCCGTCGCAGGAGGCACCCATCCTGAATAGATTTCACGGCCAGGCCTGAAACCACTTTTCTGAGCCAGGCCTCGCATCCCGACATCACAGATCAGAGAAATTGAACTCCTGGGATGTAGGTACTTAAATTGGGAGCCGCGCTGGTGTAATGGCTTCGGCGTTGTACTGGCGACCAGGTGTTCATGGTTCAAACGCGTCAGCGTTTGAAGAAATGTTTACGGCCGGAAATTTGACTGAATAGCCTGAACTGCTCCTGTGATAAACCCTCTGTGTATGGGAAGGAGCGAAGCTCCTGACCGGGTTGGAAGGAAAGTCCTCAGGTTCCCCAGCCTCGCAATGACATGTCATTGGGCCGAAGGGCTGAAAGCCCAAGTGCCGCTGGTTAAGGGAGGTACTTAAATTTACTTCAGTTAAATGCAGGTGTCCGATTTCGCTGATTTATGATGCCAAGACCTCGGGTCCGGTTCAGACAAAATAAACTCTGTGCTGGACCGTGAAACGTAATCCCAAAGCATGCCTCCTGGGACAAAGAAAGAGTCTTGGTTCTTCCAGTGCAGAGCGCAACCTGGAAAATAAACTTAGTGGATAGTTTTCGTCACTAACGCGCTTGTTCATGTTTTTTTTTAAATTTAAAAATAGTAACGATTTTAAAAGAATACATAAACACATTTACAAAACCATTACATTTTGATTACAATTAAATACTATAAACAAGTACCGCCATGTCTCTCATTTCTGATGTCAAATTTTACGCACACATTTATACGCCTTCTTTCGTGCATCCTTATTTTATTTATTTAACATCAATCAAACCAAAAATGAAAAGAGAATACAAATAATATGTTCGTATGCACTAGCATGCGTACCCACACACACACACACACATACACTACACACACACGTTTACTTCTGCAGAAAAATAAATAAAACTACACATGTACATATGCATTCAAAATTCAAATATAATAATTATAATAAAATAGGTAACTGAAAATAAAATAATAATAATTTAAAGCAGGCTTCTCTCTGCGGACATGCCAAAAAAGGGGATGAACAATATTAACATACACACACTCTCACATGTGTGCTTACGATAAGAAATATTGGGTGATGGAGTACATCACCTTCAGCGTTTTTGTGTGTGTGTGGGGGGGGAGGGTGAAAATGTGTGTTAAAGAAGGGGGTGTGAAATTTAGGGAAAAAATTAGACACAGGTGATGGAGTACTTCGTAATTGGCAGTTGGGGGGAGGGGGATGAAAAAAGAGGAAGAGGAAAGGATAGTGACCTTTGTAAAAACTAAAGGCTTGGATTTAAGACTATTTGGCGGGGCAAGGATCCTGAATTTGGGTTACAGGTAGCTGCGGGTAGTGGACAGGTTTTAAAATACGCGTCGCTCTGTGTAGGAACCAATGTAGGAACAGAGCTGGGCGGATAACTTTGTAGGCAAAAACTCATTTAATGCGACATATCCATATTAAATAACGAAATTCCGAGAGCAAAAGATCAATTTTAAATGGATGTCTGGGACCGATGACGCAGCAAAAGGGATGAATGCAGTCAGCGACCCATATCTTGACTGCTTGCGTCAAGGTCAGCGAACCAGAGCTGACCAAGACCCGACTCCACCTCCAAGTGGTGGTCCTGGAAACAGGCTGCATCACTGCAGTCTGGCTGAGAGAGTAGGGATCGAAGAGGGAAGGCAAACCCGGTCCCAATAAATGCCGTGCTGAAGTCGGATGTGTCGGCTGAAAGGGGCAAATATCACAGCTGCGCTGTAAACGGACACAACGCAACCAACGTCCTTTTTAGGACGAACGAGGAAGAAGAAGAAATGGATGTCTGGTAGTGTCTTGGGAATTGAATTAAGCATAATGGCTTTGAAAATGTTTGTTTTTTGTTTCGTATGTTTGTCCAGTATGTCTTGTAAGATTTTTTGTGCTGGTATAATTGTACTACATTTATAGAAAACGTGTTCCTCACTTTCCTGTACATTAGCCTGGCACATCTTGCATCTTGATTTTCATTTTAGTCTGTGTGCTGCTCGTTCTGTGGTTGGTGTCATGTTATATAAATGTCGATATGTGACTTCTCTGGCTTTTGGTGCGATGTTTTTGTTGTGAAGATCTGTGAAAATCCTAGTGTAATCTGTGAAAAGTAATTGTAACCTCTTTTAATTCTAAGGTGTAAAGGTGGTGCTTGTAACCTACGGTAAGTGTTTGTAAATTTTGTTTGTTTTCTGGTTAATTAAAATTTCGTGTCCTCTGATAGCGTGTATGCATGTCTTGTAAAACGGTGGTAGTGAGCCGAAATGATGTGGGGCATTGTTCTTTAGTGGTTGTGAGGGTATTGCTTCCCCTGCTTTGCAGTAGTAGTCCAACAGTGGCCAAAACTCAAGAGTATCTATTATAGGCTTCAATGGAGTCTATCTTTACACAAGATTATATTTGGCAGAAATGTAGATAGAAGAGTAGTAAAGCTTCTATCACATGGGAGTCTTCACAAGATAATCAGATACGCGAAAACAATGCTGACTGTCGCTAAGCACGTTAATTCTATAATTTGCCGACACTTTTAGAAAGAATTTAGCAATGGTTTATTCTAGCTCGTTAAGCCCCCACCGCTGAGTTAATCAGTGGAATTTATTATTATAATATATATTGCATGTTTAGAGTGTGTTTGGTAACTTTGACTGAGACAAACATGTAGTACATTCAAAAAATGATTGAATTGAAGTTAAATTTGTAACATTACAAATAACAAAATTTAATAATCACTTTAAGTTTTAACATCTGGACAATAATTTGAATAGTTATGGAAAAGGTTACATCTCTTGATTGAGATTTAACTGAATAAAGGAGGTCACTGTTGGCAGCGGATATTTTCACTTAGCTGCCAATGGTAGTTTCTTCTCCCGCTGGGTCAGTTCATTTCACTCGTCTCTGGTCAAAGTTCCGGCGTCTGTCTATAAGACCCTCTTATGATGGCGTCTCGCAACACGTCAGTCCACTTCTACCTTCACTTGGTTCCAGAGATAGTACTTTCTGCTGGTACTACCAATAACTGGTAATAGAAATAGAAACGAAACGCTCTTCTGAGTGTGGCGTTTTTCCGACACATTTATGAGCCCTCCTCTTCTATTCTACCATCCCATGTCAGAATTTACCCTCGATGAGAATTAAATTTAATCCCTCGGGATAAAACTTCCTTTACATTTAAACTGAATAGCTTTAGCTTTACATTACATTTAAATGAAAAGGTTAAACGTACAGATATAATATGTTTTACATTTACATCTCCACTGTTTGAAAAGTGTTCACAATATAAATTCATTTATGTTTCATTTTACATTTACACTTGTGAAAAAGTTTGAAACTTCTATTAATTAAAATAAATATTTTCACATAGATATTTACACTGGATTAAAGCTTGAAAACGTACATTAACTTTAAAGTGAATATGTTTATAGGGGCATTTACACTGCTTTGAAAATGTAAGTTTTATACTTTCATCTTTCTCTTCCTGCTCCATAGGGAACCTAGAACTACTTTATGTTTTTAGTTCTCTTTACGAAACTATCAATAAAGCAATCACCAGCCCGTGCAGTGGTGGTTCATGAATCATCATTCTAGATACTGAGGTTGCCAGCCCCAAATGACTTTGACATCCAATAGCGAGTTTCACACATTGAAATTCACATGGTAATATATGCATATACGACTATATAGGTTAGTTCACATGTTAGTAATAAATCATAGAATGAAAATGCACTACTTACGCCAATCTTGGCTACAGACGTTTTTTGCTCAGAGGAATAAAAGAGACGAATCGTTCTCTTACACGCGTCTGGGATGTCTTTAATTTTGCAATAGATTCCCCTCTGACTCCGTGTTTATTCAGTTTCCTAGTCCCGTGATTCCTTATTAAAATTTGAAAGAGATTTCCTGTACTTTTTTAAGTCTTATCTGGTTCTCCAATAAAAGGTCCAGTTAACAAAAAGGAATTATGAATCTAGTCTTCACTCTGGCGAAGTCGGCTGTTGTCTTGGCGAGCGTGAAAATTCACAGTGAGCTAAAACTGCGAAATGGTCAGCTATATCCCCCTCAATGTTGTTATGAATCTAATCAGAAAGATCGAATCATTTCAAACATGTCGGGTGTGGCACTGTCAAAATATTTCCTACATGGAAACATTTTGCAAAAGGTCACGTCTCCTATATATGGTAATATGATGTCTTGCATACACTCTCACAAACACATTTGTAGACTCATATTGTCTAAAATGTGATAAATCCATGATTACTTTTAACCAAGTGACCGGAAGCGATTATATCACACTTGCCTGCCCACAGGTGTCACACAGACAGTAATCTGTCGTATGAGTACGCAAACTCCGTGTCTTATCGGAGATTTAAGCCAATAGCGCAGTCCGAGGTATGTGTTAATCTGCCGCGCCTATAACCACAAATCTGGGTAGCGTCAAGCAAATGTGATATTTATCACGTACAGGGTGATTTTGATAAAATCAAATATCTGCTACTTAGCAGAACAATAAAGAAAGAAAGAAAGAAAGAAAGAAAGAAAGAAAGAAAGAAAGAAAGAAAGAAAGAAAGAAAGAAAGAAAGAAAGAAAAGTGCGATAATTGATAGCACCTAATAAAAATCAGTACCACAAATGTACCGATACTGCCGGAAAGAACCAACGATTGATAGAGGTCGTTCATTTCGTCACAGTGATCTCAGTCTAGTACGTCTAAGTCCTACGTAGTAATGGGCTAATGCGTGTTGTTCTGGGTCTCTTATTATATTTCATACATGTTTGATTCGAAGTGCCTTTATTTTTGTCCCTATATCCTGGAGCGCAATTCCCCCGAATCTTTTCTTTTGCATGAGTGTTTGATGTTTAATGCTAAATAAAGTGTGCCCAAAAGCAAAACGCCTAATCTACTTGTTTATCTCTGTCACCGTATGTTGTGTAGGGTCGAAGACTAGCAATATAAATTATTTTTGGAATAATAAAGCAGTTTACTATTGCACTTCTGGAAAAAATGGTTGCATTTTTGTATTTGTAGCGGTGTAGTGTGTCTGTGATATGTGCGACTAAGTTCTGCCATGTGATTTTGTGTGTGCGGGGTGAGATGGGAAGTATACTCTAACCTTCGATTACTTTTCACATGCAAACATACTGTCAGTTTTTTTTTTTTTTTTTTTGGTTCGGTTTTTGCCTTCTCCTGGCGAGGCGCGTTCCTTTCAACTTATTTGGTTATATAAGAGCGCATTTACCATCCAAAAAAAGTCAACTCTGTTGACTGCTAACCCGATCAGCGTTGATAGATACTATGTCCTGAAAAGAACCAACATTATCTATCTGATAGTATAAAGCCCTAAAAAAGACTCGCCAGCTACGCCAACGCCCGAGCTAGTAGTCAATGGTTGCTTGTCTGTGTAAGTAGTAGTCAAGGTTGCCAATCAAGTTCTAGAGATAAACCCAGATTTTCTTCTCTTAAAAACCCAGAAATATCCAGATTATTTTATGCCTCAAATACACGGGATAGACGATGCTTAGGGCCTACACAATCTTTTAGTGCAACTTTAGCACAAATAAGCTGTGTGCTACCAATTTTTATTTATTTCTTCATTTTTATTTTATTTTTTATTACCAAAAATTCACAATTATATAAAAATGATTTTATTAATACCCCTGTTGATTGTCTCGTTATTTAGTTTGTTTTCCCAACTAGAGTTACTTACCCTTATGGGAACTCTTCTGCTTCTCTTCTTCCAACTTCCTGTTTCTAAGATGGCGAATTAAACATGACGATCCTTGTATCTTGTGTTCAAGCTTCGTGATTATGCTTCGTAACGTGAGTATGTATGACAGCCAGCCACGTCTCATTTCATTTAACAATATTTACTACACACGACGGTAAATATCAACATGGTGGCAGCGGTGTTTATTTCTACAGAATTCGGACTATTCTGCTGAATATCTTGTAACACGTGTGCTGAATGTCATTAGACTTGAGGTGAGATTACTGATTATTGCTTGCATACCATTATTAGATATTTCGTCATGGCAGAACGGCCCTTATTTCGGTTACCACCCTGCCTAGACATAAATAACGTCGAACCAGACACATTTCGTAAATGGAGACGACAGTTAGAACTATACATGCATGCAACAGAGGTGGACTCTAAACCTGATCCTGTTCGGGCGGCCATTATTCTACACTGTGCTGGACCTCAAGTTGTTGAAGTTTTTGATCAACTGGCAGAGGAAGGATACCACTCTAATCCTACTAAAATTCTCGATTTGCTCCAGAACCATTGTAGCTCACGAAGCAATGAAGTATTACATACGTTCAGATTCTGGAACACACCTCTTCAAGATCCTTTTAATTCTTTTTTGACTGAGCTGAGAACTAAGGCAGATTTGTGCAACTTTAACGACAAGGATCGTATGATAAGAGACAAAATTGTCTTTACTGTCAACAAAAGGTTACAAGAGAAGCTCTTGAGAGAAGCTGACCTCGATCTAAAGAAAGCCATTCACATATGCAGAGTCTTCGAGCAAACTGGAAACGACATAAGAGAGATGAGTAATACAGTACAACCTTCTGAAGCAAGGGTTGAAAAGGTACAGAAAAAAATCACTCAACCATAAACCTCCCAAGAGAGACACTGGGCATGCTGCTGGTAAAGCCTGTCAAAGTAACACTGACAGTGGGTACTTTGAACCTAGAAAGGAGTGTCATTACTGCGGACAGAAACATCTATTGATTAAGAAAAAGTGTCCTGCATGGGGGAAGTTTTGCTCAAATTGTGGGGAAGAAACCATTTCAAAGTTAAATGCAAGAAAGTTCACACTGTTCACACAGAGTCAGTGGAAGATTCTGAAGTTTTTCTTAACTGTGTGAAGTCTAGCAAAGCCTGTACATCTGCACAACTCATTATCAACGGAAAAATGGTAAAATTTCAGCTAGACACAGCAGCTGATGTGAATACAATCTGTCAACGCTTTGTGATGCAAGAACAATTGTTACCCACTAAACAGAGGCTTGTTATGTGGAATGGTACTAAGATGACTCCACTGGGAGAAGTTCTATTAACTGCTGAGAATCCTAAGACTGGGACGAAACACAATATAAGGTTTACTATTGTGAAAAATAGATTCACATGTTTGCTGGGCAACAACACACTGCAGGATCTACAGTTTGTGACAGTCAACACAAATAAATTTATTGCTAAGGTGGCTACTGGCAGTTCAGATAATGATCATAACTCTGATAACCATCTAGGTGTCCTGGGTGAAGCTGTGTTGCATATTGATCCTAATATTCGTCCAAAGGCACTGCCGTGCAGAAAAATACCATTTTCACTTAAGAGCAAGGTAAAGTCAGAGCTTCAAAATCTAATGAACAGAGGTATATTAATACCAGTAGAGGAACCGACTAAATGGGTTAACCAAATGGCTGTTGTAGAAAAGTCTGATGGTTCTTTAAGAATATGCATTGATCCTAGACCCCTGAATGAGGCTTTGCAGAGAGAGCATAACAGATTGCCAACTTTGGATGATGTATTGCCTGAACTCAATAATGCCAAGATTTTCACAAAGCTGGATATCAAGGAAGCATTCTGGCATATCAAACTTGATGAGAAGTCTAGTAAACTTACAACAATGATCACACCTTATGGTAGGTTCAGATGGTCTAGATTACCATTTGGCTTGAATGTAAGCAGTGAAATTTTCCAGAGGCATCTAGCACAAGCTCTTGAAGGTCTTCATGGTTGCATCAATGTTGCTGATGACATAGTTATTGCAGGTTGTGGATTAAACAGACAACAAGCAATTAAGGACCATGATCTGAAGCTTAAAGCACTGAAACATAGGTGTAAAGAGAAAGGCATTAAACTGAATGACGCTAAAGCTCAAGAGAAGAAAGAAGAAATTACCTTCATGTGTCACCTTATTACTGCTCGAGGTGTTGAACCAGACAAGAAAAAGGTTGAGATAATACTAAACATGCCCGTACCTAAGGACTGTCATGAGGTTCGCAGATTTTGCGGCATGATACAGTATCTAGCAAAGTTTCTCAACAATCTTTCAGAAGTTCTTCATCCAATAAGAGAACTTACCCGTAAGGATACTCCCTTTATCTGGTCTGCTGAATGCGAACAAGCTTTCAAGAGAGTCAAGAAACAGATTACTTCTACTCCAGTACTCGCATACTATGATCCTGATGAATCTTTGTGTATTCAAGTTGATAGTAGCAGCTATGGACTTGGGGCTGTCCTCCTACAAAATGGTCATCCAATAGAGTTTGCTTCAAGAGCTCTAACTGAAACAGAACAACGCTGGGCTCAAATTGAGAAGGAGCTCTTAGCTGTTGTATATGGTTTGGAACGCTTTGACCAGTACACTTATGGAAGGAAAGTTACAGTCATCAACGACCATAAACCTTTGGCGGCCATCGTTAAGAAACCTCTGAGTCAAATTCCTCGAAGACTGCAGAATTTACTGATGCGCAGCGATCGATATGACTTTGAATTCCAATGGGTACAAGGTTCCGATCTTCTTATAGCCGACACACTGTCCAGAGTTTGTATTCATAATGTCACATTGGATTCCTTAGCTGATAGAGAGAGCAATGCAGGAGCTGATGCACCTGTAAGACTACCTGAAATACCAGATGTGATGATGGAAAAGATTAAAGCTGAAACTCTCAAAGACAGCGTGCTCCAGAGGTTGAAGTCGACCATTTTGGATGGGTGGCCTAAAAGAAAGTCTGGTGTACCAGCTGAGCTTATGCCTTATTTCGACATTCGTGATACGCTGACAACAGAACAAGGCATAATACTTAAAGGAGAGCGTATTCTTATCCCAAAAGCACTGAGGCCTGAAATCAAGCAAAAGCTACATGCTGCTCATCTTGCATTTGACAGCATGATGCGCCGGGCCAGAAGTTGTCTGTTTTGGATCGGCATGACGGCTGAGATTCGACAGATAGCTGACAGTTGTCCAGAATGTCAAGAAACGAAGGCAAGGAATACTAAAGAACCTTTAATCCAACACTCAAGAGGTTTATCACCCTGGGAGAAAGTTGGCACTGACATCTTTATTATAGAAGGCCGATATTATTTAGTTTTGATTGACTACTTCTCCAACTTCATTGAAGTAGACTTTCTACCTACAATGACAGCACAGTTAGTCATCAGGAAATTGAAGTCTCATTTTGCTCGTTATGGTGTCCCTAAAGTTATTGTATCTGACCAAGGTACTCAGTTTACGTCTGTACAGTTCAGATCATTTACTGCTAGATGGGGAATACTTCATGTTAAATCAGCACCAGGTCACCATAAAGTCAATGGATTAGCTGAATCTGCTGTGAAACTCATCAAGGGTATGATGAGAAAGACTGTTCAAAATAATACAGATGCGTATGAGGCACTACTTGAACTTTGTAATACGCCGAGACAAGGGTTTGATCAAAGTCCAGCAGAAATACTGTTCAACAGGAAACTGCGTACGCTGATACCTTCTGCAGTGAAACCCGTTGCATCTCACAGTAGAGTTATTGAAAGTAGAGGCAAGAGAGACAGATCAGTGAAGAAGTATTATGATAAAACTGCTCATGATCTGCCCAAGTTGTCTCACCAGCCAGTCTACTATCAAGACCCTGAACAACCAAACTGGCAACCTGGAAGGATTGATAAGAGGCTCTCTGAAAGAACAACACCCTTCACACCTGATCCCGAGGACCTGGAAATTGATGTCTCCTCTCCAGTTCTACCCGAGCAACAGGTTGTTTTGCCAGACATGGAAAACACTAGTGAAGTGAACATTTCCAATCCTCCAGAAGTTGATCCTTCAACTCCAGCTACTTCTAGTCCTGGGAAAGCTGGCAAAGAACATTCTCTCCTACCATCTTGCCCTAAGAGACCTCAAAGAGATCGCAAGAAACCCTCTTGGATGAATGACTTTGTTCACTCATAAAGAAGGGGGGGGGAATGTTGATTGTCTCGTTATTTAGTTTGTTTTCCCAACTAGAGTTACTTACCCTTATGGGAGCTCTTCTGCTTCTCTTCTTCCAACTTCCTGTTTCTAAGATGGCGAATTAAACATGACGATCCTTGTATCTTGTGTTCAAGCTTCGTGATTATGCTTCGTAACGTGAGTATGTATGACAGCCAGCCACGTCTCATTTCATTTAACAATATTTACTACACACGACGGTAAATATCAACAACTCCAATATATGAACTCTTGAAAATGAGATATTTTAACAGTAACATACTTACATTAACAAAATGTTCCTCAAATCAAATGTAAAATGTTAGTATCTTTGGCAACTGCTTGCTTGGCTAGTATTCGACTGGAAACTGTTTCATACAAAAGCTTGTTGGTTTGTTTAGTTTTAACTAAGTTAACCTTCGAAAACACTCTTTCGACTCATGCTGAGAAGTGCCATAAGCGTGCACATGAGGTCAGCCAAAACATCAAATTTCTTCTGGTTATTAGCATCTGTTACTTGTTGCAGTCCCAGCCAGAATGCGGGCGGATCCTCATCCACTAGATGTCCAAGATCTTTTCGGTACGATGCCAATTCTTGCCATTGATCAGACAGACGATCAAGGCTCTCTTCTGAAACAACTGTTGAGAACTGCGCTGCTAATGGAATGATAGAAGGTTTGTTGATCTCGAGAGCTTGCTTTGGATGCAACAGCTGCATTTGCGCCAGAACACTGTTTTGTCCAAGTGGGAACCTGCGTCGTATTTGAGTACAAAGTTCAATCAGGTATGCCAATACATCCTTGTGAAACTGGACTTCTTTATCTTCTAACGGTTGTCGGATTAACTGCGCTTCACACCGTCCACCCAGCTCAGTGTAATTCAGTTTCTTGTGCACCTGTACATCCGAAGGATCAGTGTCGGCAAGAGTGCGATGCTCATGCTGCAATACTTCCTGTCTAATAAACATACTGAGAAGAAAACGATACTCTCTTGTTACACTCGTTTACACTTTGTGAAGACGGAAGTTTTCGGACTGGAATTCCATGTTAATGACGTTAACTTTACCCAGTATGTAGCCGACAAATAGAAGCATGTGCTTCGTACCAACAGTGTTCATCGTCTGCAGGATTTGCTCCGCACCGTCGACGTTGTCCACTGAAGCTTCGGCTTGGAAATACAAGTGCAGAGCATCCCATTACTCAAGGATCCTCTCAATGACTGCTTCACTGCAAATGCCAGCGTGTTTCACACAGCTTCAACATGTTATGTTTCTGAGCCTGAACTACATCTTGTATTAACTGGCACTGGAGATTTCTTTTACTACTACGCGAAAAATAGAAGCAGACATTCTTTATGAAAATTTCAAGCCAAGACGGTAGGTGGTTGCTGGCAGCATTTGTACAAAGTGCACATGAATGACAAACACAGCCGAGAACAAAGACATGTGGAATCTCTTTCTTCAGCTGTGCCTGTAAACCACTTGCAGTCCCCATCATAGTGGCACAGTTGTCTGCAGCAAAACCAATGACGTTACTAAGCGGGATTGCATGCGTGCTCAACAATTTCTTAACAGCTGTAAACATGCCAAGACCAGCCCCATCCTCCACCTCAATGAGGTCTAACATTGAATCAACTACTTTTCTTGTTTTTGTGTCACAGAATCGCACAACGACTGCCAACATGTGATTCGTAGAGACATCAGTACTCTCATGAACGATTATAGAAAATTTATGATTTCTGCAAATGTTTATAACTTCAAGCCGCTAAACATGAGCAATGCCGTACTGCATCACATAGGCAGCATTGGTGCCCTTCAGTGACATTTTTTGAGCAACTGTGCTGCCTGGAAACATCTGCTTGCCACATTCAATCAAATGATCGGCTTGCGAAAACAGAGTATTATGTTCTGCCATGAACGCTGACAACAGTATCTCCGCTTTTGCAATTTTGTCTTGGAGACAGGGCTCTTTTGGTTTGATGAAAAACTTTGTTAATGTTCAGAGTTTTGCTTTTGGCTTCGAAGTTTTTCATGTGCTTCTGTGTGCTTTTTTGTGTCAATAAAGCTGTTTTGTTAGCATTAGTTAATGTACAGGAACAGACCCTACAAATCGCAGCATAGCGATTGCCTGAGTCCGGCTTTATCCAATCCTTCAGTTCGCTGTCTGTTAGCCATTCCGCACAAAAAAGCCTGCTGATACCATGGCTTCACTTTTTTACGCGGTGGCATGTGTGTCGTCATGCTGCTACAACTATCTAGCGTACCTTCATCATCGCTCATTTTATAATCTTATAATAACCACACACACACACACAAATGCTGCTTAAGTCTAAAATTTAAAAAGAATAATTTAAAACACATCTCAAAAATGACTGAGTATTGTAGATGACAGCCATTACCAGAATAACAGGAAATAGATAGTTAATGTAAACGAGTAAAAAAACAACGTCGTTGATGTGGTTAAAAACAAGAATTAAATTTAAGTGGAATAAAAAATATAAAGCACATAATTTGTTACATTTAATTATAATATAAATATATTGTACAATGCTCAGTGCACAGAATATACATACATTATAAATGCTAATTGTCAAATATACCCAGATTAATGCAGATTTGGAAAAAAATATGCCCAGATACCCAGACGGAAGCCAAAAAACCCAGATCTAGTTTTTTTTTTTTTTTTTTTTGGTGTGATTCGTACAGTGATTGTCACAGTTGTTGTGTTGTTGTTTTGAAGAGGTGATGGGTGGAGAGTGGGCACTTAACAGCTGACCGTTATTGCGTCTTCTCGTTCTATCTTGGTCTACCCTGTTCAACGTGAAAATTGGTTATAATTGGGGTATTTAGTGTCATTTTATTTACTAATTTTGTATTCATTTTAAATAACTATTGTCTTTTGCAGTTGCTGATTTTAATTTATATTAGTATTTGTCCATTTTAGTTTCTCTTTTGTATTATTTATAGATAACTATTGTCCTTTACACTTGGTTTTAATTTGTATTAGTATTTGTTCTTTTTGAGTTGTTTTCTTTTTCTTAAACCTCGTTGTCTTTCCTTGTCCTATGAGTAGTAAGTAAGTTTTTTTTTCTGTTTTTTTTTTTTTTTGTTTTTTTTTTAAAGATTTGTTAGTTCTTGTTGCTTAATTTCTATTTGTTTGAATGTTTTTTCTGAAGTACTAACCTTATACGTTTTCCCTTGTTTTATGTATATATCTTTTAAGTATTAATTGGGCATCTCCTGGGGCATATATGGAAACAAAGTCTACTAGCGTAGCAGTAAAAGTGGTGTTAGTGGCGTGTATATCGCCTAAAGAGTTTGGAAGCTGTGTAGGTAGTTGTTTAGGCAGTGTCAGCAGGACAGCGACAGTAGATAATTAATAATAGCTAGTTGGAGTGGTGGCTCGCAATCCGAGGCCCACCCAGTTCAGTGTGGTTTTTGTTTAATCTCAAATTCTTTTCCCCATGTAGGTTGCAATTGATGGTGAAGGGATGGGGTTGATGATAAATCATTTGAAATGTGCTTTGTTTGCTTTCAGGTATGCGAACACGCACTGTATTTCTTTGACATGTACTTGATTTTATTGGTGTAAATAAACTGTACATTGTAGCTTGGATCAGTCACTTTATTTACATACAGTAGCAATATGTTGTCTGTAAAGTTGTGTCTGTGGTCTTTACTTAAACCTTATCTCCTTAGGGCAGTAAGAGGTAGTGAGGCTATAGCTATCAAAAATACATTACAAGTGGCAAGGGAGAGTCAATCTAGGTTCTCGGCCCTTGACGCCAATAGTCTCATCTTCCCCCCAGTCACTGTCATTTTCATCTAAAAATCTATCTTCTCAGCCTTTCTCTAAATAGGGTCTTGTCCACACACTCAGACGACACTCTATATTTAAATCCACTTCGTGACAGTTATGTTGCTGCCAAAACACGTTCACTTCAACCTATTAAGTTCATTCGTTCTTACAAAGCGCAATTTGCCATTCAAGAATAGGTAAACTCTGTTAACTGAAAAACAGCGTTGATAAATACTAAGTCCTTTTCAGGACTAATAGTTCCTATCTGCTAGTATGATAGAGTCCTGAAACGGACTCCTAGCTACGCCAATGCTGCCTGTACCTCGTCAGTGTTCAGTGAACATCGGCTGATGGAACAAGGGGCATCACTGCTGCCCACCGGTTCTTATTTCAAAGGGCTCAGTACATTGTCTTTAATAAAGAGCTCTACATTTCATGTACGAGATCTTTCATATTTTGGACATGCGTCCTAATATAACCGACGGACCCTATGTCTAGATTAAATGTAGCCCCTCGCCAAAACTTCATTTAAACAAATAAAAAAATTAAAAACTCATGTTCTCGCAGGTTTTCTTTATTAGGGTAAGGAACTTCAAGGAGACCCGGAAGTGCCACGTCAGTTTCCAAAGTAATTCCCCCTCTAATGTGTCGAATGTCTGTTTTAAAATTCTTAATCCAACGTCAAGTAACGATTTCAGTTCCATGGTCTGTTTTATTGTTATGAAAAGTGTGGCTGTCTAGTATGTGCAGGATCTGTTTTGTTAAAAATGTGTCTGTTCGTCCATGCATATATGAACACGGAAGGTGATACGCCATAAACAATACAGACATTAGGTGACCCCCACAACAAACGGTGTAGAAACGGAAGAACTAACACAAGAAAAACAACAAATAGGGCCTTCTACGAGTATATAGAATAAATAACACTATATACCCAAATTATAACCAACGTTAGGTTCAGCCGTGTAATCTATGCATAAGATAAAAACCACTTGTCCTGCGCATGGACCAACAACTCAGTTGTCAGTCTATGTTCTGCTTTAACCTCTCTAGTATAATTCTGTTTAATATTTTGCCTGCATAGATAATAACATTATGCCTCTGTAATATGTGCACTCTTGCAAATTATGCTTCTTTGGCAACTTGACTAGATATCCTTTCCAGTTTGCTGCTATTTCTTATTTCTCTCCCCCAACCTTACAAAGTAATTTGAAAATATATCTCTATAGATACGAGTAAGTGTGTGTCCGCTCTGATGGCCTCTGTTGGCATACCTTCTGGAGCCGCTATTTTCCATCTCTTAGAATCTTTAAGGTTTTCCTTGGTTGTGACAGTTAACTTGCAGCTCTTTCTATGCTGTTTGGATGAATGAAAATCTTGTAGAGCTGGTCTATTTAGAAGTTCCTCATAACGCTCCGTCCATCTCATTGACTGCTCTTTTATATCACCTCAAACGTGCACCATTCCCATGGTCAGTCACGACTAAAGGAAACTACTACAGTTTAGGATGACTTATTCGCGTTTCTGATTGAAGTTTCAGTGGTTGGCGGTTTTACATGATTGGGTATCCTTCTACATGCCTTACCATTTTTAGTGATCGTGTACGACATGTGTGGTGTTATATTATTTGTATTTTATTTCGTAAAGAGGCAAGGTGAAAATTCGCAATGAACTTCTAGGCCCCTCTCGACATGCAATGTGTGACGGTGTAAGGTTTGGGAACTACTGATCAAGAGAATTCAATAACTGTGTTCTCA